>CM076579.1:291307700-291440592 GCA_034641835.2 Pinus albicaulis | reverse complement strand
CATGCAACATAATTCGAACTGCCTTCAAGAGCATATTCGAGTCGCAAACCGTTGAAAGACATTTTCAACACCGGCACCAAGAAAACAAAACTGCTGCAAAATTCGAATTCCACCTTAAAGCTCAACCGCTCTAGATCTGTGAGAACAAATTATTTCTAGCACAGAGATTGACTGCAAGGGGCGTTTACTGGATATATCACCTTTCAAAGAAAGGATGGATCCAGAGGCTACTTGGCCCGCATGCAGACTCTGTCTACCGAAATAAGTTTGTAATCACCGTGATGATCAATCTCTGCTTCAATAGCTCCGATACCATGTAGAAATTTGCTGAATAATAATTAATTATCCACCAAGACTATCCTGATCACATACAATTCGAATTTATATGCAACACATAATCTCTTCCACTCAACTGAGATCATCAAACATGCGGAAATAAAATCAAGCGATAACACATCAAATCATCATACACATTAACACAGTATGTATGGGGAAAGCTTATAGCTGAAAACCTCGCAGCTATTGTGTATATTATAATGGAGAAATCATGTAACAAACTCAGTACTTTCTCATAAAGTTACACACAAACTAGCTTGGTTTTGAACAGGTTACTGGTTCAAAACTCACCACTAATTGCCTTGCCTCTATTACGCAATCATGGCCTGTCTAAATAGAGATCCAAGGTTCGAATCTCCTTGGCTTGACAGCGCAATCATCATGGGCAATTCCTCCAAGTGTGGTGCAAATCTCATGCACAACTGATGTCGCCACTGATAGCTAACTACACCCTTTCATCTACCTCTTTCACTGGTCTCCATTGAACTGTCCATGCACTGTAGTGAACTGATGTGTTCTTGAGTTGAATAATGAGTTACTAATTAATGAATTAAATAATATTTAATTCACTCCACTCATTACTAGTTGATTAGCTAGTTAAACTCATCTCAACCAGTTCAACTAAGTTAAACCGAACACAACTCCACTAGCTGTCCCATTAACTCCACCAAACTTCTGCCACTGAAGTCCTAACTGAAGTCAACCATGCATGAGCTCACCAAACCCTTAGGAATAGCGTAATTCCTCTGTCAGATGCATGAGCCACTTCCAAGGCTCGAACTGAAGTGCTCTAAGAGAGTAAACTGAAGTTTATAGTCCAAATATTATTAAGGGTAAATAATATTTGACTTCCCTATTTTTAGGATAGGCAGTCTAAAAATAGACTTCGACCTATAGGTCCAAAAATATAGGTCCATATATTTTTACCAACATGACCAATACTCTAAGAATAACATACTGCAATCCCCGGACCATGCTCCATATGTCTAAAAATAGACATAGTCTAAAAATAGACTTTGCGCCAGAATTTGCCTGCGGGCCCACTTAGTGAAGGTGACTTCATTTCACTAAGCTCCATCATCTTGCTGCATTTTCAACAGTATAAACAACACATAACCAGTCATACACTCATGACAACACTTTACACAACAACCTTGTCAACCTTTACATGGCGACATCACTGCAACTATGACCAACACCATGCAGATGCAACAAGTACATAGATCACAGGTATAAGGAACTCATACACAACCGACATGAATGCGTGACCAACACACTGCCCATCCAGTTTTAGGGGTGAACCATGCTCTGATACAACTCTGTAACACCCCCCTCCCATATCTACCCAAGTCACTGCCCAACGGGGGTAAACATGTCACACATAGTTACTATGATTTGATTCAACTTCCCAAGTCACCTTAAGAAAGTGGAAGCGACACCACACAATGACAAAAGCCTTTTGCACATGCTATAGGACACCCAGGATCCATCCCAACATTCTAGGAGGCTAGCCCTTGCAACAAATTGGCATTTTCATGCATCAATCCCCCAGTCGCTCCCTTGACATGGGAAAGAATGCGACTGGGACCCTCTAGTCGCACACACAACATGGGTATGCATGCGACTAGGGACTTTTCCCAGTATTTCTGTGTTGAAATTTGCAACAAGAAATATTGAAAATGGCAATAAGAAGAGGCTTCTAATTTTATTTTCCCTTAATTAAATAAGAAGTAAATTGTAATTCCACATCGCATGACAACTTGTACGAGTTAACTAAGGTAGGAAGACTTAGTTAGTTTAGTTAATTCGAGTCGAGAGTCTAATGGAATGCTTGTAGAGTTTTCTTTGAGTTTAGGGGGGTAGCAATTACAATTTATTTTGAGTTGTAATTAATTAACTTAAATTATTTGAGTTAAACTAGTTAAACTAGTTCCAACTAATGGAAGAACTAGTGAGAGGTCAAGTGAAATAAATTGGATTTAATTCACATGCAGTGATCAATCATATAACTGATAATTCACTAAAAAATAACTAATGCATGTCAGTTTTTAGAAAGACCTAGTTGAGATTGGAGTTAAAGGGAAGTGTGCTATTAGTTGTACAATCATCCTATTGTATAGATGGTGCATGGAGTGAGAGGAAGAGCCTTGATGTACTGCAAAACTATTACTAAGGAATTTCCTCATTAGATAGGGGCCTAATTCCTCATTGAACTACACAAGGAATCATGAGCTTGGAAGGCTAGGAAATTGACTAAGTATTGGTCAAAGTCAGCCTAGGAATCAATGAGACAAACAAAGATAATGCAGAGAGCTCTCAAGCCTGAGAGAAGCATTATATTGTTCTCATATCTTTGACTTATTCAATATACAGATAGCAGGGTTTTTTAGCTTAGGCTTTACCCAGATAAATATTTGTGTTGTGCAATTGAAATTATTTCTCTTTCTTGTTCATGTGATTTTACAATCGTAATTGGTTTCCACAATTTGTAGAGCAGATTCAAGTATTTTGTTTTAGCATATTACAAATATGAGTTTGAATCTACGTGGATTTTTTGCATGGTATGAGAGCATAAATCACTATAGAAGAGAAGAATACGAGTTTGTTTTGAGCAGGTGAATCGAATTTGTAGATCTACTCTTCGGGACCAACAACAAGATCATGGTGTCTTTCTCTAGATTGAGAATCGAATATGCTCGTGAGGGTAGTTCAAATTACATAGCTTGGAGAGACAGGATGGAGGCAGTGTTGGAAGACAACAGGTTGAAGGAATTCATAGACAACGATATTCCTAAGCTTGCAGAAGCAGATGCTCAAGATCTGGCGGCATGGAAGAACAACATAGCAAAGGCAAGAATGATTTTGTTGGAAGGAGTTCAATATCATATTGTCTTAAATATCCATGGAAAGGCAATTCCATATGCTATGTGGAAGGCATTAACAGTTTTGTTCAAAACAACAACGACCACTAGAAGCTGGCATTAAAGGATAAGCTCAGAAAAATCAATATGGAGGAGGGCGACACAATACCAAAATACTTGACCAAGTTCACCAATGTCAGGCTGAGCTTGGAAGTGTTGGTGTTACAATTGTCGAGGATGATTTGGTAAGCTTAACACTTCTAGGCCTTCCCAAGTGATGGCATAGCTACCATGATTTGATAAATGGGAGGGAGAAGCTACCAGAGTGGGAGCAATTGTGGTCCAACTTGGTGCAAGAAGGGATCAAGAGAAACACGAGAGACAGTACCACTTCCAAAGAAGAGGACTTTGAATTTGTTAGTAAAGGAAATAAAACCATGGGAAAGAAGTCCCAAGGAAAATAGGGCAAGAAGAAATACTTTTCCAAAATCAAGTGTTTTCATTATCATGAGTTTGCGCACTATGCCACAAAATCTCCACAGAAGAAGGCAAACAAGAAGGATATTGCAATAGCAGCAACAGGTGAAGCTCTAACTTCACAATTCGAGCTTAATTTCACTCTCATTGCATGCATGGAAAGCACTGTAATGGGAATAATGTGGTATCTCGACATCAGTGCCTAGTTCCATATGACGGGGAATAGAGATCTCTTCAGTGACTTGAAGGAGGAAGACCTCAAGCAAAACATCAAGTTTGGATATGACGGGAGGTATAGCATGACCGACATTGGTGTTGTTACCTTTCAAAGGGAGTCTTGTCCCTTTCAAGACTCACAGATGTATTGTTTGTTCCAAGACTAAAGAAGAATGTTGTTTCCATCACGGTACTAGAAGACTGTGGCTATGCTGTGATATCTAGCAAAGGAAAGGTTTTCCGTAGACACATCACCACGGGACAGGTGAAACAAATCGGTGTGCAAGTCAAGAACCTGTATTCACTTGAGGTACAAGATGCATGCAAATATTTGAGGAGCAAGGCAAAGGTTAGAGACTTGGTGGTCGAGAGGGAGCATGACCTCTCAACATGCAGTGTGAGAAGAAGTCTTAGAAAGTTATGGAACAACATAATTAGAGAAGCAGAGAGAAGATTGAGTGGAGGCATCCACTCAAGTAGATACCTCCAATAGGGAGAAATTTCGAGCCAAGTGGGCAAAGGGAGCACATGCAACCATACCTCCAGGTGACAGGTGGGTGATGTGAAGTAATAGTCCCAAGAGTGCAGAAATTTCGGAATTTTCCATTGAGATGTCTTGTCTCATGGATTATTACCTTGCTACAGGAGCCTACAAGACAAAGTCCCATGATGAACTAGTGGCGGTTGATGCATTCAGATGTCAGAGTGACAAATGTAGAGACTAGTAGTAGTTTGATACTAGCGAGCGCAGAGTAGAGTTGGCAGTAGTGCAGATGGCACAGTGCAGAGTCAACAACAACGCAGAGTTTTCAGTAGACAGTGTAGTAGCTAGTAGCAGTGAGAGTCTCTGGTGACATATGCATCATATTGATTTAGTTTCGATGTTTTTTTTAGTTTCAGAAGTTAAGTAGCAACAAAACTAAAGAGAAGTGTTGCATGTAGATTATTCTAAAGGTACAAGATTGAGATAGAGTTGAATTCCTTTATTGTTGAGAGGGAGTGTTGAAATTCACAACAAGAAATGATGAAAATGGCAACAAGAAGAGGCTTCTAATTTAATTTTCCCTTGATTTAAAATTAAATTAGAAGTAATTTGTAATTCCACATCACATGTTCAGTTAATTCGAGTTGAGAGTCTAATGGGAGGCATGTAGAGTGTTCCATAAGTTTTAGGGGGCCCAATTACAATTTATTGAGTTGTAATTACTTAACTAGTTCTAACTAACAGAGGAACTAGTGAGAGGTCAAGTGAATTAAATTGGATTTAATTCACATGCAATGATCAATCAAATAACTGATAATTCACTAAAAAATAACGCATGCATGTCAGTAATGAGAAACACCTAGTTGAGATTGGAATTAAATGGAAGTGTATTGTCAGTGTATAATCCTCCAATTCTACAGATGGTGCATGGAGTCAGAGGAAGAGCCTTGATGTAATGCACAACTATTATTATTTGATTTCCTCGTTAAATAGGGGCCTAATTCGTCATTGAACTGCACAAGGAAGTAGGAGCTTGGAAGGCTAGGAAATTAGTTAAGTATTGGCCAAAGTCAGCCTAGGAATCAATGAGACAGACAGAGATAGGGTAAAGAGCTCTCAAGCCTGAGAGAAGCATTGTATTGTTCTCATATTCTTTGACTTATGCAATATACAGATAACAAGATTTTTTAGCTAAGGCTTTCCCAAGATAAATCTTTGTGTTGTGCGATTGGATTTCTTTCTCTTTCTTGTTCATGTGATTTTGCGGCCGTAATTGGTTTCCACAATTTATAGAGTAGATTCAAGTTTTTTTTTTTAGCATATTACAAATATTGGTTTGAATATATGTGGATTTTCTACATTCTGAGCCTGCGACCTCGATTTTTGTGCCACTTTTTTCAGGCCCAAAGCCCAGGTCACTACCCATAATCTCAAGACACTTTTAAAACTAAAAGATAACAACAGAATAACAATGTAAAAGCAAATACTTGAACAAGGACTTGGCTGGACCCCTACTAGCCATGACATGCATTTCGTCAAACATGCCACAAATATGTAATCTATAGGTTTAAACAATGAATCTGAGCATAGGGGTCTCATACTTATCTGAGAATCACTAAGAATAAATATTGCCTCATCTCATTAACTACATTATCATATATTTGGTCATAGATACATTTCTCATTCATTTACAACTCAAAACATGACGAGAGCCATACATCATCTTCATCATAAAACACAGTCATACCCAACATATAAACAACAGAAATGACAAGCACATAACAAGCATATAAGACACATAATAACAAGCATATTTACCAATCAATACAAGAGGAAAAGATCTCTTATTGCCATAAGAAAAATACAACCAAATTTGAGACTTCCACGTTCCACTCGACCATAGACACGCCTAAGCCAAATCCCACCTTAGCCAGACACCTTTGTGCCATATTCCAAGCATGAATGTGGGATATCATAAAACTAATCAATCAAAGCACAACCAGGGTTTCCAGAGTCCAAACCACCTCAAACCTCAACCAGTGATTCTAGCTCACGGCTAGACATCACAACCATCACCAAATTGGTCTCCACCCAAGTTGTTTAGGGCTCTAGAGCGTTTGTTCCAACTAGGGCTTCCATGACTAGTAACTCAGCCCATAGCTATCGTCGGGCTTCCAAATTGTTTGTCCAACCAAGGCTTCCGGGACTAGTAACTCAACCTACCAAGGGCTTCCAGAGCATTTTTCCAACCAAGAATTCCAGGACTAGTAACTTAATCCAAACTATTATAGGGCTTCCAAAGCGTTTGTCCAACCAAGGCTTCCAACAACTAATAACTCAACCCAAAACCAAAATCACATGAGAAACAACCAGAAAAAACAAGCAATTAAATGAACCCACAACACCATGACTATCCAGGAAATGGCAAGGCTAGGCAAATCCACTGTCAATCTAGGCAATCCTCCATGCCAATGACAAATCATGACCAAGAAAACACATGCATATTCCATGAATGCCAAAACTAGTGAGGAAAACATACATGCAACTTGGTACCTGCAAACAAAATCTACAATTGCTGCTAATACCGATGTCCTCTTGCGCTTTCTTGCCCTTTCTTTGCCTTCTTGCTAAAAAACTCCAAGTATGCCACACTATCCAAGAGTGCTCCAAGAAAACTCTAAGTATCCAATAGTATGAGAGAGAGAGAGAATAATGAGAGCTACAAAACTGCACTGACCAAAAACTATGAACTAATACTCATAAGCCTTTTTATTAATGAGGCCTCTATTTTCTTCATTTTCCATTATTTTCCTTCATTTTCATCATCACATGCAACCTATGACCTTTCACCTCCCTTTTCTCCTATTTTCCATTATTTTCATAAATAAATACCAATAAATGTCACTTTGTCTTTCCAAAGCCTTAACCATTGACTTTGCCAATTTCCATAGCCATAATAAACCATATGAACACCCGCACTAGGATGTTTTTCCCAACATTCAGCTTGGAATATGTGTCCCATGACCTTGTTTATTATTTTGCCTTTCTTAACTTTTATTACATGGAATTTTTAAGAGGCCCGGTACACTTGTTCTTATCAAAATTCATCAAATTATGTTTATGTTGATTGCTCATTGGAATTACTTTAAAGAATTAACAATATTTGAATGAAGGCTTTTGCGAGTAAAATTATTTAGAGATTCGTCTTCCAGATCCATCACATAATAGAAATAATATCTTTTATCCAATTTGTATATTTCTATTTAAATTATTTAAAATAAAAAATAAATTTAAGTTACATTGCTATTTAAATTATTTAAAATAAAAATAAATTTAAGTTATAGCCTATGCAAACATTCAAAGTTCAAAAAAGGAACATGCTCATTGAGTCTTTCTTCTTATTATCTACCTTGATATCTCGATACTAAGTGATTTCTTCTTCCTTTGTATTGAGCCTTCTTGGTTTGTCTCTTTTCCCCCACTAGCATATGTTTCGGTCCAATAAATCCCATATAGTACGACAAAAGAGCCGTTGACTGAATTTCTTCCACTATTGTTCTTTTATCCTTTTCCAGATTCTCAATTTCATCCTTCATCTCATTCATTTTCTCTTCCATTTCATCTAACCTTCTTGTTAATTTCCATATGCTTGTTCTTAATTATTTCAACCTTAGAGTTCAGACTTGGAATCTTCTTATGGATGGTTTGTTGTTCTAGCTTGTGATTGCACTCCCATTCTCTTCTCCACCCTCCCCATTTTCACATATATAGAGAAAGATAATCCTAAATATCCATTGCAAGCCACACACTTTTACATTTAGCTTTTCATTTTCATAACGGGCACATCTATTAGAGTGTTCATAAGAGTCGACCATACTAAAAACTTATGCCAAAACAACTAGTAAGCGGGATATCGCTATGGGTGGTCCAAAGGGATTCTATTCTCTTAAGACTGCAAGTCCCGTGCTAAGGATCAAAGGAGAAAAACAAAGTGATATAATTACAGGTAGTTGTAGCCTAATCAATCATTACTCCCACATATAGACACTTATCTCATTCTTGTAGATCTAATGTGATCTGAAATGTGTGAACAAAATATTTCTTATACAGAGATAGACAGTAGGGGCTTTTACTGGTTATTTCACCTTTACTAGAAAGGATGAAACCAGAAGCTTCTGGCCCTCTTACTGGCTCTGCCTAAAGAAATATAAGGTAAACACTAAATCAATCTGTCAATTAAAATATTTTTTTTATGTTTGCAAAGTATTCATTAACCAAATTTTATGTGTGAATAAGCAAGTTCAAGTATTCTGCAATGGAAGTAATGTGGTTTGAAGTGAAACTAATGAGTTTTGATCACTCTATAAGTCTCATTGGGAAAAATGGACTTATTAAAAATTACTATTTAATGTAGTAAAATCTGGAATATAGCATCAAAAATGCACAGCATAACAGTAAGCATTTGTTTAAGCAGTTCACCCCTCTCTTGGGCTACCTCTGCTGGGTCCAAAAGCCTCCAAATAGGCTTTTCCCTCTTTCATTAATGCTCAAAATAAGTATTACACTGTGAATAAAGCCTCAAAAGGCTAAAATAGCTACAAATTCAGAAACAGAGGACTGAAAACAGTAAAAATCGACTATTCATTCACCTCAAATGGATGAGTATAGTCTAATACAACTGATCTTTCACCAAGCCTTGGTGGCTCCACAAGAAAATTCGCTGATAAAATCGCTGACAGAGTGCCCTGATGGCTCTGCAACCTGTCCCAACAGCTCCAGAATGCTTCAATACCCCAAAATAAAAATAAAAATAAAAATAAATAAATAATTGTAAAGTCAATTTTGGCCATTTTTTTAACTAAAATTGAGAAAATTCAAAGCTGAATAACTTTCTCATACGACGTCGGTTTTCAGTGCCGTTCGCGTCTACAGGATCATTTTTCTGAGCTCTTTCCAGTCGTTCTAGTTCGGACCAATTATGAGCAACTTCATTTTTGAGCATTTTTCTACAAGAGACTTGATCTCCTTATCACACCTCCCAAATGGGAAGCTTTTGGACCCCAAAAACTCTCTGATTACTGAAACTGATGATGTGGAGACTTATTATCCACTCTTCCACCCTTGAATAACTGAAATCTACCCGATTTCATCAAATGAATCTTTTGAGAAAATGATAAACTGTCTCTGGAATCAACTGATCGACCCTTGCTAAGATTGACAGAGTCATGATGCAAATGATTAAAATTTGCAGAACAACAATTGTAATCTGCAGAAAACAAACTTTTTCTACACTGATCAAACTTCCCAAAAGACTTAAAATAACTTTCACCTTGTAAACTGTTCCCATGGCGAATTCTACCATTTTGAAACGAACTTTTTCCCATGTTGAATTGTGTGTCCTTCTTGCTTGCACTGCTTTGCTTTGACACTTCATTCACTGCATTGGCTGACCCAAAAGGTAATTTGCGCAACATAACATCATCTTCTTTCAAAGACAAACTGTTATTAAACTGAGACAAATCATTAGCAACATCATAAAAAGGTGAATGCTCAAAATCTGGTCGTTTCAACATTAACAAAGTTAGACTTTGACTTGCATTGACAGTCTCTTCAATTGACTTGCATGGAGTAAAGAAGATTCCAACTTCTTCTTGTGAGCTCTCACAATGTACTCTTTACCATCTTTGAACAAGTGATACTTTTTTTCATGGCGATGAAAGATGGCCTTCCTGTCAAATAAGTAAGGACTTCCCAAAACAATACCTGAGATATCAAGCGGCACCACATCAAGTTCAACTGTGTCAATAAAGTGTGCAGTTATTGCAAAGCGCAATATGCACTTCCTTGAAACTTGCAAATTGGCATCCTTGCATATCCATCCTGTTGAAAATGGCAACAAGAAACAGTGAAGGAGGCATCCTGAAACATCTTTCTTGATCCTAGTTGGAAAGTGATCACCTAAACTAGGTGGGGGCCACACAAGTGATTTTTGTCGCAAAGTCTATTTTTAGACATATGGATCATGGTCTATGAGTTGCAGGATGCCATTTATGGATGATTGGTCGAGTTGGTAAAAATAGATGGACCTCTATTTTTAGACATTGGGCGGAATCTATTTTTAGACTGTCGAGCTAAAAATAGAACAGTCAAAAATTATTAACCCTTAATAATATTTAGACTATAAACATTATCTTATCCTCTTGGAGCACTTCAGTTTGATGCTTGGATATGGCACATGCAGCTGACAGAAGGAAATACGCTTTTCCTAAGGGTTAGTTGAGCTATTGCATGGTTGACTTCAGTTAGAACTCATGTGGCAGAGTTTGGTGGAGTTGATGAGACAGTTGGTGGAGTTTTGTTCGGTTTAACTTAGTTGAACTAGTTGTATTTAGTCTAACTGATAAATACACTAGTGATGAGTGGTGTGAATTAATTATTAATTAATTCACTAATTATTAACTCATAAATCAACTAAAGAATACATCAGTTAACTGCAATGCATGGACAGTTCAGTGGAGACCGGTGTTAGAGGTGGGTGAAAGGGTGAGTGTGGCTATCAGTTGTGACTATACTTGTGCATGAGATTTGCACACACATTGATTGAGATTGCCAATGAGGATTGCGCAGTACAAGCCAAGGGGATTCGAACTTGGATCTCATTCATCACATCTTGGATTGCGCAGTAGAGGCAGGCAGACTTGGGGAGGAGATTTGAACCCGTGACTTGTTCAGATATGAGCTAGTTTGTGTGTAACTATTGGAGATAGTACTGAGTACTTGTGAGAAATATTGTACTGTGATTGTTACATGTTCTCTATCATTATAATATACAGATAGTTGGGGGTTTTCAGCTGTATGCTTTCCCCATTACATACTGTGTTATATGTGTGCTTGATTATGTTTTAATGTGCGCATGCGACTGCTTCTAATTTCCACATATTGATGATCAATTGTAGAAGAGGTTATGTATTATGCATGAAGCTTAAATGATGTGTAATCAGGATAATCTCGGTGAATAATTCAGCTATTATTAAAATTTCTACACATCCAAGTGGATAAGGCTTCGGATGTGGAATGGTCTCAAGTTTAAGCTGCTTGACCAAGTCTTCAGATATGAGATTAGCTTGTGATCCACTGTCAAATAGTGTATCAATTTTGGTATGTTTTGAAATTACCCTCACATGGAAAAGCTCTATCCTCTTCTTTTCTTCATGAGTATCTTTGTGACAATTCAAAGAGCTAGAATTGGGAGTTGTGTCTTGCACCACTTCTTTCCCCTTGATATTCTTTAAAACCATGGCTATGATTTTTGTCTCATCTCTTGAGTCTGACCCTAAGTCTTGCTCAACTGTTGCTACAGTTTCTCCTTTTCTTTGGTCTTGTTTTTGTTCTTATATTTTTCTGGTTTCAGTTCAGGATGAAGCTTCCAACAATGATCTTCATCATGACTTGTCTTCAAACAGTTCTTGCAAAAGAACTTTCCTTTTTCTTTTCTTGAATTTGCAACTCTCTTCTTTCCTTTGTTTTTGAAATTACTATCCTCATCAAAAGTGTTCTTTCCTCTAGCTTCTAAATGTGTAGCTTGGACACAGAATTCAACTAAGCTAGTAGGATTGAACATTAGAATAGTATGTTGCAGGTAATTGTGCAAACCTCCTATGTATTTTAACAAGGTGTCTTGACTTTGTAAGTCTACCCCAAGTAGAAGTGCTCTCCTTCTAAACTCTTGGGTATAATCTTGCACATTTTGACCCTTAAGTTGCCTAAAATTTTGCCAATTCATGATTGCTTTCTGAATATGAGCAAGAGGATAAAACTGTTTCTTAATAGCTATAATAAACTCATTCCAAGTTAGAGTTGTCTTACCATGCTTTTTAATTTCCTCCTTCGTCTTGGCTTCCCACCAAACCAAAGCTGCTCCATCCATTCTCCAAGAGGCTAATTGGATTTTTGTGTCATCATCATGCAAATTCTGAATCCTTAGATAGACTTCCAGCTGTCTAATCCAGTTATCCAATTTTTCTGCATTCACATCACCATTAAACATCGACAATTCAAACTTCACATCAAGCTTTAACAAAGGATTTTTAAGAGATGTTTTTGTTTTGTGTGACTGATTAACAGAAGTTGAAGAGGATGATGTGGAGGAAGAGAATGACGATGGAGATGAAGGATCACCATTTCCTCCATTCCCTTTCTTAGACTCATCCTTATATTTCTTCCCTCTTGAAGAATCTCCTTCTTCTTTTTGGTTTCTAGACCCTTCTCCAGCAATCCTATCATTTCTCTCTTGATAGAGGATCCTAACCATCTCGGTCATGTCCAAGAAAGCTTTTCTAAAGACTCTTTCTTCTTCCTTGGGATCCATTTCCTCATGTACTTCTCCTTCTCTGGAAGACATGTTTGTGGTTGATTCTAAGGCTAATGAGGATGAAATGGAAGGTGGAGATAATGGCACTCTAGCCCTCCTTGGTAGAGCAATTCCCTTAAAGTTAGTTTAATTTGTATGCTAGTTGGGGGCGAATTTAAAACCCTTAATTCCACCAACATGAAGCTTTGCCAGGTGTCCCATGTGCTTAACTACATTATAAAAGTCATTGCTTATCTAATTTATCATGGAAGATGTAAGAGTTCCAAAGGTCATCCATTTTTCTTCATTATCCTTGATGCAAATTGACCACATCTCTTACTTGCATATTAAATAAAACATCAAACTTCCTAAATATCTGATGAATTTTTTTAAAACAAAGATTTAAGCCAATATTTAAATTCTAATCACAAGTTTGCTTAAATGATTTCCTTGTAAGTCACATGGGTAGCTTAGTTGACAAAACATGCAAACATGTTATGTAAAATATTATGAGATCCTTGGCTTGATTTCTTGATTTGCTCATGTACATGTTAAGTGTAGGCATGGTGCACCTAGTGGGTATAGTGATAATGGATGAAATTGACCCCATATCACACAAGTACAAGACTGCCCCAATTGTTGATTCCGCTAATAAAAAAAGAAATACCTTATAAAATTGTTCTAAAATATATGTGCTCAATTATAATAAATGAGTAATATATTATAATTATTTATATTTATTTATAAAAGAATCAAATTAATCTCTAAATCACAAACAATTTTCTATGTTTGTTTTCATATAAAAAAGACAATAACATACATTGTAACCCTTTCTTACAAATATATATATTTGAAATTTGGCTTTTGTGATCCATAAATTGTACAGAGATATCTTTCGATGATAATCGCATACGAACCAATTTTGTTGACGCATTTCGAACCAACCATTGTGGTTCATCTTCAGGACAAGATGAGATATCAGATCACGGCCTTAGATTTAAATAGATGCAAAGAAGATCTTACTCGTTGTTATAATATAACAACTAGTTTGACTTAAAAAGGAAAATTAATAATTTTATTATTTATTTAATTACCAAATCATCTATTTATTATATTTCTTATTATTATATATTTGTATCTTATTATATTCTATATTGTTTTATTATTATTATATTCTATCTTATTATTCTATATTGAGAGGCGGGGCACTAAGAGAAAACAACAACTAAGGGTATTGGGCAGGGATCCAACACCCGTTAATGCTCCATCCATCGTCTCTATTGAGGTTCACCGACCTTTTCTCAATTTCTAAGGCCTCCCTTAACTTACGATGATAAAAATGGTCAATCCTAGCAATGAACTTAGCTTGTTCTATGTATATGTGATGGTTTGTCTTCTTGGCATGTTCAACTAAGGCAGAGGAGTGGGACCTTCCATGCTTTAGGTCAGTTGTGTGTTCATAAATCCTTTGATTAATGGATCGACCAATTTCGCTAATGTACGGGGTTCCACATGAGCAAGGAAGATGTAAACACATGTTCCATCTTTAGGGTTTACAGGGTCCTTTACAGATCTTAAAGAGCTTCAAATAGTGTTAAGGGGCTTGAAAGTTGAGGATATATTATACTTCTTAAGGATCCTGGCGATCTTATCCGTGGTCCATTCAATAAATAAGAGATGCACTCTAGAAAACCAATCACTGGAATATTGTTAATTCCTAAGAAACCTCTGAGGCACTGGAACATGCTATAATTGTTCTTATTGAAGATGTTCAGGGGGTGGGATTTCTCTTCATCAAGGTGGAATCTATCCAGGATTCTAAATGCTCTAGTAGCTAAGGTGTCGAGAACACATAACTTTTGAGCAGGGAAATGATGTGAACTTGCATGGAGATATTTCTTTGTGTGGTTTTCTTTCGGTAGACTTGATGGGAGAAAGAGACGTCATCCCTTCTTGTAATAAGAATGTTGAGAGAAGGAAAGCTTCTATCAAATTCATTGGTGAAATTGGTCGATCCATTAATCAAAGGATTTGTGAACATGCTGCTAACCTAAAGCATGGAAGGTCTCGCTCCTCTTCCTTAGCTGAACATGCCGAGAAGACGAACCATCACATTTGCATGAAAGAAGCTAAGGTCATTGCTAGGATTGACCATTTTCATCATTGTAAGTTAAGGGAGGCCTTAGAAAATGAGAAAAGGTCGGTGAACCTCAATAAAGACGATGGATGGAGCATTAAAATGTGCTAGACCCCTGCCCTATACTCTTAGTTGTCATTTCTCTTAGTGGCCCACCCTTTTTTCCCTATTCTCTTTTTTATTTTTTCAATTATTATTCCCTTTTAGTTTATGTATTGTAATTAATCTTTTATTCAAATAAAATCTAAGAGGTTTATTAATAAAAAAGACAAATAAAAATAAAACAAATTTTGGAACCCTTATACATTCTAATTTATTTTTCCCTCTTACCGTTTTTTCTTATGATTTATTTCATTTATCAATAAATTATATTTATTATTAAAAAGATGAATATAATTTATTTATTATTCAATTTATTACCTTTGAATATTTACCATTATCCTTAGATGATGGTTATTCTTTGTAGAAATTATACAAACAATATGTATATGAATGGATTCAATCCGATCATGCGGTCTATTAAAGAAAGATATTGAATCCTTCTACAAATCAATTGTGGAAAATAAACACGATCACCATCACAAAAAGTAAATAAAGAAGAAAATCAAACCACAACATAGATATTTTCCTAGGGAAAGCTTACTGCTCAAAACCCCTCTACCTTCTATTGTATATTCACCAAGGAATCATGAAACAATTACAATGCACTCTTCTCACAAGAGTCTCTTGCACTTTCACAACTACCTCACACTGACCCGGAAAAAATCAAACAACACTTAGCCAGTTTCCTGCCTCTAATCAACCTGCCTTGCTTGCGCAATTCATGTGGAATGCAATCCCTATTCTTTAGGAATTTCAACCTTCCAAAACTGCGCAATGCTCATGGGCAATCCTATGGTTGTCTTACTGCATGCGGGCATCCTACTAATGATACAATCAATATTTAACATCCCTTTAACCTTTGTCTCAACTGGGTCTCCACTAGAACTAACATGCATGCAACTATTAATAGTAAACCATCGGTTGCATGGCAGATGACTGCATGTGAATTAAATCTGATTTAATTTACTTGATTTCTCACTAGTGCAACAAACACTTACAACTAGTTCAACTAACATTAACTCAATAAATCGAGTTAATTGATTTCTCGTGCATTAAACTAATTCACTAACTGCAACTCGAACTCCATAACTAATAGAATCAATCTCCATGCCTCACCAACCACCCTCAACTCGAAAGTCATAAGCTAACTGAGTTTATCACACTCACTATAACTATTACAAGTGACTATGGGACAAGATTAAATTTTATTGTCCATTTTAAATAAGAGAAAATTAAATTAGACACACATTTCTTATTGACTTTTCAACACTCCCTCTCAACAAGAAAGGGATTATCTGCCACCCTGGACCCGCCTCTATGGTATTTGAATTTTCTCCTGGTGAGTGCCTTCATCAGAATATTTGCATCTTGATCTTTCGTGGGAATGTATTGAAGTAACATAATGCACCTCTGAACATAATCTCTGAGATGGTGGTACCGGGTGTCTATATGCTTGGACCTATCATGGAATACCAGATGAACCGAGAGTTTATTGCAACTTTGGTTATCATAATGTATCACTGTCGGATCCATCTGAGAACCAAACAAACCAACCAAAATCTTCCTCATCCAGATGGCCTCACATGCAACCTAACTTGCTGCCATGTACTCTACCTCAGTAGATCTCTGCTTCCTGATGTACCAAGAAAATGTTGTCGATCCTATGATGAAGATCCCTCCTGATGTGCTCTTTCTGTCTGAGGGAGTGAAGCCTTCAAGATTCACTCCCTCTGTCCATCTGTAACACAATCCATACTCTGTAGTGCCCCTGAGATATCTCAAGACATGCTTCCCCGCCTTCCAAAAGAACTTGGTCGGTTTAACCATAGTTTGACTCAGCTGTTTAACTGTGTAGCAAATGTCTTGTCTGGTGTTCACCAAGTACATCAGTGAACCCATAAGCTGCCTGTAAACAGTAGTGTCCACTACCTCACTTGAAGTAACATCCTCCTTCCTCCAGTCTCCATGGGTTTACAATTCTCCATGTGAAACTTACTCATAATCCCTTTGTCATACTTTCCTTGAGAAACAAATAGCTCACCATCCTGCTGACATATTTCAAAACCAAGGAAATAGTGAAGGAGTCCCATGTCCTTCATTTCAAACTTTCTTGCAAGATCCTCTTTGCAAGAAGTTATCAACTACTCATCACCTGTCAAAATTAGATCATCAACATAAAGTACGATAATCAAGAGCTTACCATCAACCATAATCTGGTACATGTTCACATCTGCTACACTCTTTGTGAAGCCCAACTCGGTGAAATAACCATCAATTATAGTGTACTAAGCACAAGGTACTTACTTCAGCCCATACAGTGCTCTGTTGCGTCTGCACGCATGCGATTCACTGTCAAAGATCTCAAAACCTTCTGGATTCTCTATGTGCACTTCTTCCTCAATAAATCCATTGAGAAACGCGGTCCTCACATCCATCTTATGTATCTTCCACCTAATCTGCGCTGAGAGTGCAAGGATAGATCTAATCGCGAGTATCTCACAACCGGTGCGAAAGTCTCATCATAGTCAATCCCCTCAATTTGTGAGAATCCCCGGGCTACAAATATAGCCTTATAATTCTCCACACTCCCATCTGCCGCCTACTTCACCTTATAGATACATCTAGATCCAACCACTAATTTTTCGACTGGTCTTGGGAAAACTTCCCATGCATTGTTCTTGACGATGCAGTCATACTCCTCAACCATGGCGTCAACCCAAATTGGTTGCTGCACTGCTTCCTCAAAGGAGGATGGCTATGTCACAGTACACTTTCTCATAAGAGCCATGTATCTAGTAAACCTGTCTGGAGATGTCTCTGTTTGCGCAGTGAAGTGGGTGCTCCTACATGTTTTGCCGCATCAAGTCTCAATCTATAAGCTTCCTTGGTGCGCCTTATACCATTTATGGTGGATGGCTTTGCATGAGTGTTTTCTTCCACTCCATGATACTCTGCACATGGCTTCTCCACATATTGAGGTTCATTCTTTGGAACCAAGAGTTCCTCATCTGCATGCAAATCAAGCTCCCTCTCAATGGACAATCAAATGGCTTTCTCCTCATTAAATTTTATATCTCGTCTCACAACAGTCATCCTGTTGTTTGGAAAATACACCCGATAGTTGTGGGGAGTATCAGTGTACCCCACAAATATCCCAATCTCAGCTATTGGTTCGAGCTTCTTCCTGGAATATTTGGTCACATGGCAATAGACAAATGAGCCAAAAAAATTAAAATATGAAACATCAAGTTTCTTACCAGAAAAATCATACTCTGGTGTACTCATGCCAAGTATTCGACGAGGACTACGGTTTTGCACAAATATCGTTGTGTTGCATGCCTCCGCTGACAGATACAACGGTAGGCCATGATCATGTAACATCGCTCATGTCGCACCCACAATTGTTATGTTCTTTCTTTTTATGACCCCATTCTGTTGTGGGTTATGAGGCACAATCAACTTTCTCTTAATTCCTTCTTTGCTACAGAAGTTCTTGAATTCATTAGAGATGTAATCACCACCATTGTTGCTCCTAAGAGCCTTCACATGCTTCCCTGTATCTTTCTCCACCAGTGCTTTGAACTCACAAAATATTGAGAACGTCTGATCTTTCTTCTACATGAAGTAGATCCAACACTTTCTATAAAAATCATCAATAAATATCACATAATACTTGTGCTTTTCTATTAACGTTATAGAGAATGTTCCACACACGTCTCAGTGAACTCTCTCAAGGATTTCCGCTGCTCGATTCTCCTTGTCGTGAAAAGTGGCCTTTGCATACTTCCCCATGTTACATCCCTTGCATGTGTCTATCTGCACAAGAGTACCCTTGGGAAGACCCGTAGAAATTTGCTGCATGACCTTCAAGGCTCCATGGTGTAGATGGCCCAATCTCCTGTGACATAACTCACCCTCATCCCGACTCACCACTTTATCTGCCTTACCCATCAATGTTGCACAACCATCTACATCAAGTTTATAGTGATTCTTCAGAAGAATCCCAATCTTCTTGGCTTGTCCTGTGGCTTTGTGTCGAAGGAAAGCTTTCCCTTTGCTGAAAACCACATCATAACATCTATCCTCCAACATTGCGACTGAAACTAAATTCTTTTTCAAGCCTGACACATGCATTACATCTTTTAATAAGAAGGGTTTACCTGACTGTCTCTGGAAGGTAACTGTACCAATCCCGATAGCACTGTATCTCCCGTCATCACTCATTTCGATATGCATCTGGAGGTCCTTCTCCTCCAAGCTACTAAAAAGTTCTTTGTCTCCCGTCATGTGGAAATATGCACCACTATCCAAGTACCACACTGATCCCATCACACTTGACACCATGCATGCGATGGGTGAGAAGTCCAACTCAAATTGCGAGGCCGAATATTCACCAACTACAAATCCTGAAGCCTTATTGTTCTTCTTATTTTTTGGACATTTAGTGGCATAATGTCCATGCTCGTGACAATGAAAACACTTCACTCTGGACACTTCTTGCCTTCTTTGCCAGACTGAGATTTGGAATAGGATTTCTTTCCCTTCTCCTTCTTCGCCTTACCAGCCAAGGCGCAATTTTCTACATCATATGCCTTAGATGAAGATCTATCCCTGGTATTTTGCCTGAATTCTTCTTGCACCAAATCCGACCAAAATTGTTCCCAATCTGGCATCTTCTCCCTCCTATCTTCTCGTTCCTGATAACTATGCCAACTCTTGGGAAGGCTTAGAAGAGATAGGCTCACCAAGTCATCATCCGCGACAGTAATTCTGATGCTCCCAAGATCATCTCGACATTGGACAAACTTGGTTAAATATTTCAGAATAGTGTCGCCTTTCTCCATTTTGATTTTCCTGAGCTTGTCCTTCAGTGCCAATTTTATATGATCACTGATACTCTTAAATAGATCTATCAAAGCCTTCCACATTGCATGTGGAGTCACTTTTCCATGGAGACTTGAGACAATGTGGTCTCGTACTCCCTCTAGTAAGATCCTCCTCACCTTTGCAACCTTCTTTTGCTAAGCATAAAGAAGAGCGACATCTGCTGCATCGGGTTTGGGAATGTCATTATCAATGAATTCTTTCAACCCATTGTCCTCCAGAATTGCCTCCATCCTATCTTTCCACCCAATATAATTGGAACTGCCCTCGAGTGCATACTCCAATCTCAAGCCATTGAAATCCATATTGATCCTGATTCGCCTGTTGCACCAAAGAATACTTTTGCAAATTCGAATACTATTCAGTCACAAACTCAATTTCTTCTCCATTATAGTGATTTCCTCCGCTCTGATACCATGTAGAAATTATACAAACAATATGTATATCAATGGATTCAATCCGATCATGCGACCTACTAAAGCAAGATACTGAATCCTTCTACAAATCAATTGTAGAAAATAAACATGATTGCCAATAACAACAAGTAAAGAAATAAGCAAATCAAACCACAACACAAATATTTTCCTGGGGAAAGCTTACTCCTCAAACCCCCTCTATCTTCTATTGTATATTCACCAAGGAATCATGAAACAATTACAATGCACTCTTCTCACAAGAGTCTCCTGCACTCCCACAACTGTCTCACACTGACCCAGATAAAATCGACCAACACTTAGCCAATTTCCTGCCTCTAATCGGCCTGCCTTGTTTGCACAATTCATGTGGAATGCAATCCCTATTATTTAGGAATTTCAGCCTTCCAAAACTGCACAATGCTCACGGGAAATCCTATGGTTGTCTTACTGCATGCGGGCAACCTACTAATGATACAACTGATAGTTAAAATCCCTTTAACCTTTGTCTCAACTGGGTCTCGACTAGAACTGACATGCATGCAACTATTAATAGTAAATCATCAGTCGCATGGCAGATCATTGCACGTGAATTTAATATTATTTAATTAACTTGATCTCTCACTAGTGCAACAAACAATTACAACTAGTTCAACTGACTTTAACTCAATAAATTGAGTTAATTGATTTCTCATGCATTAAACTAATGCACTAACTGCAACTCAAACTCCATAACTAATAGAATCACTCTGCATACACCTCATAACACCTCAACTTAAATTCCCTTAAATGACAGAGTTTATCACACTCAGTTAACTATTACAAGTGATTATGAGATAAGATTACATTTTATTGTCTAATTTAATTAAGGGAAAATTAAATTAGACAGACATTTCCTCTTGACTTTTCAACATTCTTTTAATAAATATAAAATAAAACATAATAAAATAAAATAGAATACAATAAGATTAAAATATATCATATTAAGTAATATAATAAATAAATGTTTTGGTAAATATTTATAAATTGACCGCATGGTCGTCAAAAGTTAGAAGGTTTTCATCAACACTTGAATGATCAATGTTTCTCTATCAAGTTCACTATGAAATTTGAAATTAATGGTTGCCTTCCTTTTCTTGATGTTCTTATTTCAAGGAATTCTGTTGGCTATATTTCCCACAAAGTCTTTAGGAAGAAAACCCACATTGAGCAGTATCTTCACGCTAGTCCTCATCATTTTCCAGCACAAAAGGTTGGTGTTCTTAACACACTAGCCATTAGAGCTCTTAGGGTCTCTGATGATGAGCACTTAGAGGAGGAAAAAGCCCATCTCCTTGAAGTCTTTAAAATGAATGGTTATAGTAGGCGTCAAGGTCTTAAGGCTTTCCTAAATGCTAGCAAAGGTCCTAGACCTAAGAAAGATCCTAGTGAGTTAGTTGGTAGTGTTCAATTGCCATTTATACATGGTACTACTGAAAAAATAGCCCAAATATTAAGGAAGCATATGATATCTTCCACCTTTAGACCTATGAACACCATTAGTAGTTCCCTTGGATCAGTTAAGGACCGGTTGGACCCTAAAAGCATGAAGGGTGTCTATTTGATCCCATGCTTTGGTACATTGGAGAAACATTCAGCTTTATAAATAAGAGAATTCAAGAGCATGCTGCTGATATTAGACATTGTAGGACTCTATCCTCTGCTCTTGCTTAGCATACTGGGAAGACTAAGCACCACATTTGTTTGGAGGAGTCCAAGGTCATTGTTAGGGTTGAACTTTTCCATCACCGCAAATTTAGAGAAGCAGTTGAAATTGAGAAAAGATCTCATACTCTGAATAGGGATGACGGTGTTGGGTTCCGTCTTTATTCTCTTAGTTTTATTCTTTCTCCTCTTTTCTTGTTTTTATGTCTCTTCGTGTATAATTTTTATTGCCTCTATTATTGATTATTATATATAGTTTTAATATAATTTATGGTTATTTTATCTTTATTTTCCTATAAATAATATAGTTCTAATTACATTTATGGTTATTTTACCCCTTTTATTTTCCTTTAAATAAGATTTTATATCCCCATTCATTTATTATTATTTTTAGGGCTTTTATGTTATTGTTATATAAATTATATTAAGTGTGATTTTATGTTGCATATTTGAGTTATTTTCACAACTGTCATTTTTTTAAAATTGTTGAAAAAAAACTTTTAATTTAATTTAATTATTTTAATATTCTATTTCTAACTAATTTGACTAAACCTATTGTTAATATTGGTATGGTTATTCTTAGTTTATTAATATTTTAGAATAATGGGTAAATTCATTTTGAATTTCAGTTTATTTAATCATAATTATGTTATTTTCACATTTTTTATGAATGATTTTTTTACTATTTTATTATTACTGCATTAATTTTTCTTTCAATTTAATTATTATTTTATTTATTTATTATTATGTTTATTTATTTTTCATTTTCTTAACGTTCTTTTTCATTAATTTCATGTGGTGGTTATTTTATTGACCATTGCATTTCTGCATTATTTATAATGAATGATCTAGATCAACCATATCATTATTCCCTAATGATGAATTACACTGAATAGTTTGAAATGATCTCTCATCCTGTCCTAAAAATGAATCAGAATGATTGGTTCGAAAAACCAACATTAGTTCGTATGTGATTATCACCGAAAAATATCTCTGTACAAATATCCATATTAAACTAAATAAACACCTAAATATTTATTCAAATAAATAAAAAAGCTAAATATTTACTCAAATAAATAGAACAACACTACCATGCAATGTAACCCTTATATACAAATATCTAGATATTAAAACGAGATAAACACCTAAATATTTACCCTCCTATTGAATTTTCATTAGGAGGACGGCAGCATCGGCAAAACTCTGTACTAACAAAGCATTTTGAGATTGTTACCGTTTAACCCCACGTTTAGTAAAAGTTATTTGACTTTACCCTTGGTAGGGATCTCTCCCACATTCTTGTACAAGAGCGTGACGTAGGGTTTAGTTTATCGTACCAGGAAACTAATTGTAGTTGACGCAGGGTTTGGTTTATCATACCAGAAAACTAACTGTAGTTGAGGAGCTGGAAGTAGGAAACTAACTATAGTTGAGGAGGAATTGATGTTCTGCTTTCCTTTTAAAACTGAGGCTGGCTCGTTAGTTTCCAATTTTGTATGTATTCTTTGGAGCCATGATATCTTATAAATACGTTACCATTCCCACATTGCCAGTCTTCCATCCGAGCCAATAGTAGGGTTTGGCTTTGAGATCAAATATTTCGTGGGATGGACATTCAGTCAGTCGAAATCGAGAGTATAACTTCATTTTCCTCCACTTAAGAAGCCCAACACTATTTCATATAAAATCTCTGTTTCTTTCCTTTAAAATGCCCGCTGAGCCAATGGATACCCATTTATCCTGAGACGTTGACCGCAATTCTGCATTTCTCTGAAATATCCTAAACGCACCTTTGCATTTCGAAGCTCGCAATCTTTCAGTGGCGAATGCCAGGCCCTAAACATCGTTTGCAGTTATTCGGGGTTTAGGGCTCGGCCGTACAGTTTCATTTTAGAAATTTAAGGTGAGTTTTAATGATATGGCTCTATAAATTCTACGGTTCTTTTCCTTCCTATCGCGAAAATGCTTCTTATTTTTTGAATTTAACGGGGGATTTTAGAAGTCTAGTTATGGAATGGGGATTAGGTTTAGGCTATAGCTTTAACTAATGGCGTGTTCCTACAGAACGGCCATTATTGCACATTTTGAGTGCAACTGCATTGCTTTAAAATATCAATAGCTCTAAAACTGTATTTTTTTTCGGAGACCTACTGCTACGATTATTTATGTAGAATATCTCTTGTATGCTTATTTAAACGGAATTCTTATGGTATTTTCAGTTCCAGTCGTGCCTTAAAACTACATGCGTTTAGGGTCACTTTACAGTGGCATATTATTCGATCAAAATTATTCCGAGAATTTAAAATCAGTTTTGGAGCTGCTTTAAGAACCTGCATATTACGGGGTCACTTTTCGCAAGTTCTTACAACGAATTATGCAAACTTATTCATTATCCTTTCGCGCAGTAACTGTGCAAAGGTTTCTGTTCAATTTAAAGTGATAAGCAAAAATTTATGGTGCCTGGCAACATCTGAAAGAACTTTTTGATCAGCTTTAAGAAATTTTAATTAACTCTTTTAATTTTTTCAGATATTCTGACCTGAATTCCCTAGATTACCCTAATCACTTGAGAGTGTGCAACAACCCTTAAAAATAAAATGGTGTATTCTTCAAGCAGCTCAGGTCGTGCTTTTAAAAGACACATTATCTACTCCGTTGGTGACCACGAGACATTTTGATATTGCATTCCTGATTAGTTATTACTACCTCATGCAAAGTGGTTCTGCACATAATATCAATGAAAGGAAATTTGACAGATTGCATTGCAATGCCTTCTCAGTACTCATAACCCCATACGAAGCTGTCCTCAGTACTAGCAAATAAGGTGTGACCAGTTGGAATGAATTCCTTATCCTTTTCAGCGGATCAAGTGCGATCAATGCTATTTCCTTTTTATGGTTGATTTCTCCTTCGACCTCCAATTTGTTTTTTTATTCCTCGCCGGCATTTATTTATGCACTTGTGAATGGGCGATTATTTCTTCATATCTCAAAGTTGAGGTCACTTGCATTTTTCCCTTTTGTTCCATTTGAGGCAATTGATCAAACTTGACCTTTCAAGTCTTAATTCAAAGTGTAGATTTTGTTTTCATATATTTTCAATTTATAGGTAAAGGTAAGATATTTTTAAGGAATCATAGTTGGTAGACATCAGAATTCAAAGTCATTATAATTTGATATAAGTTGAACTTAGGTAAAAAGAATGACAATCATTCTTCCTAATCACCTAAACCCATTTGACTCAATAAGTGGAACCTACTGGTTCGAGAAACACTTTTCCTAGTTATATATTATCATAAATTAATAAAATTTTACAGAAAAAAAATTATTTTTTGAACTTATAAGATATATCTATGTTGTTTGTACTTGTAGTTTCCCGTCTTAACCAGATCCTGACATTTTGAAAAACTGGCGAATCTTTATCAGGATGTGAATCTTGGTAACTTAAGTTTATGTCTGGTTGACATTTGTGATCAAAGTAAAATGGTAAATTCATCAAGACAGTTCCTTGGAGTGCCCATCTGTTATTCTCTCTGTGACTCTGTATCTCTCAGGTCCATAACATTGAGCTCCGTAAGACGTCAACAGTATTGGTTGCAGTAATGCAGTAATCTCTCCATGACACGTATATTTCTTTTTTTCAAGGAACCTAAAAGCCAGTTTTGATTGGCGAGTTAGAATCTTGCATATGTTTTACGTTTACTCCCATAATGATATGTATGAGACGTTTCTTTACTCAAAATAACTATTCAATTTTTCAATGAAAGTTACTATTATTGTCTAGAGGTATAATTTGAATTTTGTTTTTAGGGCTGAGCTCTCTAGAAATGTATGGAAAGAAAGAGGTGTTGTAATATTTTATTTTGACGAAATTATATAAAAATAAAATAAAAAGTAAAATAAACTTTAAAAATGATAATTAAAATAAAATTGAAGTAAAATATTTGAATGTAGGCTTTTGTTTCGAGAATTATTTAGAAAATTGCTTTCAGAATCCATCATATGAATATATTAGTTATTGAAAGTAATGTGGTTCATCATAGCAAAATAAAGAAAATCTATAAAATTTATCTTTTTAATAAAATAGTCAATTTACTCCTCTTTTTTTTTTTTTTTTAATCAGCAAATTTTAACCACCCATAATTTTATAAATAATATTTCATCAAAACAAACTAAATTATAGTGGTGAAAAGAGAATATTAGCGCGATGTTGCATTAAAAAAATATGGTCATATCACTCTTCCATTTAACCCCAACTGCTTATTTGTAACTCTCATCTTCCAAACAGCCACGCCCCAGACGGAAGAACGTTTTCTGAAGTCAGAATTGGAAAAGCGTAGGGAAAATAGAAGGGATACTATTGAAAAGGTTTTTGAGACTCGCATAATTTTCAGAATGCCTAGGGTTTAACCATAGCATCGGTTGATTCCTGCTCGGAGAAGCGGAAGACTTCGCCAATATACATCTTTCAGAGAACAGTCCGATGCCATTGTCGCCATGAAGCTCTTCAGGTAGTTAGTTTTTCCTTTCGAATCTTCCCCGTTTTTAAATTTTTAAACATGAAAAAAAACCCAAATTTTTTTGAATATGCATAGTCTAGACTGTGTATAACAGGGGTTTTGAAGAATTTCTCGACACCCATCACTCTATTTGTGCGAAAGGGGCGGTAGTCGATAAGAATCGAAGAGCAAACACTACAGATAATAGTTGGTTTAATCCTGAATTGTTCGTAATTTATTATAAATGTGTTAACTATGTTTTTATTTCGAATGCTTGCTGTACGTCTCTTTGCAGCGTCATTTCCTTCGAACTTGAGCGTATGGGCGGCGTCCATTGCTCTGTGATTTTCAAAATATATCCGTTTTTTCTTAAAGCCACTCAGCCTGAAAACTCTAGCCTAATTTATTGTTGTGAAAGACTGGTCAAAGATTCTTGTATTACTGGAGCTTCTCAATCAAGAGAAAAATTCTGTATGTGCACGAGCTTCGAAAAATGTGCCCCGAGGTCAGGTGTCGCACTACATAATATGCTCTTTCTCTGGCTTAGGCGAGTTTATTGTTTTGTGAAAGACTGGTCAAAGAATTTTGTATCAATGGAACCTCTCAATGGTTGCACTGCATAACAGTTTCTTCTTTCAGCTCATGTGCCAAGGGTTATCTCTTCTATCAAATTTTCCAGTCTTGCGCGTGGACCCATCCCTCTTCGACATGCCATTGTGGTTGGGCATACCACAGTGAGAATGGAATCCTTGTGGGTGGCTTTCTACTCTCCTCAGCTTCACCGCTGAACCAGGGCCTCGGTGGCATCTGTTTCGGTGGCATCTGTTTTATATTTTGCTATAAAGAGCAATGCAACTTATTAAATTTCTTCAAACATTTTATAACTTAAATATCAAACATGCTAGGATTTGAGCCTGGCCTCGTCCCTTTTTTGGGTATGCCATTCAGGTTGGACAGACCTCGGTGAAAATGGAACCCTGGTGGATGGCCCTATACTCCATCAACCTCACGGTTGAGCCAAGCAGTCGAGGGTATTTATTTTATATTTTATATTTTGCTATAAAAGTTAACTACATAGACATTTTATTATTTCAACTACTAGGTTATTAAAATAATATAGGAACTAGGAATCATCAAATAAGAAGAAATCAACATTAAATTAATGTGTAAACGCAAATGAACAAGAATATTGATATATGAATAACTTAATCACGGTAACATTCAATTATCAATGACAGGATTAGAATTTATACATATATTATAATTAATTTGCAACTACAAATTGCAAACAAAAATAACATCAAGCCTTAAAATGATGTCCATAATGTCCTGTTATGTAAATATCAAATAAAAATAAAAATAAAAACCAAAAAACCAATCAGTTCAGTATGGAGGAAATGTTGTAATGTTATGTAAACATTTTGATTTGGTCAAATTAAAAATAATATATATATATAATGAACTAGCCTAGTACTATTTTAACTTACTATCTATCAAATGCTGAGAAAGATCATATTTTTTTAAGGAGTAAAATTTTCCTGAAATTTTACAAAAAAAAAAAGGTTTACACTTTGAAAGATTTGATCCCTCTCAGTGCTTGATAGATTTGGAGTTAAGATAGATCTAGACTAATACAATTTACATACCAAAAATTCAAAAAAAATACTACACATACACACATATATATATATAAAGGAGTTGGGAAAAATAGAATCAAAATCATTGGCAACCTTGGATTTGAGGAGTCATAATAAGGACAAGGATAAAAACAAAGAGCTTTAGGCCTTATAGCTTTGATGATGCTAATTTGTGTTATTGCCTTTGTTGTTTTTTTCTTGAAATTTAAACTCTTTTTTTTTTTTAAGGTTTCATGATTTAATTCTTCAAGCTCAATCACCATATTTGAAAAGTAAATATATCATACAGTTTGCTGTGTTTTTTTTCTCATATTTGTGAAATAAGCTTTTGTACCCTTTTCCCATAAAAAAAAATAACCTAACTTACCTTTGGCAGATGGTGGTGAACCTTGGTAATCTAAGGTCTTGATTTTTCTTTGTGTCCAAGATACCTTTGTCAAACCTCCACCTCTATATAGAAAATAATATAGAGATCACCACAACCTAAATGTATTGAGCGTACAGTTTACTTGTCCTTGATTCAATTTGAGACTTGTTGCCCAACCTCATTGAGGGATATGCAAAACAGCAGGCGGTTTCTGTAAAGGCTCCCTCGGCCAAGGCATCCGAGCAGGAGCGCAAAAAGGGCGTGCCCTGGACTGAGGAAGAACACAGTTAAGAACACCTCTTCACACTTCTTTTTGTTTTGCCAGTAAATTCTATATGCATCTTGATGCAAATATTTTTTTTGGTATTGGAAATCTGATGCAGTAGTTATGGAGGTTGAAATATTGGCCTCCCCGCTTCCAGGCACTTATTCAGTCCATCTTATTTATTCTTTCACGAAAGAAATAACTTACAGAGCTGAAGCCCTAAAGGGATTTTTAAAAAATTTGTACATCGAGTACTCTGAGAATTGAATATAATAGAAAAAAATAGTATTCCTGTGATTTTCAGACTAAAATTTGTCGTATAGATTGGAAATTGTTGCCTTCGCATCAAACCCTAGATTTGTAGTTTTTAGCTGAACAGGGGTTCAGTTCCACAATCCCACTGTTCTTCATTGACGCAATTTGAGAATAATTTTTTGTACTGCCCAAAATTTTTAGAGCAAAACTTTGATATATTTTGGCGCTCTCAGACCAAGCCCTGGGTTTCTAGACTTTTGCTCTGGAGAGAGAGAATTGAATATAATTTGATAGTCGTAAATATGTTCATTACATGCCCATTTTTGTGTAAGGTCCTCTTCTAGGGACATCAATAAGTTTTGCTTTCAGATTTTATCATCCATATATGCTTGTTAATTTGGATTATTATTTTTAGTGTAACTACTTAGTATTATGGTATCCAGATGCTCAAAATTAGTTTGAAAAGATTTCTGTAAGAGTTGAATTATGATGTCATAGTAATATGATATTAACTTAGCTGCTAATGTTTTGCAATATTCTCCCTCTGATTTTTTTGATCTGTTTTAAGATGATTAGCTTTGCACTTATCTTCTTTGAGATGCACCTATACTTGTTCTATGTTAGCTGACCTGTATATGTTTTATATACTGTTGTTTTGGAAAGTCGTTAAGACATCAAATCACGACGGAATTGGAAATCCAGCTAAAAGTCAAATATGGCTCCTCCTAAAGGGGAATCAAAGAGTGCAAGTCACAAGCAAGGACCCGAAACGGACAACTCTGAATTTCGTTGGGGGGTGAAACGTGGAGCGGGAGCTAAAGGAAAGGAGATACAATTCTATGATTCATTCACTTATGAAGGTGTAGAGTATTCGCGATATGATTGCGTTTATATTCACAAGGATGGTGAGCAAGATCCATATATTGGGAAAATTATCAAAATCTGGGATGATCGTAAAGATAAGAAGAAGAAAATGAAGGTCCTGTGGTTCTTCCGGCCTATTGAGATTCGTAACTGGGTGGATGTTGAAAGCAGCACAGCCAACAAGGAGATTTTTCTGGCAAGGGGGGAAGGAAAAGGTGTTTTTAATATAAACGTCCTGGTATGTCAAAAGCCTAAAACCTCAAATTATTCTTATTGCAAAACATTGTTTTGGATAGTCTTGCTGCTGCGATGTGCTAGTTTTTTAATCTTATTGGATTTACATACTTTTGAATGGATTTATATGCTTGCATAGCCACATATGTGCACAATTTTTATCATTATTCTTCTAAGTGGTTGGTTTCTATATTTATTGTATGTCTATTGAAATACTTCATTATAAAATATTTGCCTTTTGAATGCACTGAGAGAAGTGAGGTGCTCTGTCAGCCCAGTTGGATGAGATATGTAACATGTGTACGTATGTCTGTCACACTAATAAAATCAAACGGAATTTTTTTTGTACATCAAATGGTAAAAATAAAAAGAAAGGAAGGACGGACAAAAATAAAAATAATAAAATAAACTACCATAGATTCATTTGAAATTTGGACCTTTGAAGCATCGAGGGGTTTGTGCCTTGTTTTGTTTTATCCCTCTGGCTGTTTAAGAGATCTGGGGTTTAGATGGATTTATGCTATTATGCCATTTCTGATGCTTTTGTCACATGGTTGGACAATTCTACATGCTTTATATGCTCTTTTGTTAGTTTAATTACTTGAATACAGGGGTTGGAAGCATAAAATATGCAGTTCTTTTTTGAGTAGTCAATTTCTGTATTAATGCATTGAAACTCATTATAAACAGGTTCATCATGTCCTTTTATGATCCCACCTTTTGGCGTATAACAGATTTTTACATGAGAAAGTGGGAAGGATTTTGCTATCAGATATCAAAAGATTATGATAAAAAACTGTGTTGTTCTTTTGGATAAAGCATTGTGTAAGATCATACGAGGTTATGGTTTGCCAATCTCCCTGATTGCAAAGAAGGTTACGTGAGTTGTTATTGTTTTTGGCTAATATTAATTTCCTGCTCTTGCTGATAACTTCAATCATGGTTGTAGGCTTGGATTTATAATGTTAATATTACAAAGAGAGGTGTTTTGCAAAATGTTTTCTCAAGACAAACATATTATATCAGGAAACATGGACTGGAAAATACACGATAAAGATTAAAAGAGAATTATTGCTTGATTATTGAATGATGCAATGTTTCAATCATAGGTTAGGAAGGAGTACATTACTTAACTCCTGTTACATAATGTAAATTTATGTAGATGTTCTATGCTTGAAGCAACTTTACTTTTGACCACAGCAATCACATAAACAATCAAGTAAAATGCTGATAGAACATACTAGTGGATCTATAGAAGACATACCAGAAACAGGAAAAAATGTGGTGGTGCATTACGGCGGTCAACAGAATGCTTCAACCAGCAAAGTCTCCTTGGTCAGCCAACCCAGCATGTGTCACAACAGCCCTCAAAACAGCCACACGGTCAACTCAAAGTCAACCCCAGAAAAGTCAACGCTGCCCCAATGGCAGCAACGGCAGCAACAGCAGCAACACCAACAACAACGGCAGCAACGCGACAGCAACAACGACAGCAACAACGTCTTCGTCCTTTTTTCCCACGTGTGAATTGAAACTGCCTCTAAGGAGCTCGAACCAATCAGAAGAGGAGAGATGATGTGTGAGGATGAGATGAGTGAAATGTCCTCCAACGTTGACTCTATTTATATCAATCACTGAGGTGTGTGACACATTTGCTAGGGGTGTAAAACCTTAAGGCCCACCTGCACATATTTGAAATTATTAAAAATAAATTCAAAATAAATGTTCTGCTCATCGGATTAAGATCAATTTTAGATTGATCTTACACCTCTCCGAAAGAGGAACCTAATAAAAATATTGGTATCTTCATCTGAGCATCACAACATGGAGTTTGGACCTAGTTGTCCAATTTCAACACTCCCTCTCAACTAGGGAGAACTCCATCCACCTGTGCAATCAAACATTGTGCGTCATCCTGCCGTAACTTGCTTTGCTGGTCTCTTTATTTCAGAACAATAATGGGTCAGTCACAAAAACATCATTCCCGGCTGACAGATTTAGCCCAGAGGTCCGAAACCTCTATAGGACTCACAAAGAGTCTCATACCAACCCGAATTTGGTTTCTCTGACCCGAAGTCAGTAGGAGGTCCGAAACCTCACTTGGACTCAAGAGAGTCATATATACTAACCTGAAGCTAGTCTCACTGACCCGAAGTCAGTTGGAGGTCCGAAACCTCACATAAACTCAAAGAGTCACATACCAACCCGAAGTTGGTTCATCTGACCCGAAGTCAGTAGGAGGTCCGAAACCTCACTGGACTTGATCCTAGATCAAGTGGTTGGACACGTGTCATCCTAGATAGAGAGTACGACAATCTCTGATGCGTCCATTAGTTTTTGCTACTAGTCTCTAGCTTTTCCCACCTCATTTTCCAAATGAGAGGTACTTCCCATGAGTTCGGAACTCAATGGGTAGGATGCATACGGGGCACAGATCATGAGAAGTGAACCTACTCAAATATCATAAAGGTGGGGCAGAAGCACCACAAGGTTCGGTAAGCCTAGCCCCGTGTGTGCTTATAGCTCCGAGGAACTATCCCCAAGGCCCCCCCAGAACTCCCAGAGCTCATCGTCCAACAGGACCCTCAGAATAGGGTCATTCCATGATTCTATGATTCTCACGGAAGGTTAGGAACATGACCTTCCCTAAGGGCATTGTGAGAATATCTGCAACTTGCTTATCAATTCCTATATGATCGAGCCTTACGGTGCCTCGCTGTACCATATCTTGGATAAAGTGGTACCAACCATCAACATGCTTGGATCGTTCGTGGAACACGTGATTCTATGACAAACGAATCCCCCTCAGGTTATCACAAAGGATAACGGTAGCATCTAGCACATGCTCGAGTAGTTCACTGAAGAGATTTCGCAACCAAGTGACTTCACAACAGGCCATACATGCTGCAATGTATTCGGCCTCAGTGGTGCTCAAGGCTACCGACTTTCGTTTCCTGCCCGAAGCAGATCTACGTGCGAAGGAGCATCCAGATGTGCCCTTGCGATCCACCACACTGCCAGCCCAATCAACATTAGTATATCCAAGGAGTGTCATGCTCTCGACAGTGTATCTCAGCTCATGGTCTATCATGCCCCAGAGATATCTCAAGAGTTTCTTGGCACCAACCCAGTGAATGTTATGATCAACCATGTGTTGACTCAAAGTGTTCACTGCACAACATATGTCCGGACGGGTGTTCACTAAGAACATCAGGGCCCCTATGAGTTGAAGATACTTCGTAGGATTTGCTAGCACGGGCCTAGCAGCGCTGCCACTCAACTTCTTAAAGTTGAGCTCCATTGGTGTCGACCCGGACTTACAGTCCACCATACTAAATCTTTCCAGAAGCTTCACAATGTATTTTCCTTGAGAGAAAGGAAAATCTTGCCAGGTATCTGCCAGACCTCCAGGCCTAGGAAATAGTGTATCAGTCCTAGGTCTTTCATCTCGAACTCAGCAGCGAGTTTCCTCTTGCACTGATGAATGAGAGGGTCAACACCTGTTAGGAAGAGGTCATCCACATACAACACCAGAATGAGAGGCTTCCCTTTGACAACCTAGAAGTAAAGGTTCGGATCAACATTACTTCGAGTGAAGCCCAGCTTCATCAAGTAGCTATCTATCCTCTCGTACCAAGCTCTGGGTGCTTCCTTCAACCCATAAAGGGTTTTCTTCAACCTAGGAACCTTTGGTGGTCCCGATCGTGGACTTAGAACCCCAGAGGTTGCTCCACATATACCTCTTCCTTTATCGCACCATGTAGAAATGCGTTCTTCACATCCATCTGATGAAGACTCCATCCTTGCATAGCAGCAAGGGCTATAATAGATCGAATGGTGGTGTATCAGGCCACAGATGCAAATATGTCATCATAATCTATGCCTTCCTTTTGAGAGAAGCCACAAGCAACGAATCTTGCCTTGAATTTTTCAGCACTTCCATCAGATCCATGCTTGATCTTCTAGAGCCATTTCGAGGTGACAACTGCTTTGTCCTTCGATCTTGGAACCACATCCCAGACATCATTCTTCATAATGGATTCATACTCTTCGTGCATAGCATCCTTCCATACTTGATGCTTTACGACTTCTTCAAAGGATCCAGGCTCAGATTGTATAATAGTACTCATGGCTGCTAGATACCCTTGGTATCTACTCGACTTCTTGCTTTCAAAGAATGTCCCCCTTTTTTTTGGGCTGCATGTCCCTTAGCATTCTCGAGAGTGTCCCTGAGCCATGATGGTCTCTTTCCCAGTGAAGGAGGTGGATCAATCGGGTCCATCGGTCCTTCAACATCAGGCATTGTTTCATCCTTCGGTTCTTCTTGATTTCCAGGCCTTGCTTCATGATCTTCCTCAGATCTCGGAAGATCGACTACTTTCCTCAAGGAAGTATCTTCGTCAAAGGTGACATCGTGGCATATCTCCACTTCCCTTTGACCAGGCACATATAATCTATAGGCCTTCAAAGTTTCACTGTAGCCCACAAACATTGTGGTCTCCCTCTTGATGCTAGCTCCTCTGCAAAAGTTCTTAAACTCATTCGTCTCATATTCAGTGCCATTATCGGTCTATCGGATAACTTTTCATGTCATTGCTCCCAGTGGACTTCCTCCAACTTGGTAGAGTGTATCAATTCTAGACCCAAACGTGATAGCTTCCTTGAAGCTCTTCTTCCACATGTGCACCTTCCCATCAGTGAATGCCACATTGAAACCTTTGTCTTCCATGGCTGAAAACATATCCCTTTCACGGGATATGTGGCATTATCTCCAAGGATAATTTCCAGATTTGTATCCTTCTCAACCATATCAAAGAGTGCTTCCTTGAAGCCAGTGATGTGCCTTGAGGCACCACTATCTATCAACCAGACATCCATAGTGTCGGGTGGAGATGCAGCAGAGAGGGCAGATACCTGGAATTTCTTGACCTTTTGAAAGGTTGATCATTTCCACCGGAGGGAGCCTTCCTCTTTCCCTTTAACCTGTTTTTCCTTTGATTGTCATCATCATCGGGAGAATCCTTCTTGAAAGGACATTCTCTAGCATAGTGACCTGGCTTATGACAAGTGTAACACTTGCTCTTCTTTCCTTGTGTCCCTGCTCTTCCTTTGATCTTTGGACCACCAAAGTTCTTCTTTCTAGAATGAGCAGTGTAGGCAGCATTCCCTTCATTTTCCTACTCCTTCATTCTTGTCTCTTCTTGAACGCATCTCGACAATACTTCGTCAAAGTTAGGTATCACATTATTATTGAGAACGATAGTGTTGAACACATGCCATTCGGATGGGAGCCCTCCAAGTGCGGTGAGTACCATCTCTCGATCAGCTATTGTCTCCCCAATAGCCAGCAAATTGTTCCTGATCTCGGTCAGCTTCAGAAAGTATGATTGGACAGACTCATCCCTGCCTTTCTTCAGATTCTTCAATTGATTCTTGAAGAATAGTACTCGATTCGTATTATTGGCCTTGAACATGAGAATCAATTTATCATACATCTCTTTGGATGTGCCCAACTTAGAGACGTAGGCCACCAGAATTTTATGAATGGATTCCCTGATCATCAGCTTTGCTTTGATCTCCCCCTTCTTGTACTTTGTTTTGGCAGCAGCAGTAGCAGTGGATGGAGGTTCTTGGATTTTACCCTGCACATAGTCCATGACATCTTGGTCTTCCAATTTGAGATCCAATATCATCTTCCAAGCATGGAAGTCATCCTTTCCAGTCAATTTGTCATCCTCCTTGAAGCCATAGTTTGTGGAACCCATTTTCTTTTTCGGTGATTGCTATAAATTAGGGCTTGTCTTCACCTCAGCTCTGATACCATGTAAATTTATGTAGATGTTCTATGCTTGATGCAACTTTACTTTTCACCACAGCAATCACATAAACAATCAAGTAAAATGTTGATAGAACATACCAGTGGATCTATAGAAGACTAACCAGAAACAGAAAAAAATGTGGTGGTGCGTTATGGCGGTCAACAGGATGCTTCAACCAACAAAGTCTCCTTGGTCAGCCAACCCAGCATGTGCCACAACAGCCCTCAAAACAGTCACACGGTCAACTCAAAGTCAACCCCAGAAAAGTCAACGCTGCCCCAATAGCAACACCAGCAACAACGGCAGCAATGGCAGCAGCAACAACGTCTTCGTTCCTTCTTTCCCACGTGTGAACTGAAACTGCCTCCAAGGAGCTCGAACCAATCAGAAGAGGAGAGATGATGTGTGAGGATGAGATAAGTGAAATGTCCTCCAACGTTGACTCTATTTATATCAATTACTGAGGTGTGTGACACATTTGCTGGGGGTGTAAAACCTTAAAGCCCACCTGCACATATTTGAAATTATTAAAAATAAATTCAAAATAAATGTTCTGCTCATCGGATTAAGATCAATTTTAGATCGATCTTACACCTCTCCGAAAGAGGAACCCAATAAAAATATTGGTATCTTCATCTGAGCATCACAACATGGAGTTTGGACCTAGTTGTCCAATTTTAACACATAATCTATATATATTATAAAGTCATTACATCAGTTTATTAGAAAGACTGTCTACCCAAGTCATTTATTATGACTTTATTGCTAGAAAAAAGTACAATTACTGTATGCATAAATTTAATTGTGATCACTATATTCACCACCCTCCAATAATGGTCATATTGCATAGAATAGCTTATCCACAAAAAAAAAAATATCTGGATCAAGTAGGATATTTATGGCCCATGACAGATGTGTAAGAGGTATGTTCAATCAGCTGTTGGAAATGGACAGTATCTGGCATGGTTGATGTAGAACAAGTCATATCACCAGATTTCTTTTGGAATATTGACTCACCAGCTGGATGAGAGCCATTGTTGGCCGAATAATCAGCCTTTCCACCATCTATGTAGAACTTGACTCATTTTCTGAAATCACCTTCCGTGGAAGTTGTTTCGTCTTCATGTACCTGAAGCTTTTCATCTATTGGTTTTTTTTCATTGACATCAACGGATGAAACATAATAAATCTGTTCTTTACATTCCCTTCTCTGGGTTGTCTCATCTTCATCAATCACCATCTGAAACAAACCTGTCCATCCACAACCATTGTTGGAATTTCCATGCAGCTTAGGTCTGGTCCATGCCTTAGCTAAGAACATAAACACACTAGAGATGCCCAACTTTAAACAACTTAGCACAGTGGAATATAACAAATGAGATCAATAACAATACACAGTATTTATGGCCCAAAACATGTTCCTTATTAGTCCATCAATAAGAAAACCACAGGGCTCCTGTACCAGGGATCATGTCCCTTTACAAACACCAGTAGAATACTATAATACAAGATATACAAGTCTGTCCTTCGCCCAGTAACTCAGGGCTGAGGCCAATTTCTTTAGGCTCTCATCTGCCCACATACAAATGCACCTACAACTATCAAATCACACAGCTGTAGTACTACTAGGGCTTAACCAGCTCACAATAAATCATCAATCAGCAAATTAGTTACCTGGGCATACTCCTTAAGCCCACGGTCCTCGCGTTTCAGCTCTATCAATCCTTCAATCTTGTGCAACAGCAGCTGGTTCATCTTTTTTGGCTTACTGTACCAGCCTCGGCCTCACTGCTTCCACCAACGGACTGATCCTTTAGCCCAACTGTGACCCTTGGCCTCATGATCTTCCCTCGACCAGCTATACCAGCCTTTGCCAGCTTACCTATCTACTTCTGAGACTCACTGCCTGACTGTCCTAGCTGCTGTTGGCCGTTCCCCTTACCGACCTTCCTTTAGCCTTACAACAACCCTTAACTACTACTGTTTAACCTGAGGCTTCTCCGTTTACCTTGCTGTCTGCCCTAACAACGCTGCTGTGAGCCCTTTCTAGGCCTGTTCGGTCCTCGGCCTACTTGATCTGCCAAGTGGACTGCTCCTTCTAGGTCACAATCAGCCTTGCTGGATCTCTGCTTTTGTTCTGCTAAACTAACCCTCAAACTAGGGCTTGGTCCTCGTGTACCAGTTCTCAGCTGCCTCTCCTTCTACAATGTCCAACATGGCCTCCTTTATGGCACTCAACCTTTCCAAATAGCCTCCGCAGAAACCTCAAACAGTGCTCCTTGGCTGCAGCCTCTCCTTGCTAGACTTCAACATCCTCCCTGCTTTGGCTATGTCCCTTGTAGCCTCTTCAACCTCCTCAGAACTCGACCTCTCTCTAGCTTGCTGCAGCTCTTCTAGTGCTGCCTTCCTCACAAATGAAGTCCTTCTCACTTGTGCCATTAGCCTCTCATTTGGATTTCAATATATACCTTTCCTTTAAGTGTCTTGGGAGACCTCTTTGTTTTTCAAGAGACCGACTTCACCACTCAACAGTTAATTAGAATATAAAATTCATTTTCTTGGGTTCCAAGCCAACTCTGGGTCAAAACCCCAAACTTTGGGTGCCTCACCCACAAGCTCTTTTTTTGTTGGTTTTCTCCACTCGGAAATACCTTCAGAGCTACCCAATTTCAACAGCCATTGCGATGGCTTTTTTGAGCTTTTTTTGTCAACCATAAAGCATCTATTTTTGCTGAAATAATATCTTAGTGTGGGTAATGCTTCATAATACGACTAACTGAAAGCAGCTTTTTCTGCAAACCAGGGACATGGCACAAATTCACAGCCTCACCCAATGCCGCGGGGGAGTGCACCCCTGTCGCCCCTGCACCCAAACAGCGCATCAGATGGAAGCGCGCAGGGAGCGACCTCGGGACTGCACTCCCAAATCGCTCCAGTTTGAGAGCGATTTTTGGAAGCACGCTTCTGCAAAAAATATTCGTTCCCTAGCTTTTCTTCGACATTTTTTATTATTATTTTTTGCAAAGACATTCCTAATGCAGTTTTTTTCATAGAAACAAGGATTTTTGAGTGGGGCAGTCTAATATTCAAGCCTATGTGCCTAGAATTGATATGTAATTCATGGTAACGTTTAAGAATAAGTAAAAGTGACATTCTCTTTTATCTTTCATTAAGCATTATCCTTTATCTTTCTTTATCCCTTAAATTTTTAACATTACCATGGAATGGCCTAGGATGTTTGAGAGTGGTTCCAACCTCATTGGATTTCATATGGAGAAATTAGAACTTTAGATCTTACTGAAAATCCAATAGACTTATCAGTTTTCCAGGATTTCAGGATTGGGGGGATGGCAATGTTTCCATTGGATTTTGTCATGTACTAGGGTATGTGACTCATATTTAATGAAGAGCACCAAGCCCTCGATGTACCTTGATGTTAGTGACATTGGTTGTCGAATTCCTCTATTGTGACCCTACTAAAAATGTACCCATCACTTAAGAAAATCTTGACTTGACATGCTAGTTTTTTTTTTCTTTCTATTTTATGTTAATGCTTAGAGGGTGATATTAATGACAAAGATCCCAAGATAGGCAATGATTTTGATGATACGTTGGTATTTGTTGTAGCATGATTCTTTTGGATGCTAGAGGTCATCTAGAGCTTGTTTGTTGATGTATTTTCGGTTCAAAGATGGATTGCACTCTATGCTATTTTGCTTATGTGCACCCTTACATGCTACTATATAAATGAGAACTTGTAATTTGTGGTGCTGTGGTTGATGAAGATTATAACTACTAGATGTTTGATGTTATATGGCTTAATCCATATATTTATGCTTTTTATAACTAATTCAGCATTCTAAATGCTTTTGTTGACATATATGGATCAAAATATAGAAAAATATATATGATATAAAATTCGCTGCTGACCTAAAAGCTTCTGAAAATTGTTGCTCCAGTTTCTGCTTCCCCTCCCACTTCCAGGCAGCCTTGCTCTTACCTCTCAAATGAACTTGCACACTTCCATTTTCTTGAACCCTTTATTCTTCACTTAATGAAAACATAAAGCATAGTTTCTGTTCTAAATTCTTAATAAATTCTGTAACAAGATATATGTTAGGCATACTGTGCAAATTCAAATAACATCAACTGTGACTTTGTTCAATACCTCCAGTTATAAAACTGCAGATACTTGAAAGGGATTTAAATCCATAATTCATTGTCTTGAGAAAAAAATATTAAACTCACATGCAAACTTGCATGTCATCCTTGGAACTGCATTTACATCGGCTAGTTAATTAGGTTGGCCTTAGTTGCTTGTTTTTCTTGTTGGCCAAGTTGGCTTGGGCTCTTCTGCACACATTGGCCCAGATTTTTGTTGATATCCTATGGCCCTGTGTTGGCTCTTAAATTCAATATACATTGCCCATTCTGTGTATTTTGGCTTGTTTGTTGATGTGTTTTTGGTTCAAAGATGGATTGCACTCGATGCTATTTTGCTTATCTGCACCCTTACATGCTACTATATAAATGAGAACTTGTAATTTGTGGTGCTGTGGTTGATGAAGATTATAACTACTAGATGATTGATGTTATATGGCTTAATCCATATATTTATGCTTTTTATAACTAATTCAGCATTCTAAATTCTTTTTTTGACATATATGGATCAAAATATATAAAAATATATATGATATAAAATTCGCTGCTGACCAAAAAGCTTCTGAAAATTGTTGCTCCTGTTTCCGCTTCCCCTCCCACTTCCAGGCAGCCTTGCTCTTACCTCTCAAATGAACTTGTGCACTTCCATGTTCTTAAACCCTTTATTCTTCACTTAATGAAAACATAAAGCATAGTTTCTGTTCTAAATTCTTAATAAATTCTGTAACAAGATATATGTTAGGCATACTGTGCAAATTCAAATAACATCAACTGTGACTTTGTTCAATACCTCCAGTTATAAAACTGCAGATACTTGAAAGGGATTTAAATCCATAATTCATTGTCTCGAGAAAAAAATATTAAACTTAGATGCAAACTTGCATGTCATCCTTGGAACTGCATTTACATCGGCTGGTTAATTACGTTGGCCTTAGTTGCTCATTTTTCTTGTTGGCCAAGTTGGCTTGGGCTCTTCTGCACACATTGGCCCAGATTTTTGTTGATATCCTATGTTCTTTGATTCACTTGGCCCTGTGTTGGCTCTTAAATTCAATATACATTGTCCCATTCTATGTATTTTGGCTTGTTTGTTGATGTATTTTCGGTTCAAAGATGGATTGCACTCGATGCTATTTTGCTTATGTGCACCCTTACATGCTACTATATAAATGAGAACTTGTAATTTGTGGTGCTGTGGTTGATGAAGATTATAACTACTAGATGATTGATGTTATATGGTTTAATCCATATATTTATGCTTTTTATAACTAATTCAGCATTCTAAATGCTTTTGTTGACATATATGGATCAAAATATATAAAAATATATATGATATAAAATTCGCTGCTGACCTAAAAGCTTCTGAAAATTGTTGCTCCAGTTTCCGCTTCCCCTCCCACTTCCAGGCAGCCTTGCTCTTACCTCTCAAATGAACTTGCACACTTCCATTTTCTTGAACCTTTTATTCTTCACTTAATGAAAACATAAAGCATAGTTTCTGTTCTAAATTCTTAATAAATTCTGTAACAAGATATATGTTAGGCATACTGTGCAAATTCAAATAACATCAACTGTGACTTTGTTCAATACCTCCAGTTATAAAACTGCAGATACTTGAAAGGGATTTAAATCCATAATTCATTGTCTTGAGAAAAAAATATTAAACTCAGATGCAAACTTGCCTGTCATCCTTGGAACTGCATTTACATCAGCTGTTTAATTAGGTTGGCCTTAGTTGCTCGTTTTTCTTGTTGACCAAGTTGGCTTGGGCTCTTCTGCACAAATTGGCCCAGATTTTTGTTGATATCCTATGTTCTTTGATTCACTTGGCCCTGTGTTGGCTCTTAAATTCAATATACATTGTCTGCAAAACAATCTGTTTCTGCAACTCTCTACCACTGGTTATGCATGCCTGTTAACGTTCATCACTAGAAATGCGTCTTATAAAAGGAATGTTCTAGGGCAGCTGGCTGCTGTAGCATACTTCTGTATCTGCTGTAACAACGCTCTTTATCTCTTGTAACAGCTTGATGTCTACTGTATGGATGCCTTAGTCACAGCCTCATATGTAAACAATAACTTGGCTCATCATAGCTTTTTGAAGGTCTTCAGTTGCTTTGTAGACTTCAGGAAAACATTTGACATAGTTTTGAGGGAGGCATTGTTTCAAAGGCTCTGTGACATTGGCATATCTGAGACCCTCCCGGAAGCCATTATGAGACTGTATGAGTTAGTTTTGGAATGGCTCAGGATGGCAGATGACTTCTCCAATTTCATCTAAATTACCATAGGGGGAAGGCTATCATCTATATCAGGTTTCGATTTCGCTTCCACCCTCGAGGGTTTGCAAAGATATATGGATGCATTGTCCAGCTTTTATGACCTTTGACAATTGACGGTCAAATTGGGTAAAACCAAGCTTTTGTTCTTCAATGTGTCAAAAAGATCTCTTACAGATTTACATTTCTACTATCAAGGTGTCGAGATTGATATCACCACAACTTACCTGGGGGTGCAGTTCACTAGGGCTCGTTTTGGTATGCGACAAGTCCTCTCCCCTCGACTCAATAAAGGATATGGTTCCTTGGTCATTATTGAATGAGAACATTTCCAGAGTCAATTCCAGAGCATATTGTCCAAACTTCACCTTGTGGATGAAATTATTAGACTCATAGTTCTCTATGGTTTCGAAGTTTGGGTTCAAGCTTGTTGTAGACAGATTGGACCAACTTGGAGAGAGTATAGACATTACATCTCAATTGTGTCATTTGATAGAAGTGGATTGTTCTACAACCCATTATTCAGGAAGAGTTTGATGTCCACCCATTTCGCCTCAAGGTCATTTTTCATATGTAGAGTCATATCTTTCAGAGACTCTGCTAGTAGGAGAGAGAGGTACCTCTACCTTGCTCTTTGTAGATATTATATGCACTAAGCATGCATATGTCCTAGATCCATCCAATCTCACACTATTTAACTTTATGCAAGATAGTGAATCTATTCTACTTGTTAATCTTTTGCGGAAAAATTAATTGCACACACATGTGAAGCATAAACAAAAATATTCAATCGCAGATAACACAGTTTTTAACCGGGAAAGCCTGAAGTTGAAAACCCCAACTATATATTATGTAACATGGAGATCATATGACAATCTCATACAAATCATACAAAGCTTATCACAAGCTCTCAGTACAGTACAATCGTCATACACTAATTAAGACCAATCTTGCAAATCCATGCACCGATCTTTGCCACCTGCTAGCTTGCCTCCACTGCGCGATCCAAGTTGATTACAAAGACCAATTCGATTTAATCCCACTCTCATTGACTGCGTTATTATCATTGGCAACTCCAATGTATATGTAGATGCAATTCATGCATCACTATAGTCACAACAGATAGTCTATCTTGTCCTTTCACCTATCTCTCCACTGGTCTCCACTGAAACTGCCATGCACTGTAGTTAACTGCTGTATTGTTCAGTTGATTAATGAGTTATTATTTGTGAATTAATTAACTAATTAATTCACTCCACTGTCACTAGTGTATCAATCAGTTAGACTAGATACAACTAGCTCAACGGAGTCTAACTGAGTTAAACTGAATACAACTCCATAACTACTTCTTCCCACTGTGTCATAACTTTGCCACTTGAGTTCTAACTGAGTCCTCCATGCAATAGCTCCAGTAAACCCTTAGGAATTGCGTAATTCCTTCTGTCAGCTGCTGTGCCACATTTGTGCACTGAACTGAAGTGCTCCAAGAGAATAAGTTCCTGTTTAGAGTTTGATTATTATTAAGAGCTAATAATAATCGACATGCATCTATTTTTAGATCAACGCTCTATAAATAGACTTTGCCCAATCTTCTAAAAATAGAATTTCATCTATTTTTCACATTTGACCAACCATCCACAAATAACATCCTGCAACTTATAGAATATGCTCACCATGTTTAAAAATAGACATACACTTAAAAATAGCCTGTGTGGGCCCCACCTAGTTTAGGTGATTATTTTCCAACTAGGATCAAGGATGATGTTTCAGGATGCCTCCTTCATTGTTTCTTGTTGCAATCTTCAACACTCCCTCTCAACAAGAAAGGACTGTCTTTGCATGCGACATGCAACTCCATGCATTCGCTCGGCAACCTTTGCAAGCGCCCTGCAACTCCATGCATCTGCTCCGCAACTCTTGCTGCAACACTTCTGAAACTGAAAGGCTCTAAACAATTCAATCAGTCTAATGCATCTATCATCAAAGTCTTGGACTTCTGCTGGTACCAACTGCACATGTCTTCAGGAACCACTGCGCTGTTGAACTCTGCACCCATGCACTCTGCACTTGCTGTCAACTTTGAACCGCGCTTCAGTATCCGACACTGTCACTTTGATTTGCCTGCATCAGTCCAACTGATCATGCTACTGCTGCTCTATGGGAACCTCGTAGCTAGGTTCAATTCATGAGATCCACACCATCTCAATGAATCTTGCCCAGAAATCACTTCTTGGGATTACTCATGCATGTCGCCCCACCTCTCACTTGGTGGTATAGCTGCATGCACTCCCTCTGCTCATCTGGCACGAAATTTCTCTGCTTGAGTGGTTGGTCCCACTCCATGATCTTCATCTTGTGGCTGCTCCACATCCAGAGGTTCACTCTTCCTGCATACAAATCTAGCTCCCTCTCAAGCTTCAATTGCATGGATTTCTCACACTTCCGAATAGTAGGAAGCTCCATAGAAATCCCATCTACATCAAATCTATAAAGATTCTTCTTCATTTAAAAAAAAAAAAAAAAAATTCTTTTGTTGGTGTATAATTTTAATTCTGAGTTTGTCTTTAAATGCCAACTTCCTCTGGTCGCTTCTGCTTTGGAACAAATCTGTCAAAGCCTTCCACATAGCATATGGAGTGGCTTTCCCATGAAGGCTTGAGACAATATGGTCTCTCACACCTTCCAACAAAATCCTCCTCGTCCTTGCTACTTTCGTTTGCCATGCGTCAAGTACTGCAGCATCTGTCAAAGTGGGCTTAGGAACATCTCTCTCGATGAATTCCTTCAAGCACAACCTCCATCTTGTCCTTCCAAGCTATGTGGTTAGAGTTGCCCTCGAGTGCATACTCCAACCGCAACCTATTGAAAGACATTTCAATGTATACTCAACTGTCGCACCAAGAAACTCTTGCAGCAAATTCGAATTGTCCACCAGCACAAACTCACTTCACAATTGCAATATTCAATCAACAATGCTCCGATACCATGTAGAAATTATATGCACTAAGCATGCATATGTCCTAGATCCACTTGATATCACACTACTTAACTTTATGCAAGATACTGAATCTATTCCACTTGTTAATCTTTTGCGTAATAATTAATTGCACACACACGTGAAGCATAAACAAAAATATTCAATCGCACATAACACAGTTTTTAACCGAGAAATCTTGAAGTTGAAAACCCCAACTATATATTATATAACATGGAGATCATATGACAATCTCATACAAATCATACAAATCTTATCACAAGCTCTCAGTACAATACAATCGTCATACACTAATCAGGACCAATCTTGCAAATCCATGCACCGATCTTTTCCACCTGCTGGCGTACCTCCACTGCGCAATCCAAGCTGATTACAAAGACCAATTCGATGTAATCCCACTCTCATTGACTGCGTTATTATCATTGGCAACTCCAATGTATATGTAGATGCAATTCATGCATCACTATAGTCACAACAGATAGTCTATCTTGCCCTTTCACCTATCTCTCCACTGGTCTCCACTGAAACTGCCATGCACTGTAGATAACTGCTGTATTGTTCAGTTGATTAATGAGTTATTATATGCACTAAGCATGCATATGTCCAAGATCCACCTGATCTCACACTATTTAACTTTATGCAAGATACTTTTGCGGAAAAATTAATTGCACACACATGTGAAGCATAAACAAAAATATTCAATCGCACATAACACAGTTTTTAACTGGGAAAGCCTGAAGCTGAAAACCCCAACTATATATTATGTAACATGGAGATCATATGACAATCTCATACAAACATACAAAGCTTATCACAAGCCCTCATACACTAATCAGGACCAATCTTACAAATCCATGCACCAATCTTTGCCTCCTGCTAGCCTGCCTCCACTGCGCAATCCAAGTTGATTACAAAGACCAATTCAATGTAATCCCACTCTCATTGACTGCGTTATTATCATTGGCAACTCCAATGTATATGTAGATGCAATTCATGCATCACTAGTAGTCACAACAGATAGTCTATCTTGCCCTTTCACCTATCTTTCCATCGTCTCCACTAAAACACAACACTGTAGTTAACTGTTGTATTGTTCAGCTGATTAATGAGTTATTATTTAGTGAATTAATTAACTAATTAATTCACTCCACTCTCACTAGTGTATCAATCAGTTAGACTAGATACAACTAGCTCAACTGAGTCTAATTGAGTTAAACTGAATACAACTCCACAACTACTTCTTCCAACTGTGTCATAACTCTGCCACTTGAGTTCAACCAGTCATAATGTGCAACAGTCTAAAGAAACCCCTGGAATTTAATTCTTATGTCTCCAAGTCAGGCTAAGCGAGCTCATTGAACCTAAGTGCTTCCATGAGAATAGAAATATTGCTAGAGTTTGATTATTATTAAGAGTTAATAATAATCGACATGCATCTATTTTTAGATCAGCGCTCTATAAATAGACTTCGCCCAATCTTCTAAAAATAGAATTTCATCTATTTTTCACATTTGACCAACCATCTACAAATAGCATCCTGCAACTTATAGAATATGCTCACCATGTCTAAAAATAGACATACAAATAGCCTGTGTGGGCCCCACCTAGTTTAGGTGATTATTTTCCAACTAGGATCAAAGATGATGTTTCAGGATGCCTCCTTCACTGTTTCTTGTTGCAATTTTCAACACTCTTTGCTCCTTGGATGACTACGCCTCGAATCCTCTCTCCTCAAGATGTGCTTGCGATTGGTTATCCGACGCATCTTGTCTTCTCTAGTCACTAAATATCTCCCCATAACCCCTTCTCCCATTCATATTCTCCCCTGATATGTCGAGCCATCTTTTGTTGACTCAACAAACACTAACTTAAACCAATATTTACAAATTCTACATTCTTGTTACTTGGACCTCGCCTTTGATGAGCTTGGGCCTTGAAAATGTCCTCCTACCTAGAGCACTTTTTTGGATCTGTAGTATCATAGTTCGCCTACCTTACACATGAAGACATTGGATGCACTCGCTCAGGATCTTGTTGGAGCAATTTCAAGTTGGTTGAGAGTCGAGACAGACCACCATATACCATAATTGGATAGGGTCTGCTAAATGTGGCACCTACAAGAGCCAAAAACAGAAACACCTCAATTTTAGGTGCCCCCTATACTATGATATTAGATGACATTATCACTACACTACCTATATCAGGATTTGAGAGGCTTCTTCTCTACCTTCTTCAAGTAGCACGACCAACGATGCTTATCCCTCTTCATCAAGTAGATCACCTAATACTTTCATATGGATCCATCGGTGGGCAGAAGATTAGGGTTCACTAGACAATATAAGGGTCTTGGGTCTCTTCTTAACCTCCTCCTTGGGGGATCGATGGATACCATTAGGACCAATTTGGTGATGTCGAGTTGTACATTGGCTCACAGGCCCTCAAAACACCAGAGGGGCAGGTTCCAAATTGTTCTAGAGCAGGGTGCCCCTGGCTCGTCCTATTACGTTAGAGATCTTGTTGACACCTAATCCTAAGGGATTGGGGGAAATTGTATATTAGTGTAAAATAAGAAATAAGGAAGTCTAAGAGACACTGGGAAATGAATCCCAATAGTCTCACCTCCATGTATATATTCATGAGTACCCTCAATCAAATTTCACGGTTCATTTTGTGGAGTTACCTCCTAGCTTGACATGGTATTAGAGCCAACTCTATTTTTGGCTTTCCTTCCCTTGTAACTCCCCCCATTCTGCAAAACTGCCTCTGCTCATTTTGCAGACTGACACCTCTGTCATATTCCTGCAAAATCCTGTGTTGATTATTTTGCTGCGTTGAGGAATTATTCTGTTGTGTTGAATTATTTTGTTGTGTTGAATTATAATATTATTTTGCTAGTGCTGTGCCCCATACTTCCTCGGACCCCGCCCAGCCCCCCCAGACCCACCCCGCAAAGACAAATTCCCCACCGGGCCCCCCTCCACCCCCCCCTCCTACGCCCCCCCTCCCCAGCCCTCCTTCGCCCTCCGCGCCCCTCCCCTCGTCCCCTCCTTCGCCCTCCCTCCACACTCCTCCCTCTGCTCCTTCCTTCGCCCTCCCCCTGCTCCCTCTTATGCCCTCCCTCTGCCGTCACCTCCCCCTATTCGACCTCCCCTCCCTAGGTCCGACCTTCCCGAGGTCCCACCTCCCCCAGGTACGACCTCCCCAGAAAAACCTTTGCACAATTTTTTTTTTTTTTACATTTTTTTACCAGAATTGAGTCTTTTTCCAGCAGACTACATTTTTTTTACAATACATATTTACAATGCATTCTCTCATATCTATTGTGGGAGAAGTACTCTCTGGCAAGGAGAACTATCCTGAGTGGTCTCAGAAGATCATGGGTACTCTCATTTTTAATGAGTCGTGGAGAGGATTTGTGAAGGAGAAGGAGACAATCCACCGACAAAGCCCACCTTAGACAAGGAGATCGCCATTTGGGAAAACAAGAATTGCAAGGCCTATGCCTTGATTGCAGCTTCTGTAATGAAGAGGTGAGTCGCCACATTACACCATTTTTGAATGCCTATGAAGCCATGAGGAAATTAAAAGAACTTTATGACTCACATTCAGAATTTGAAATTGTTCAATTAATGATTAAGCTATTCAACCTTGAATTGAAAAACGATGACAATCTTGCTTTATTATCAGAAGTAAGATCTATCATGCATGAAATTAAAAATTAAAAATACTGGTGTAGAAGTTGACTTACCTCTCATAGCTTATGTTAAAGCATCGTATCCCACTTACACTACCTTGAGTCATTGCAAGGAAGTGTAAACCTCATAAAGATCACCTTTGATTCCCTTGAGAAAAAGTTTGCAGAAAGAGAGAAGGCTTTTGGAATGAAGACAACCCCTCTGTCTTCTGAAGAAGATGTATGTTTCGCACATAGAGAGAAGAATCATGCTCAAGATTCTTTCAGAGGAAGAGGTGGCCGAAGAGGAAGAAGATATTTCAGAGGAAGGGGGCGCAAACAAGCTCAAAGTGAAAAATCTGATCTTCATTGCATATGGCATGATGCATCTACATGTACCTTGGGACAGAATTGAGCAACAAAGAAATCAAGAAAAATGTAAAACTCATGACAGAGACAAAGGTAAAGTACCTGAATCCGCTCATTATGTTGTAGCACATTGTAACATTGGAGTAACTGAAGACTTGTTTAATGCTTCACTTACTTCTTGGAGAAATGATTGGTTGCTAGATTCGGGAGCAACATGTCACATGACTTTTAGCAAATATTTTTTTGAAGAATTTACTGACAAGGTTGATGGCGTAGTATACTTTGCAGACAAATCTAAACTCAAGCCATCAGGGTTTGGCACAATCAAGCTTAAGTTGCCTAGTCTTCCAGACCATCTTCTACATGAGGTTCTATACCTCCCTGAGTTGAGGACAAACTTGCTGTCTTTGGTCCACATCCTGCTAGCAAGGACACTCAATTCACATGTTTGATGGCAAGGTTGAGGTCAAAAAAGCATCAGTTCGCTCACTTGTCATGAGAGGAATAGAAGAAGGAAGACTCCTAAAGCTGCAAGGTACCTCTGCTCATGCACAAAACTTTGCATTCAATTCTCACTATGATGAAGGGACATTCCCATCAAGTCTTTTGTGGCATGTTAGATTTGGACACTTAAACTATGACAGCCTTCGATTGTTGAAGAAAAATGGTGTTACTAGATTGCCTACAATTCCTAAGAAACTTAAGCAATGTGATATTCTAGGAAAGCATAGCAAACAATTTTTTCATGATTCACATTCTAGAGCACTTAGAAAACTTGAGCTTATTCATTCAGATTTATGTGACCCCATGCTTGTTGCTTCTGCAAATGGAAATAAATATATGATGACATTTATTGAGGATTACACCAGAATGTGTTGGGTTTACTTATTGAAGAAAAAATCTGATGCTTTTCAAACATTCAAGAACTTTCATGCATGGATTGAAAATGATGCACAAACTCATATTGGATCTTTGCACACTAATAATCGAAAAGAATACACTTCAAACGAATTTGAAAACTATCTTCGCCAACATGGGATCAAACATCAAACAACTGTGCCCTATAATCTCCAACAAAACGGTGTAGCTGAAAGAATGAACAAGACAATTTTAAATATGGTTCGCTCCATGATGTTTTTCAAGAATGTAAAATTGATGTTTTGGGCTGATGCAGTTCTGTTTTGTGTACATCAAGAATATGTGTCCTTCTAATACAATCATAAATAAAACTCCTTATGTAATGTGGCATGGCCACATTCCTTCGGTAAAGCATTTTAGGGTCTTTGGTTCCACCTGTTATGCTTTGATACCTAAGGTACAAAGAAATAAACCTGGTGCTAGCAGTCAAAAATGTATCTTCTTGGGGTATTCCAATACCCCCAAAGGATATCATATCTATGATGAAGTCAGTAAGAAGTTTGTAGTATCTAGAGATGTCATGTTCCTTGAATCTTCCAAGACTGATGATGTTGTTGAGCGTCAACTTGATCACTTGGATAGATTCACACATGCAAAGTCATTTCAAGAATTTGATAATCAAATTCCACATCTTGAAGGGGGGGATTCCTATACTGAATCAATCTGTGGAATCGTCTTCTGAAGCACTCTCTCCCCCACATGAAGAACCAACCACGGATGACACCTTGAATGATGTGATTGACAAAATTGGGAGACTGAATCTTGATTTGATCTCAACTCAGTCAAATGAGTAGCATGGGCCTTCTTAGAAAGGTCACCCAAAATGGCTGACAAAGACACTTGAAAATGTTCGTCTTGACGAGGTTGGAAAGACAGGAACAAGAAGTTCCACCAGGCAAAATGAAGGTGATGTAGAAGATTCAGCTATTGATATGGATGTTGCTTATAATTGTGAATTGACACTTGAAAATGTTCGTCTTGACGAGGTTGGAAAGACAGGAACAAGAAGTTCCACCAGGCAAAATGAAGGTGATGTAGAAGATTCAGCTATTGATATGGATGTTGCTTATAATTGTGAATTGAATTTGTCTACAGATCTTGAACCAACTTCATTAAAAGAAGCTGCTTCTCATGATGAATGGAATGAGGCGATGCAAAAGGATTATGATGCCTTGATAAATAATGGCAATTGGAAGTTGGTTGATCCTCCATTGGGAACCAAACCAATTGGCTGCAAGTGGGTCTACAAGAACGAGTACAAAGCAGATGGCTCGCTTGAAAAGCACAAAACCAAGCTTGTGGAAAAGGTTTTGCACAGATTGAAGGGGTCGATTATGAGGAAAGTTTTTCCCCCATAGCAAAATGGGCCACCATCTAGACACTCTTTGTCTTAGCAGCTCAGGAGGGTTGGAAAGTCCATCAGATGGATGTAAAAACCACCTTTTTGAATGGAGATCTAAAGGAGAAGGTTTTTATGTCCCAACCAAAAGGATTTGTTGTGAAGGGCCAAGAACACAAACTATGCAAGTTTATGAAATCCTTGTATGGCCTCAAGCAAGCACCGCGAGCCCAGTATGAGAAATTAACTGAACATCTTTTGAAACTTGACTTCAAACATTTTGATCTTGATGATGCAACTTTGTTTATTAAGAAAGTTGGAAAAACAGTTGTACACCTTGGCGTGTATGTAGATGATCTTTTGATGACACGGAACAATGAGAGTTATATTGCATCCATAAAGAAGGAATTGAAGAAAGGTTTTGAAATGACTGATTTGGGCTATGTTCACTACTATCTTGGTATTGAAGTAACTCAACATTCTAAATTTATATTCCTTTCTCAGAAAAAGTACATTGGAGATCTATTGAACAAGTTTGGCATGGCTGAATGCAATCCTTTGACCACTCCAATGGAACAAAGCTTGAAGCTCACATCCATTGAAGGGAAGAAATTTGAGGATGCAACGAAGTAGAGACAACTAGTAGGAAGTCTCATCTGCCTGACTACTACCAGACCAAACATCTCATTTGCTATTGGAATCCTCTCCAGGTTTATGCAAAAATCGTGTGAAGGGCATTGGTCTAGTGCAAAAAGAGTTCTAAAGTACTTGAAAGGGACTCAAGACTTTGGACTCAAATATACACAGGTGGGCCACTTCAACTTGATTGGATACTCTGATTCAAACTTCGATGGAGACAAAGAAACTGGGGTTTCTACTTCAGGTTATACTATGAGTGTTGTATCAGGAGCTGTCTCCTGGAGACCGCACAAACAGTCAGTTCCAGCAGATTCCACAACTGAGGCAGAATATGTGGCAGCAACTGTAGCGACAAAGGAAATTGTGTGGCTCAGGAAAATCTTGGAAGATTTGTAGATGAAACAAATGCATTCAACTCCACTCATGATCGACAACACTTCTGCAATGCCAAGAAACCAAAGTTCCACTATCAAATGAAGCACATCAATACAAAAACCATCTGATTCGACATCACGTTGAGGCCAAAGCTATGCATCTACGTGCTTGTTCGACAAATGAGCAGAGTACATAAATCTTCATCAAAGTGCTTGGAAGAGAAGTTTGAAAAATTTAGAACGATGCTTGGACTCATCAACATCACTTCAGATTAAGGGGGGAATGGCGACACCTAATCCTAAGGGATTGGGCAAAATTGTATATTAGTGTAAAATAGGAAATATGAAGTCTAAGAGACAGTTGGAAATGAATCCCAACAGTCTCACCTCCATGTATATATTCATGAGCACCCTCAATCAAATTTCACGGTTCATTTTGTAGAGCTACCTCCTGGCCTGACAAATCTATTCAAAGTTTATTTCTTTTGACCTTGGATTCCCTCTAGGATCATATGATCGGACGCATCGTTGGCTCTAGGGGGCTTCAACAACGAGCTAGTGCCTAGTTTGCCTCCCTTGCCATTTGCCATAAGACTCAACAACCCTTGACATCTTTAACTTCATTGCCAAATTTCTATGCCACTCACTATTTCTTAGTAGGTGAATGATTATTTTGTATCGTGCCACGTTCTTTTATATGCATTCCGCGACAACACTACAATTTGTTTCTCTCTCTTTATGTTATTTTCAGCGTTTTCTAGGAGCTGCCATTGCACTCCCACATTAGATTCATACTTATTGTACTCTTCTTCAGTCACATTGACCAAATTTTGTGGTCATCTGTTGGACATTAATAAAATGATCTTATCTCATCTTATTTGCAATTCTATTCTTCACACATGCTTTTGTTCCTCACACAGTTCCCTTCATGATTTGAAAAATATTCAAGTTTTCTCTAACTTTTGGCCTTATAATATTCGTTCACCATTAAATAAAAAAAAATGATTCTTTGTCAGCCTATCATATTGTTTAGTTGGCATGTGTTTCCCTTCTGTCTCATTCATGTAACCTGTTTATTTTCTTATCTCACTTGTTTGACTTGTATATTCTTTTGTCTTGCTTGTGTGTTTGTAGTTCCTCAGTTAGTTTCTGATCAGTTCTGGTCCCTAGGCTCTCCACCCATTTCTCCTCATTGTGGCTCAAATACCATATCTGATTTAGACACAAAAAACATGGACTGGGAAATACCAATGTTCCACCAAGTACCTTGGAGGTGGGGCAAGGGAGCGGGGATACGCGGGAGCAGCCTATGCAAAAGCTCCCCACGAATTTTCAGGAAACGCGAGGGGATGTCAGGGTCTTAAAAATTATGTAACTGCCTTTATCTTTATCATTATATAACACTTACATCATGAAGGATAAATGATAAAATTATAAATCGATGAATCATATAACTGAAACAAACTTAAACCATACATCATACAATCATACATGTATGTTTGTAACTGTACAGTGTAACTACTAACAATGTACATTGAAAATAAAGTTTAAGATATCATATTATATGAAGATTCAAAATAAAGTTTAAACTGAAGTATGAAACAAAAAACTTAAAAGTAGATAAGTTAATAACATAGCATATGAATATCAAATGATATCATCATAAATGAGCATAATTGCTCAAGGTAATGCCCCACTAGTCTCTGCATCCAGCTGCAACATGAATATATCAAGATCAACCATTTCACCATCTAAATCAGAATCACTTGCATTCTCAAACATGCTAAGTGGCACACAAACCAACCTCATCTGTGTCTGATCAAGTCTCTCCTCCATATCTACCTATGCATCATCCTCTGGATCAACATCCCATCGTGTTGCTGGTCCCTTCAAATACTCGAGTGTCTTCTTATGCTCAAGACGTAGGGTATTGTCCACATCAACTAACTTCTCAGCTCTTTTAAAGGTAAGCATGTTCCTCTTGATAGAGTGGATGAAGCTATATGTGGACCAATTCCTCTGTGTGCTGCAGAGGAACTAACAATCTGAGACAACAAACGCATAGCTAGCTGTTTGAGCTCTGGAGCAGCATCCCCATTCATCCTCCACCAACCAATTGGGGCATTGGGCTAGATCTATGCGGTCTGCCCGAGCACCAGTGTTGAAGGGGCCACTAAGAGATGCAAACTGAACAAACTGTCTTAGAAATTTTGCCCCCTCCTCCTCACTGTACAATTGCAGCTAGGAAGCCATTCTTTAGCTCAGGATCATCAATAAGAGGCACCCTCCCAGACCTTTCAACATACCTTTTTGGGTTTAATGCATATGTTTCCATGTGAATGATGGTCGAATCTGGGATGTATAGAACTCTAATGAGGGCTCCCTCTGCTAAATGGCTGCCTTCACACGACCCAACATGCTATCAAAGGTCTCATAGATTTCTCCAAGACAAGGAGCATATGAATCAGTGTAACGAATGACTTCCACAATAAGGCCCGAAAATGACACCCAATAAGCACAATCTGCCCACCAATCACTGTCCAACACCTGAAGCCTAATCTTCTTCCTCGAGTATGTCTTTGATTCTGACCACCTTACCCACTCTGGACTCACAACCAAGGATTGTAGTGGTGCTTGTACCTCTAGCATCCTTTCCAATAAGAGAAAATAGCTAGCATATCTAGTATCGGTGGGCTTGAGGAATTCCTTCCTCGTGTGAGCCTTGTACATGGCCAAGGAGGTGTGGTGGTTGCAGATAAACATCCTCACATCTCTAGCAGCTGTCACCAAATCTGATATCCACTGAATTTTGCCAATGTCCTTCAGTGCATTATTGAGTGCATGCACACAACAAGGAGTCCAAAAAATATGTTGATACCTGCTTTGAATCAATAACCCAACTGATCTACAAACTGCTGCTGCATCTGTCACAACCTGCAGCACACTATAACCCAACTGATCTATAACTTCTCGAAGAAGCTCAAATTGGGAAGATGCATCTTTTCGCTTTCCTGAACAGTCAACAAATTTAAGGAAGAATGGACCTTTTACAAATGTCACTATGATGTTGATTAGTGGGTGTTTTCGGATGTCAGTCCATCGATCCATAACGATAGAGCAACCAAACCTCAACCATGTTTGTCTCATTTTCTTTTTTTTGCACATTAATTTTGGACACTTGTCTATCTAAAATTGTTGTTCTTAGCTTATGTTTTCTGGGTGGTACATATGAAGGGCCTATTTTGCAATTGCTTGGACCATTTCCTTGTAATAAGGTGAATGAACAACATGGAAGGGAATTCCATTGGCAAAAAGAAGTTTGCCAGTTGCATCATCTGTGTCATCTCGTTCTAGAACATTGTACATCCTAGACACTGTAGCACCCATTGCAGAAGAACGAGATGCACAAATTTTGCCAGATCTCTTGGTGGGCCTTCATAATCTACACCATGCGAAGGCCTATTTCCTGCCTTCTTGTGACTGCTTTCAATTTCTTCAAGTTCTTGTGCATATTGTGACTCACTAGCATTGTAGGTGTTGTCACTGTTATCGGAATAATTTTGACTCATAGTTTCTGCCCGAAATACTTAAAAAAATTTAAATTGAAAAAAAAAAATTACAGGCACAACACAAATTTATAGGCATTTTCTAATTTTTAGACTTAAAAAAAATGAAAATTGAAAAAAATGAAAATTACAGGTAACACAAGTTAGTGGCAGCGTGAGCGTTCTCTTCACTGGCTACATACAATAGATCCACTCTCTGGGTCAAGGTCACCAGACTCACTATTTAATTTGATTGTGGTTTATAAGAACAATCGGATGAGTCAAACTCGTCCCTGATTCGTACTATCAAGTTTGGCTTGGAATTGTGATCCTGACTTGCAAAATATAAAATAATTTCACAAGAGTAGTAGTAGCACTGGGCAGTGGGCACTAGGCAGCGTGATCAGTGATCACCAACATGAGTGTGCCTCACTGGGCAGCCTGAGGCTTGAGCAGTGGCTGCATCTTGGACGACAGAGGTGCGTGTGGCATTGTGGGCAAAGGCTACGACGACACTGTGCAGAGGTGCGACGACATTGTGGGCAGAGGCAACGACGACACTGTGGGTAGAGGTGCGACGACAGCATGTGGGCAGAGGTGCTAGAACAATGACGACTTCAAGTTCAATTTGCACTCGACGACAACATGTGGGCAGAGGCGCTACGAGGGAGGTGTGAGAACAATGACGACTTCAAGTTCAATTTGCACTCGTAGGTTCAACACTCAGATGGTCAACAACGGAGCAACTACGACTTCATTGGAGTAACGACGACAACAAATGAATGAGGTAGCAAATGAATGGAAAAAAATTAACTTTTAAGTTTTAAGTCAAACCTAGAAAATCATTTTTTTTTTCATTAAAAAAATTCCTATTTGTGGCTAGGGAACTCCGCCTCAAGACCCCTAATGACCCCTTTCAAGACCCCTCATGGCCCCTTTGGCGGATTCGACCCCCAATTTCAAGGAAACGCCCCCTCTCAAGATTCCTTGCGCTCCTTGTTTTTTGGGGGCGTGGGGAAATGCCCCCCAGTCGTCCCCTCCGTCGCCGGAGCGTGAGGGAGCTAGGAAACTCGCGCCCCAGGTGGGGGGATGCGACCCCGTGGAACACTGGGAAATACACCCCAGAAAATAACAAAGAGCTTTTTTTTGATTAGTTAATGGTGCATTATCTCAATACATAGTAGGATGGAAAGGAGTTTGTTACGAAACTCTGGAATACCTACTCATCTAATAAGTTATTATTTAATATATACTAAGTCACGTCACCTTATTTTATTACAAGAGCTCTCTACCTAACTCATTTATTATGACTTTCTTACATGACAATGTTGAATATAATGTATGGCTAAATCTAATTATGACCTTTATATGTAACAATTTTAAGGATGCCACGTCAAAGTTACTCATCATGAATTTTCTCGTCCTTTGGACAGTTGGACATTCTTGGGTGTAGTTTGTTTATTGTGTAGGACTCTTCACTTAAGATATCGAACTGTCAAGGCTGATTAGCTTAACCATTGAAATTGTTTTTTTTTATAGGAGGTAATTATTGGGAAGTGCAAAGTCCTTTGTACATCCAAAGATGCACGGAATCCACAACCCACAGAAGAAGACTTGAATGATGCAGATTACTTTTTTTATCGGTCATTTGATGTAGGCAGCTATACTGTATCAGAAGACTTTGGCGATATGGAAGGTTTGCATGTTTTGATGTTAAGAAACTGCTAGCTGAATTTTAAGATTCCATTCTTGAATGTTTTACTTGTTGTATGTGATGGGCATGGGTATATAGTGAATACTCACTAAACGCATACTTTTTGCAGACGATTTCATTTATAACAAGCATGGTTGGGTTAATAAGGCCAGTCCACCAGTCAATGTGCAGCTAAAAGGAGCAAATAAAGTTTTGGCAGACAGATTCATGGCTAATGGAGCTCCTTTACTAGTTGAGAGGGGAAAAACAGGGAATGTGATTTTAAAGGATGAACTAAATAATAGAGATGTAGAAAATAAAGTAATGTTGTCTAGTTTACCAGTTAAAGAGGGTGTTGTGACAGAGACTCCAAAAGGGGATGGTGTGCTAAAATTTCGAAAAGAGGATGGCGTGGAAACTTCAAAAGGGGATGATGTTTCAGATGCTCCACGATTGGAAATGGAAAAAGACGAGACTCTTAAGGAGGAGGTTAAAAAGGATGAGACAGAAGAACTCAAAACAGATGAAATAGAGATACCAGAAATGCCTTCAAAAGCGGGCATTGAAGAAGATGGTGCGAAAAAAACTGCAGGATTAGAAGTAGGAACTGGTGGGAGAAAAAACTCAGAAGTGCCTTCAAAAATGAATTCCAAGGAAGATGTTACAAAAGAATCTATACGACCTGAAGTAGGAACTGGTGAGAGAAAAAATATTAGACGTGATTCATTCAAAGAAGAAAAGAAGCCCATTAAGAGGGCAAGATATACAGTTGACTCTGATGAGGAAGAAGATCGGGTCACAGGAATTCAAAGGGATGGGTTGGAAGATGTTGCAAAAAGGAAAATTGATTCCAAGAAAGAAGTCTCAGGTACTGAAAAAAAACTTGTCAAGAAGGCCAAAGTGGAGGACAATTCTGTTAAGTCTTCGGAGGGACTGACTCGGACAACACCACAGCTAATGGACCAGAACAAGCAAAAAATATCTGGTCGTGAGATAATTGAGATTAAAAAGAAGCCAGAAGTGGTAAGATCCATGATTCTGCCTTTGTTTGCTTGGTACATAACTCCCTTGTTTGATTAATTTGCTTACAGTATTATGTTCTGTTATTTTGCAGGAAAGTAATAGATGGTTCAAGGGACTTGTGAGTACTCACATATCCTTGTCTGTATTTAGTGTATATTTATGTCAGTAGCTATGATGAATAACTATATCTTATGGTCAGCTGAGATTTTGGTGGATGGATTTGATTATGCATAGAATTGAATGAGAAAAATGTTTTGTGATTTTCTGAAATATGGTTTTTAACTCTGAGAAAGGCATGGCTTCCAAACTGCATGAATCTTAGTTGGTATTTAATGTTTCATAAACTTCGCCTATAGTTATCCTCAGTTAATTTTTAGGCATCACTTCTCCAAAAACAATATAAATATATCTGTCAGGATTCAGAAGCCTTGTATGTATGTCCTTTGAGTAACATGAAACTCCTAGTCGTGGCCACTTTTCTCGAATAGGATATTTCTGTCTCTCACTCTTCTTGAATAGGATATTTCCATACATTCTGTTGATTTTGGACATCAAATGTACATAAATGAGAGATATAGGAGTTAAACGTTATGAATGCAGTCATCAAATACTTTGGCATTTCATTTTGTTTTCTACATGTGATGTATAATTTACTTCTATAGCTGCCTTATAACGAACATTAGGACTTTATGATATTTATTATTTGAACTTCTAACATAATAGCTCTAACTATAAAAGGATCATTTATAGTACATGATTTTCTTACATTGAATATTGTATTGCAGTGTTATAGTGCAACACCTTCTTTTAACGTTACAATATTAACTATTAAAACTTGATTGTCCACAAAGAAAACTTTCTGAAACATTCTCTCCTTTGCGGTGCTGGAATCTTGCAGGTACTCCATCAAACTTTCTTATCACCCTTGTGAGGGTAGAATTTTTGAATTCTTGAGTTCCAGAATTTATCCCTGAACTCCCAAATTACTGATCCCGAATTCCCAAACTACTTGGATGACTATCCATGCTGAGTTTTAAATCTTCTTCAATCCAACCTATCTTGGACAAGCAATCACTCGGAGCAGTGTTATCGGAAGTTCTCATTTATATAGCAAGAGTGCATATAACCAAAATAGCGCTTAATGCAATATATTATGAACCAAAAATACATCAAGAAAGAGGCTCTATATGGCCTGTAGTGTCAAAAACAATATGATACAACAAACGCCTACATCTCATCAAGTCATTGCCTATATTGGGATTTTCATCATCAATCTCATCTTTTGAGCATTAAAATACGATAGAAGTTTGAGCATTAAAATAAGATAGAAAAAGCTTCACATGTAAAATTGAGGTTTTGTTCGAGTGATGGGTACATTTTTACTAGGGTCATGATAGAGGAGTTTGAGAGTCAGTGCCACTAACATCAAGGTATATAGAGTGTGTTGGACAATTGGCATTCTCTGGATGGCTAGTGGCTGCAAGTGTGTTGGCATTGATCTCAACAATCAAGTTGGGAGATGTGTTGGGCAGTTGGCATTGTCTGACAGTTTGCAAGAGTGTTGGCATTGATGCCAAACTAGAATAGCATGGATGTTTGTGGCAGCAGATGGTAGCATTGATATGCTTGATGTGTCAAGCTCAGGGGGAGTCCTATGGTTGCTGCAGTCTCTTGTAGAGAATCACCATAGTAGTAGGCTTATTGGAGAAGCCATAATAATATGAGTCCCAGAATTTGGAGAGGATTACCTCTCAAGATATCAGCTTTGTTGCCCTTGAAAGTGGCATAGTTGGTGAGTGCATAGAAATATCTCTCCAATGGTATGTGGAACCTTGCGAAATGCATCTGAAGAGCAGGTTCTAGGCACAAGAATAAGGGTCAAGGTGCAAAGAACAACAGAGAGTTTGCAACCATTTTTCAGGTAGCAAATGGGCTCAAAGACTACATTGGGCACTTCTCCATTGGAAAGTGCTTTGAAAAATATTTCCAATGGTATGTGGAAGTCCATGAATGGATCTCAGGATTAAAAGTTATTGATTGCAAAAGTTAGGATCTTGAAGTCCTTAACAGGCCGAATTTTGGAATCAGGGCAGCAAGCCGAATTTAAGAACTAGGGAAATAGTTTGAATTTCGAAACTTCGGGACCTCAGAGAGTCAAAGGCTTGGGATGTCGGAAGGTTAGAATATTGGGCCTTATAGGAAGGAAGGTTGGAATTTTAAAACCTTAGAACCAAGGAAGGTTGGAATTTCGGAAGGTTGGTATTCAAAAGGGACCCGAGATGGCGTGGAATTAGGGAAGTCAGAATCTCGGAACCTCGGAAGGCTCGGAATCTCGGACCCTCGGAAGGTCGAGACCTTGGAACCTCGAAGTTCTATTCAAAAGAGAACCGAAATGACATGGAAAGAAGCAGGTCCAGAACCTCGGAGGCTCGGGACGTCGGAAAGTTGAAATATTAGAGGTCGAGATTTCGTAAGTAATTTTTAGTTGAATTTTGTTGAAAGCGCAAAGGGTTACAGGGAGCCAAGATTTACAAGGAATTCGTTGCAAATCAAAAGAACCAGGGACCCTTTCTCTCTCCTCAGACATGACACATGGCAACAATTGATTGGCCCTCAGGTGCTGACGGACGCAAATGACGTGGCTATACGGAGGACACGTTACAGTCAGATTCAACATTTTGGGTGGTTTAATGGGGGAAATGCTTGTGACACGTGTCACCATTAAGGAGACGCCACATGTGGTTGATGACAAGAGCATGATGTCATCTGAGAGATCGGAATATCAAAGGTCAGAATATCAGAGGTCAGAGTTTTCGTAACTCCTATGGAATTGCTTGTTGAGAAAAGTTCCGATATAGGGAGCTTCGATGTTGATTAACACTTGGTTGTGGAGACCCAAAGAACCAAGGGCGTAGTGAAAGGCTTAGCACCTAAGTGCCATGGAGACGCCATGTGGGTATTTTAGAGGTAGGAGACATCGTAACTCTTCTCTAATTGCATTTTGAAGAAGTTCCTATATCAGGGGCTTTCGAGGTTGATTGGCGTTTGGTTGTTGAGCCCAAAGAAACAAGGGAAAAGAGTAAGAACATAAGGAGATAGGCCCCTGGCAAAATCCTGAAGGGCTTAGTACCTAAGTGTTAAGCCGCAGTCACAATACTCAAGTCTTATGGTGGAAATGCGACAAGGGGCTAAGATAAAGGGTGTGGGAACCTTAAACTTTAACTTTCAGAATTTAACCATCAATCTCAAAATACATAAGTGTAAAGCTCTTAATTTTCGAAATTAACAATCATTCACAAAATTCATACTATAGAATTTAGAGTGATATTTTTGAAACAGAATATATATCAATTGATTAATTAATACTTACCTGGAACCGTGTTTGAAGGTGTTCCTGATTTGTCATGGCTCCAGCTTCTGTTACCAAACCGCTGTTTTCCTCCCAGCCTATTTGAGGTCAACCTCTCCGGTCCCCAGATGCCCAAAACTCCAATAACAATCCAGAGCATTCCATAACTCAGTTAGAACTCTCGAACTCACTGCTCATGTCTCATGTAGTTAGAACTCCTCTGACAACATCCGGTTCAGTTTTCTCTTTCACTACCCATGCTCATCAAGTTTACCCCTCTTCCCTTTTTATACACAAACTCCATTCCTGATATTTATTAGAATATGATCTTTTAATAAATATCTTAAAAATATTATATTTTAATAAATATCTCATATTTATTAAATATCTTAAAATATTATATTTTAATAAATATCTTAAAATATTAGTCATTAATGTAGATTTTATAGGCATTTATGGGGATATTGACTTATTGACCAAGTCATTTATGGAGATATTGACTTTACTTAATTATTTTAAGATTTATTTATTTATTTTGAATAATGCTCTACCACGCATACTCATATAAGAGTGGTACATGCGTTCAGTCTCTAGCTTGATGTTCCATCATATCTTGGTGAGATAAATGCATTACGATATTCAGTTCGTTACTCTAACTTAGTTAGTTTCCATACTAGCGGTTATGTATACTAGTGCAGTACACTTGATACATGCATATGTAGCTATCATATGCAGGTCTCATATGCATGCTAATATTTCTAAGTTCCATATAATTCGAGTTGGGTCGTTACATACACCCCTCCTTCAGAAAACTTCGTCCCGAAGTTAAATTTTGTGTCGTATATCATTAATTATATTAGTGATTAATATAATCATATATGGTTGGTGTATCATAGTTAAATATGTGAGAACACTTTTAACATTTATGTTTTGATCATTTATTGGTTCACCAATTTAGTAGTCATGTTTTGACCCAACAGTGTCCCCAAGCTATTCTAGAGTCATCCTATCCTTTCTAATCTCTTATGCTTCCATCCTATCCATCCTCTACAGGAATATGCCATGGCATCAGTTTTACTGATCCATCCATAGACCTTGAAGGTAGCAGTGTTGATTACGTCGACATGATTTTTGTAGGCATCCGACAGTCATCATCACACGTCTAGGGGAGCGTGACTCGCACAGTTCTCCCATGACTCCAGGTATTGGAGGATAAACGGTGGACAACACCTCCACCCCTCCTAGTAGGACTAGGGTCAACACCCTATCAGGGAATCTCAATGCATCTCAATTGTTCTTGGAGTTTTGTCATCACGCGGTCGGTTTGGTAATGATATTATCTGCAATGTAAAACACTTGCCCACAATTATAACATATGTATCAATATTTTCAAGACAAATTGTTACCCATATAACAATTTCTGCAATGTAAAACATTTGCCCACAATTATAACATATGTATCAATATGTTCAAAACAAATTGTTACCCATATAACAATTTCTACACATTCTAAATAGGTCTGTAAAATTCATTTTCACCCTGAATAGTCAAGTGCAATCACTCTTTTATTTCAATCTTGTCATTTTAGGTTGATATAAAATTATAGATACCATATTCATAACATAATTCATAATTTATATTAATATCCCTGTACCCACACTGTTTAAGCAAAACTTTCTTCATATTGGTATCCATGTACCAGCGATGTTTAAGCAATTTAACATATTCTCACATGTCATAGTACAAAATGACAGTCTTAAGTATCCATCCAAAACAAGGTAAGATCATACAAAATAAGTTTCAAATGCTTAAAAATATAACCCACAGTTATAAATGCCATATAGTATAATCGAACATGGATATACAAATAAGGTTGTAGCCATTATGTTCTATACTATTTTAACCGATCAACCTTATAAAAGTCGCAGGTTGAGGTTCTAATCTAAATGGAGGGATGCTCCAACCTTTATGATTGCATATATAGAAATGAAATGAATTGAAACAAGAGCACAAAACACTTACTGTTTAGTCGAAGCATGATCTAATTTCTTGATACAAGTTGATTAAGAACTCTGAAACACAAAACTACAAATGGATCCAACCAATCTTTTAATTCTTGTTATTTATTTGTCTTTTAAGTCTAATTATCTTTGATCTATAATCTAGATCCTAAGAGATAATAATAACATTAACTTCTTTATGATAGGAGGTAGAGCTCATGTTTGGATTTTGCCCACATGCTAAATTTGTATGTCTCATCCATCTTTTGCATTTTATGGTACATTTCTTGTCGTAAGTGACCAAATTATGCTTTTAAATTTCTTTTTAGCTGTGTCAACCTCTGGGGCATCGCTCCAGACCCATCCCAGAGTGTGGATAAGGGGAGGAGAGGCTAACTCTTCTTGGACCCAATGGACAAATTTGGACCCAAATGGGAAAATTGTGAAAAGGGATTATAATGAGTGGAGGGGAGTGATGTATATGGCGTCTAAAAGAAGGACTACGCAACCAAGATCGAGGTTTTCCATGTAGCGGCACTCCTAAAGCTAGTAGCCAATAAAGGAGTTCCCACAAGACTAGGATACAAAATTAACCAATTAAGTTGGGACAAGGGAACAAGAGTATACACCAGGCCTAATCTCCCCACTAATCAATGTGAAAATGTGACCAAGATAAGCAAGCAAAAACACCCAATTACATAATGAAAAACCATACATGGTGGGTTGGAAGGCCCACCTTCAAATGTACGATCATAACAGATGGGTGAGGGTACATAATCGCTGGATCAAGTGGCAGAGAATGGTGGCACTTTGAGCTATTTGGTGGCTGTAAGGGGTTGCTGGCTTCCGACTCAAGACAAATCTAGGAGAAAAACTCTCCTATAGAGGTCACTCATTGGTGGCAGATAACAAGAAAGATGAACCAACTCCTCCCACTTTGTGAACTGTCTCATGAGTGTTAGAACAAATGTATGATTATAAATATATTTTGTAACAATTTTAGCTGATTCAATAGTTTCGTTGATCTTAGGAGTTTTTCCCATGTCCCCTAGCATTAAATTGATGCAATGGGCAGCATAAGGAGTCCAATATAAACTCCAATACCTCTCCACGAGAAAATTTCCAATGACAACATAACAACATTGTTTGTAAAGAATTGGACAACATACTATGGACCCATCTTTTGGATGAAGTTATCCAATAAATCACATAATAACTATGCATCTCTAACGTATGTAGATGCATCAACAGTTTTGATAAACATTGTCCTCTTGGGACAATTAACTGAGAAATTCATAATGGACTCGCTGTTCCCATTTGTCCAACTATTTGACATAATTGTGGAGCTTGTGATCTCCCATAATTGTTTCAACTTAGCCAATCTCCTTGTGCAACTAGCCTTTTCCCCTGGAAGGAGATGCCCTTTCAATTCATTATAAGAAGGCCCTTTGTAGCATGGAACAATAATGTCAACAGTTTCAAGCATGGAATGGTAGAGTGGGTTGTTCTTGGAAATTTTGATGGTATGTCACTTCATAGAAAAAATTTCCACAATTTTGTTAGCCTCCTCCTCCCACGATTTCACCATTCATTGAATAAAAGGTTTCCTCTAGGCACAAATCTTGACACAATGAAAGGTGAGGATGTTGAGGGGCCAAACATTGTACAATGTGAGCCCAAGGATCATATTTCCCTCTCTCTTGAGAAGATGTAGTTCTATTTGTGGGCCTAAGCCTTGCTTCTTCCTTTTGATCTCTCTTCTTATGCATTTGAAAAACGGATTAGTTTTCAATGTGGACAAATTTATGGGGTGGATGCTTTGCAAATCTCCACTTCATCCCTTGGTATTTTGGCAAGGTAGTATTTCAAATGGCTGCTCTGACAAATATTTCCATACCACTTAACTTGCAATTTAACCTCATTCTGTTGTGACCCTCATAAGGAAGATCATATCCACATAGTGGATCCAGTGGGTTTGGCATTTTGATTCTTTTATTTTTAAAACGTTTAATAAATATTAATTATGTACAATTATAAAGAGGGGGCACGATTAAAGATCACGGCCCCTCGTGTGAAGGCACCCGAGACTGTACTTAAGTTAAGGGCCTTCATTGTAAAAGTCATCATCGTTGTTATTCATTCTTATATATATATATATATATATATATATATATATATATATATATATATATATATAATCTTATTTCAATTTTTGTTGTAACATCTGGTATAAGAGCTAGCAAATCAACATTCTTATTGGCGTAAATCAACATTCTCATTGGCATTCATACTATATGATTTCGTGTTAGTACAATCTCCATTCCCTGTTCATTGACCACCAAATCAGCTGGTTGTTCCATGTCCCATGTCCAAGTTGTTCCTATCGCGTAGTTATCGCTATGACTACGAATGTGTCCTGTCATTTTAATTGCCACCATAACCCTTTGATTGTTCCAAACCCTGCATAGGTTCTTAGAGGAAGTAGCTACGCAGGACGTTCAACACCTGTAGCTGTGAAGGCCTAACTGATGTTTGAATTATCTCTTCAACGTGATCTGTGTCCACCCAGATTCACTGTACCATCAAATGGTGTCAAGATCTGCAACGTAAGAGTTTGGTGGTTGGGACATACTGCTTATTGGAATTTTTTTTCCTCCAAAAGGATCAAACCATGGTCACATGGATTGTGACATTTTCTTCCCTATGGATTTTCCCGATTTCATCTTCTAAGTGAGACGTTGAATTTTAGATTTATAACGCATTAAAAAAAATCCAACTCTGTAGTCCGTGACAAGAATTGGGCTCGATTGTTTCATAGCCAACATTACCCAAATTTCAAACGAGGACACCAACACCACAACACATCGCTAGTTTCAGAGGGGGCAAGAAAATATAGAGATTGTTGCCTTTTCAATGAAATCACTGGGGTCTAAAGAAGAACAAATCTGCAGTTTCAATGAAATCTCTAATCTCAAACATGAAAGACGTAACATGGACTCTCTACCTCTAGAGAATTTAATGGCATCAATTTTCGTACATGTAAATTTAAAGTTCAAATAGCTTATGAATAGGGGTTTGTGGAGTATAGTAAAAGGAACCGAAAAAGCTCCTATTGATCACAAGCTCTTAGTTGAATCGGAAAAGAGAGAAGACGAGGCTAAAGCTATAATTGGATTAGATCTTTTAGATACTCAAATGCATTTGATTGATTTAGCAAAATCATCTAATGAAATTTGGGAGTATTTGAGTAAACTATTTGGAGAAAAGGCTATGAACGCAAAGTTATCTTTAAAACTCCAACTCTTTAGTCTTAAAATGCACGATGAGACACCTCTCTCTAATCATATAAATGAGTTAATGTCTCTTTTTAGGCAATTAGTTGAAATCGGTGCCAAGTTAGATGCAGACGATGCCAAAGCAACTATATAGATAGTCTTTCTCCTAAGTATAGCAACATTATGTTCACGTTAAGTCAAATGTCCTCTCAATCATTAGAAGGAATTGCATCATCACTTTTAGCTGAGGAAAAAAAGGGCAAATCCAGAAGGTTCAAATGTTGGTGGATAGAATGAACTTGCACTATTCTCCAAAGCCAAGATGAAAAAAGCCAAGTGTTCAAAAAAATGCTTCTACTGTCACAAATATGTACACACAACTTGTAATTGTAGAACTCGTGCAAGGGATCTTTCGAGTGGCGCAAAAAATGCAAACATAGCAAACTTGGATGACTTGTCAACATCAGATAGTGATGAAGAGCCCCCATAACCACCTCTCAAATTGTTCTAAAAGTAAAATAAACTAATGTTTTTCTTTGTTTGTGTCTGTTCATGTGTCCAAGTTTGTGATATGAGTTGAAGTGGTAGTGTGCTATTATATTGTGAAAAAATCAAATGATGTATAAGCACAAAGAACATGCCAACTATTGAACCTTCAAGCGGCCTTTTTCCTTCCTTTTTCACCTTAGCTCTGATACCATGTTAGAAAACTAGAAAGGCAGAAAAATTCTCTTATATTGATAATTACTTGTGATATTCTTTTAGTCTTATTATCTTCTCTTTTTGTTCTATTATGTTTGTTTCATCAAGCAATCGTCAAATCAAAACATGAAAATCAATAACACCAGATGTAGGCATTCAGCTAGCGCTAAAACCCCTCTCCAGGGGAAAACTCGGTGAAACTTTTCCACGATTCAAATTGAGATAGGCCAAGACCCTATACTAAACAAAAGACTCTTGTCACTCCACCAAGTCAGCCCTCAAACTGTCCTTCTAGACTCCAAAGATCACCTGCAACAATACTGCATCAAAGAAAGAATTTCGGCCGAACTACTTCTTAATTCGACCCAAGTACTTTAGATTTTCGGTGCAGCTACAATACTACAATTTTGGCCCTTTTAACAATCTAACAACTTCGTACGTGTGAGATAAAGACTTCCTTCTCCTTTGCTATTCTTTCCTCCCTTGAATTTCACGCCCTTTTTCTTCTCTAGCAACTACAGATCGAACTTGTTGTGTGTGTCCTACAAATGAGGTCCAATTGCTTCCTTTATATAATGAATCCGTGAGGTCTAATTCTCTAGATGAGGCCGACCTATCTTGCTTGAGGCTGACTTGGTGGAGGAGACCTAAAAGACCTATTTTACAGTAAAATACATCTCTTTCTTTATAGATGAAGCCCAAGAAGGGTCTTTTACATGATGACAAGGACCGATATTCTTGACATAAACCCTAGAAGCCTACAATGGAGGCTTTGACCTAAAAACCATTGACCCAAGCATGAAATCCATGCTTTAATAAGTCAATTTATTTTGTAATGAACTTTCTTTTTCTTTCTTTTGAAAAATACATTACATCTTGACTCATACAATTATGAAGACCAACGCTAGTTGCATTTTTCAACACTCCCTCTTAACTAGGGAGGTATTCATAGTTACATATATATTATATACAAAGGTACATGGAAGATCTCAAAGTGATATACTCTATGAATAATCACACCACATAGTACTACAAATTAGATACCTGCGCAGGGTACTCTAATCGGGTGGGACTAAGGTGTACTCAAGCATTAGCCACTCTAAGTAACATTAGGCTTTTAAGCTCTAACACCAACCTAGGGATCTAGGTGTAGGTTTTAACCCTGTACATAAATTATCTGCAAACGAATCTTAAAAACATAAAATAAACAATAGCGAGAGTATAAAACATAAAACAGATATACACAGAGATTTTCCCTTGGATCCCAAATCTGGACTACCAACTTGATTTTTCATTATATTCCTCTTAGTGTTGCAACACATATATATACATGCTGAAGCATTCATAAACCCCAATCCATTAACCCTGGATTAGAACATAACCGTAGTTCCCTTGACTGGATCTACAAAATACCAAGGGTTGAAAACCATCATGCCCCAAAATCAGGTGCAAACCCATGCACAAAACCATGGGTGGGTCTGCCCACAGAAAAATAGGGTTCGATTTTTTTTTCTCGGGTCGCTGCCCCGGACCCGAACAGGGGGGGGGGGGGGCTGCTGCCGCTCCTGTGACCTCCCCGCTCATGCGACTAATCGTGGAAAGAATGTAACACATACCCAACACTAGGTGCATATCCAAGGTCGGAGCTCCATGACCAACGCCACTCTCCCTACTTCAGGATCTAGACATCAACACATAGGCTGGCCAGATGTCCTCCCAAGCATCTTGTTGCCACAAGATTTTTCGTCTCTCGTTTTCAACTAAATTATATATATATCCAACACTCCAAGCATGCTTCAAACATTAATCTTTTTACAACGAGATCTTGCATAATCACAACCCTTATCAATAATAAATCTTTAAAGAAATATACAAGTAAACAAAAAACTTCGGGGACCTCAATCATTTTGATGCTACTCATATCGTCATCAAGTTATCCAGATACAACTTTGTTGAAAGCTTTCTTATTTCACTTCTTCAGTAGCATGAAATTCAACCTCGATATTTTGTTTGCAAATTCATGAATTATGAACATTTATCTGAAGTACTTTCATTCATTCTTTCTTGAAGGTGTTTACTATGACTGTCATCATATGCCCTCCCTCTCAATTGGAGGGAGATACACTTTCTTTCATCCAAACTCCCTCTCAACTTAGGGAGATCAACAACTTAATAACATCGGCGAAGCTTCATCTTTTCAAGGCTTCATTTCTTCCTCATGGCATCAAGGTCAACTTGATCATTATCTTTCTTATATCCTCCTTCATCATGCTCATCATTATTATCATCTATAATTATGAACATCTTGAAGATTATGTACGACCAAATACAAATCGAAGCATGAGATTAACTATATCAAAGTCATGTCATTTCAACGGAAGCATTAAAACATTCAAGCTTTATCAAATACCTAAACCTAGTTAGGTTCATAATCAACAAGGGTCACATATTTTATATATTCTTAAAATTCAACAACTTGTTAGGATTTTGTCACAAACCCTAGACTCCATCATCAAAACATAAAGCATCTCAAAATCAATCCAATCATAGCACGATACATCTATGGCTTCAATATTATTTCCCAGAATTCATAGCAGATTCTACTAGGGTTTTTTTACAAACCCTAGATTTCATTAATCAATAAAGTTAGCATACTCGCATATACATATCTAGGATTTCATTATCATCTACTAGCATCTCATAGTAATATCTATTAGGTAAACCCAAGATGCACACATCAATACATCGAAGTTAGATATACAACAATTTTGATTGGGCTAGCGTTTTGATCATATAGACAAAGATACACCTAGTGTTTCATTCCTATGATCTTACTTAGGTTATTACAAGGGTTTTGTTCATAAACCCTAATTTACCAAACCCTAAAGATATAGGGTTTCATTATATTAACAACAAATCCTAAAGGACTAGTGTTTTTACCATAACATTATCAAAACCCTAAACTTCAAAAGAATAGGATTTATAGACTTTATCAACAATCCCTAAGTAGTCAAGGGTTTCACAGTGAACCAAGGTTTCATAAAATGATCAAATGACAGTATAACAAGGGTCGATTCAATCTTAATGATTAATCACCCTAACAAGAATTTTTAAGATTCAAAATTCTAAACATAACAATGTCAGTTTTGTAAAGCAAATTTCAAAAGAAGAATGATCATACCTTTTGTATAAATAGAACCTTGTAACAAAACTTGTAGTCTAAGACATACCTTGTTGTTCTTTAACAAGCCTTGTAGAGTCTTGTTGTGAAGGGATTTCGATGCAACATAGCTTCTTTCATAATTCTAGTATTCCCCTTGAAGTTTCGTCTATAATCTTTATGTATTTTGCAAGCTTTCTTATCAAGGAAAATATGAAGAAAAGGTTATTAGTATACAATACAAATAAATCTCAATGTGAGGAGGAAACTAAACATGAAATACGAAACAGGGCAATATCTTAGTCTCGGTCTTTTTGGTAGACTGGTGAAGGCTCCCTCTTAATCTAGTCTTTCTGAGAGATACCTGTTGAGAATTTGGAGCGCTGTAGGTTAATACAAATTCTCTTCTTCATAATTACTTGTGACCTTACTTGTGGTACTTATGTCTTATCATTTAGATTAGTTAATCTTTCATCAAGTCAATTATCAAAAGGCACAATGCACAAAATTTAGGCTCCTAGAGCCAGGGAAAAACCTCTCCCTCTTGGACTGGAAAAACCCGCGAATAATTCTTCTTATAGATCTTCAAATGACAAGTACCATGACCCAGACTTGAACCCTTAACCTAGATGAGCTTCCAAGACCTTGATCTTCACCTTGCATATGCTTGTAGTTGAATTGTTTGAACAATAGGATTTACCTTCCTCACTATTACTGCCTCTTTCACCTTCTGATCACTGTCTGCTGCTTCACTTATTCGCATTCATGTGCTGTTCTTCTCTGCCGCCCTTCCTGCACTTATACATATGCTGCTCTGTCCGCACTGATACACTCTTCTTTTATCCGAAATTGATCCTGAGATTTAATCTGCAAATCTTCTGAGATTGATTCACACCTATTGCTGCTACTTATCCACACTTATGTGCTCCTTATGTCCACACTGTGATCTTCTTGTTGTCCGCAGTGTAGTCTTGTGTATATCCGCACTTATGTGCTTCCTATGTCCGCATTGTGATCTTCTTGTTATTTGCAATGTAGTCTTATATATATCCGCACTTGAATTTCAATGTCATCCGCAACCCTTAACTTCTGTCTTCTATCTGCAGTCTTGGCCTTGTTCGCAATGTCATCTTAGATGTCCGCAATTACTTACTGGTTAGGTGTTTACTGTAGGTTTATATATATATATATATATATATATATATATTAATCCGCATACCTTTTACAAAAAACATCCGTAGATTTATTTCAGGTTTGTCCACATTTATCTCAGAGGAATCTGCAATTGTTGCTGTGGTAGATCTGCTTATCTCCTTTCACAAATAGCTCGTAAACTCCTCAGACTTGTCCGCAATTGTTGCTGCCGTAGATCTGCTTATCTCCTTTCACAAACAGTCTGCAAACTCCTCAGACTTGTCCGCAATTGTTGTTGTGGTAAATTTGCTTATCTCCTTTCACAAATAGTCCGCAAACTCCTCAGACTTGTCCGCAATTGTTTCTATCCAAATAATTCGTAGTCTTCCCTTATATATAGTGATATGTTCTCATCCTTTAGGCCGACCATCCAAATGCATTAGGTCGATTATTATACAACAGGTAGGCCGATGTGACTTTGTTATTTCTTCAGCATTTCATGAGGCATTGCTTCAACAATGTTTGAAGGTTGACTTTACTATATATGGAACTTGATATACAAGGTCTTGGAGCATATGATAGAGACTAGATCTTATACTTAAACTTAATGGACATCAAGAAGAAGTCCTTCTACTTAATAAATCATGCTCATGAAACCCATGAAGCACATACAACAAAAATATATATTAATTTGACTTCTTCTTTTACATAATTACATAATTACATAGGCAACATGAAGACCGACCTAGTTACACTTTTCAACAATACCCACGACTTAAATAATCCAAAACATTCTAACAAGATATATTAGATCTACAAACTCTAGAAATCAAAACATATTACAAAACCTAAAATAGTAGAGTAAGTAGGATATGTAAGAGAAGACTTAATAGTATAAGTCTTTGACTTTCGATTCTTTAGTGTTGTTCTTCTTTGGTGGAGCGTCATCGACAACATTTGCATGATCTTTATCTCTCTTCAAATTCCTTGGATTCTTAGGACATTTCTTTTGTAATGCCCCATTTTGTGACAATTGTAACACTCACTCTTTGATAGATCAACCTTCTTCTTTTTTCCTTTGAACTTCTCGAATGTTCCCTTCATCTTGTGATGAGCAGAGTAGGCATTAGAAGCGTTCTTTTCTTCATTCTCCTTTTTCTCACTTACTAACGAGATGCAGGCTTCTTCTTAACTGCATGCATTCGATATTTGTTCAAAGGTTGGAGTATCTTTCCAACAACTAATTCCTGATGCAAAAGCACTCCAAGATTTTGGTAGACCTAGTAGAGCAACAATCACGAGTTATTTTTCGGGTACAACTTCATCTATAGCTTGGAGTTCATCTCTTATTCTATAGATTCTTACAAAATGTGATGAAACAATATCATCTTTAGTCATCTTTATTGTCCTTAGCTCATTCTTGACACTAGCTATCTGATCAATGTTCTTTATGTTTAATAACTTGGAGATGGCTTCATACATTTCTTGAGTGGAGTCTATATTGGATATGTATGGGATTAGATTGTCATTTACTCTATCTACTAACAGATTCATGGCCAAGATGTCTGTTTCTCTGAATTTCTCCTTTTTTTGCATCATCTGTAGGTTTCTCAACTTTTCCTTGAATAAGATCCAAAACTTTATGCTAAGAAAGAATAAGATCTATCCTCTTTTTCCATGCCCTGTAGTTGGAGGCTCCTTCTAGCTTGTTTTTTGTCTTCATTGTGGTTGACATAACCTCTATAGATAGTAGGCTTCTCTTCTTATATGATCCTTTCCTTAATGACCTTTTCTCGTTCCTTCCTCCTTAACCCTTCTTTCAATTGGCCTTCAAGGATAGTAGGCTTCTCTTCTTATATGATCCTTTCCTTAATGACCTTCTTTCATTCCTTCCTCCTTATCCCTTCTTTCAATTGGCCTTCAAGGATAGTAGGCTTCTCTTCTTATATGATCCTTTCATTAATGACCTTCTTTCTTTCCTTCCTCCTTAACCCTTCTTTCAATTGGCGTTCAAGCTGCCTTTTTTCTTCCTTTTGCACCTTAGCTCTGATACCTGTGAAAATTTCTGAATGTTACTTATGCAGATATCTACTCTTAGATTTGGTTATACTTCTCCTACTTAAACAAGTTATAAATGCTGAAATCTTCAGATTAACATCGAAGTAAACACATAACAGACTTTCACCGATTCAGATCTAAAACAGAAAAAGTACATGCACACATAGACAAAGTGACACAAGATTTTCTGGATAATAGTCCTCGGAAAAACCCAATGTAGGAAAACTGGTCTTCAGGCTGCTGGAGGGTTTGTATTATTAAGAGTTTTAAGAATATAATAAATTTGGGCACCACACTGGTAAACCCAACAGAGAAAAATATAGATCTGCAGCTAACTTGCTGTTCTGAAGCCAAAACGTTGATTGATCCACACCCTCAAATGGGATTTAAAAGACTCAGCCACATCTTGGCCCTAGAAACCCCAGCGCTGCCCCTGAAGCCCCCGCATCAGCCTCTGTGTGCCTCGGCGCTGGCTTGGAGAGGGCTGCGTAAACCTAGAATGGGTAACACATACCCTACGCTGCCCCTGAGGGTCTCTTCGTGACCTAGCTGGGTCCCCGACTAACTAGCGTTGCCTCAGAAGGGATGACGTAGCACCTGCATAGCTGAAGCTGCCCCTGCGCTGCGCAGCTGCTGCACTCTCTGTTGCTGTTGCTTCTGCTTCTGCTTCTCTGCGCTGCCTCTGAAAGCTACTCTCTGCCTCTTGCTGATTCTAGGCACTGGGATCAGACCATCCCCTTTGCCTAAACTCCCCTCTCAGCAGCTGAAACACTTCAAGAAATTCTTAACAAACCACGCCCTAGAATTCTAGCTTAGCTTCAATGTTCTGTCTTTGTGTGTCTTCTCCAAATGACCCCAAGCCCTTCCTTTATACTTTTCTCATTGGGAAACCAACGACCATGATCAGTTCTTGAATCAATGGCTAAGATTAAAAGAAAGCTTGATCCATGTGACTTAAGATAAATATCATCGCTTGTTTAATTTAATTACCTTTAATAGTTTAATTTTCCTAAGTTAGACTTAAGGTCATTAATTAAAATTATCAATTAATTAATTAATTATCTCCCAAACCAGATGAAATTTACCAAATCCCTTTCTACGTATTGGAGATCTCATGTACTCTAGTCTCTCCACAAATTTTGGGAGCTAGAGCACATCCGATGCTACCTCATCACACAAGAAAACTCAACAATACCATTTTAGAAAATGAGAAAGGCAGAAAGATTCTCTTATATTGATAATTACTTATGATATTCTTTTAATATTATTATCTTCTCGTTATGTTCTTCGTTTATCTTTGTTTCATCAAGCAATCATCAAATCAAAACATGAATATAAACGACACTAGATGTCGGTACTCAACTAGGGCTAAAACCCCTTTGTAGGGGAAAATCTAGTCAAACTCTTCCACTAATCAAATTGAGATAGACCAAGACGTTAAACTTAACAAAAGACTCTTCTCATTCCAATAATTCTCAAGGGTTTTGTATATTTTGGTTTAAAGAATATTTGAGGTAAACATAAACCTACTTTTAAGCCTTAGGATCTAGCCTTCCTAATGCTCAGAGATGGCTCTCTCTATATGATTTATCTTTGTTGATTTTAGACTAGTTATGTAGGATAACTTGGGATTTTGATTTTGGATTTGGTTTGGTGGTGGAATGACTAGTTCAGATGGATAGATGTAGGTCTGAATTCCATTGGGCAATTGGAGTCAAAGTGTCAAACAGTCAGAGCAGAATCAAGGTTCTAAAGGGAAGTGTCCACAGGGCAAGATAACTGAGTTACTTCAGATCCTTAGGCTGATGGTGAAAATGGTTATAATCGGGATGAAAGAGCAATTAAGGATTCTCAGATCCGGATAATGAGTGAAAAGACAAAGGTCAATCGAAACTAGGGAGAAATTAAGAATTCCCTAATCTGGATATCAGTAGAAAACATGAAAATGACATAACAGTTAAAGACAGAGTGCTTTTAAACATATTCTGAAATAACATTCCTGTTATACATTTAGATTTAGAAAAGCGTACAAGTATTGTGAAAACTTTAGATAAAAACAAAGAACATTTGAGAATACTTCACTGAAGTGGCCCAACACATGAATCCTGTAATATAATCTCTTTATTGCTCAATCCAGTCTGTTGACTTGAAAATGATACAATGAACTCTTATGTTTCAGCTCAGTGCAACTATAGAAATGTTTAGCAATTCATCCATACTCAGTACTTCGAAATGTGAAGTATTTATACAAAAACTCTTACAAAATATCCTAAAACAAACTTATGAATTATTCATGGAAAAATAAATATCTCCATGCAAGAAGATAGAGACAACTATTTAACTAATGCAAGCTGTCCATGCTTTTAATGAATTTGCTGTTTGCTATCTTTGATTTGTTGTTAATTTGTCTCTTTGCTGTTTGCTCAACGAATTCTGCTGTTGAGTGTCTTTCACGTTGGCATCTTTAACTTTCAACTCTATTTTGACGTTAGATATTTGACTTTCACCTGATACTCTTTAAACTCTGATACTCTTTGACTGTAACCGCTTTGTTATTGCAAACTGTTACTGATGTTCTGTAATTGTAAAATTGTCTGCTTTGTTCTATCGTTGACTGATATGTTTTTCATTTGACTGTGCTATTTCACTACTTGAGCTTCATAGTAAATCAATCAATTTCTCCCAAGCTTCTGCATCTGGTAACTTAATTTTCATCATCCTTCTGAATATCTCATCTGCCTCTGTATATTTTGTAAAAGTACGCTTGTTGACGAATAGTAAAAAAAGATTTTCAAAACTCTTGTAGAGAACTTTCCCTATTGGAATTCTTTGTGAAGAAGGAAGGTTAGCTTGATCCTTGGCCACTTCTCTCATTTTCTTATTATAATTCTCTTGTTTCATCAGTCTGTCATGAATAACCAGTGGATTTGGCAAGCCTTTTTGTCTCAGAATATCAAATTTCATCATGAACCTGGTTATGGCTATCTCCATGTTTTGGCATTTTTCTTCAAGTTGAATCATTAAATTTCTTTTAGAAATTACCTTCCTAACTTCAAGAATAGTATTTGTCCTGTCACTAATTCCAATCTCCTCTAATTCTTGCTTATTCTCGGAATTAAGGAATTTTATGATTTCATTAGCCTCTTCTGGCTTCTTGCCAAGTTCTTCTTTGATTTTTTGGATGGCTTCACCTGCTGCTTTGATGAGATCTTTTTGTTCATAAATAACCTGGATTGATGGCCAAATATCATTTACAGATTCAATGATATTGGCCCATAGCTGCTGCTTGACTTGTGCCATTGGTTCTTTCAGAGTTAAATCTTTCTCTAATTTCTTCAATTTTTCTGTGAACTTGTTTGCAGTCTGTTCTTCATTCTTGTGCATGATCTGAGCAAGTTTCTTCTCATCCTCCAGACTTTTTAGCTGTTCTTTAAGTCTGTTGATGTGATTGGTTTGAATAGACATTTCTTCCATTGCTTTCACTAATTTACTTGCTTCATCAGTTGGCTGTACTGTTGATGTAGATGACCTTGTTGCTGAAGTAGTTGTTGAGGTAACATGAAGTGCTGTAGCTAATGGAACTGAAGGGGCCAATGATTTTGCTAACGTGGAAGGAACAACAGTAGTGACTACAGGAATAACAGTGACAGGAACTTCTTCTGATCTTGCCCTTTTCCCCTGGACTAGCTTATCCATTTGATTTTCCATTTCTTTTAACTGGGCAGTCAACTGAAGGATGAGGTTTATCATCTCATCTTTTTGATTTGCATCCTATAATACTTCCTTTGCCTGAGGATGTTCAGTAGGAAGCAATTTTAGTTGTTTTTTTAATGCAACAATGTCTACATTTTTCTTCTTTATCAATTCATCTGCAACTTTGACATTTGTTGGATCATATCCTACTTCAATAATCAAATCTTCCAGTGATTTGATTCTGTTATCCTTAGCCTGTGAAGATGTTTTTTCTAATTTGAGCTGATCTCTGATGTTCTCTAGAGTGTTTTGCAGCTTCTGTACACTCATGGCTTTATTTGTCATTGTAGAATACAACATTTCATCAGTTTGTTTGTGAAATTCTATTTGGTCAATTGGATGAAGATCTGATGCTTGAACTTCATATGATGTCTTTTTATAATCAGTTGATGATTTGGGATGCTTTACTGTAGGCTGCAGGAAGGTCATCTGCATCTTCCTAGTTTTGTAGTCAAATGCAAAAAGTAACCGACTCTGATCACTGGATGACTGCTTCCAATATTGGTTATATGTATCAGCTTTTAATGTCTCATTTCTTAGCTTGATTTCTTTATGTTTCTGCATGATGTCCTGCTCTTTTTCTGCTGGTTTGCTGGATGAAGATACTTCAATACTGTTCTGTTTCTAAATAATCTGAATTTTGGATACTGAAGGCTGATGAGTTTCTTTAGAAACTGCAGGAGGTGCATTATCCTTCACCACCATATCTATGTCAATTACTTCAATTGTTTCTACTTCCTCATTTATATGTTTTAATTTTGGCTTCTTCCTGTAGATCATTTTGAATTTAGTTTCAGTGGTAGTTTCTGCAGTGTATGATCCTTCTTCTCTGATTCTTTTAGAGTTCCTATCTTCTTGGGCTGGAGTCTGCAAGATTTGACTAGTATCACCTTGCTTATCTGCCTCTTTCAAAGTGTTCTCCAACCATTCAGACTGATTGGAGTACTTCTCTATGTCAGGCTTGGACTCATGTACATAAGGAGTTAATTTACATTTAACTCTCAATTTGCTTATTACTCTTAAAGGATCATAGTACCATTGAAAAATTTGACTGAATTTAAACTCCTGCAAATACTTTTTTGCTTGTGGACCTACATCTCTAGTGTTACAAATAAAGGGCCAACCTGATTCTTAATTTTAAATTGTGTCTTCTTTTTGGCTGCGAAGAAATTTATTGGATCATAATTAAGGATCTGCCTAATATATTCAAGGGCAAATAACCTCATTTGGAGGTATTTGGGCAACTTATATGGAAGAAGATTAGATCCATATACCCTAATTTTTGTGTGGTTTTGATACAAGTACCAATCTCTTGTCCTACTGCGTTCAGATAATTGCAGGACCTTTTTTGTCTTCTCACTGAGTCTTGGTTGAATGCTGCTGTTCAACATGTTGACCATTGGATGGATGAAAGAGTCAATGAAATCTGTGTATTTGAATTGTGTTGAATCCTTCCTGAGTTAGGAAGTCCAAAATATTACTGACTGTGGATTACCTTCAACATCTAGTCTCTGAAGGTTGATGGCAACTTTTTCAGACTGGAAATATAGAAACACGTGGAACAGGATTGATGAATACTTGAAAACACCTTCCTCAGGCATTTTAACAAGTTGTTCATGCATTATGTCAGCAAGGTACTGAGCAAAATTGAAAATGGTAGCAAGACGCTGACTAGGGGTAAAAATAGACAAGAAACCTAATACTGAAGCATCAACATGCTCATCTGTGAAATAACCCAGAATAAAAGACATCATGCTAATGATATGTCTGGTTCTTTCAGAAAATATTGCAGATGGGTAAGCAAGATTGGTTTTGGGAGTCTCTACAGATGAAGGAATGAATGTCTGAAATATCTGGAACCTCTTGGGGAAGTTCAGATTCCGGTATAACTATTTAAGGGCCTCAATAGACAGAGGAGTTTCATCTGGTTTAGGTTGGATTTGCAGCATTTGGTTAATTGACTCAGTTGTGATAGTGAACAAAATTTATTTTCCAGGGGTTATTAGGGCTCTTTGATCAGGGAAATAGCAAGATTGACAAAGTCTAATCACTTTTGGGCACTGGAAAGTTTGTGGGACAATATACTTTGGCAAATTAGACTCCCAAATGAAAGTTTCATCAGCTTGGTCAATGGATTTGTCATGTCTCCAACAGTGAAGCTCAAGAAGGTTAAATTCAGTGACAAGGTCACTAATTTTAAAATCTCTGTCAGCTAAAGGGGTATGCTCTACATCTACAACAAGAGGTTGCAGGGGATTGACAGTTACTATTCCTTGAGAAGCCATTATTTTTTTGATTTATCAATTAATTACTCTTTTGACTTAGGAAAACAAGTTTAGGCCTTTAGAAGCGCCTCTGAAAAATTAATACAGTATGCAAAAGGATTTAGGATGAAACATGGGTTTATCCTCTAGTCGACAATGCTTTAATTGATCAAATTGTACTCTCTGTGACCAAAAACAGTCTTTGGATCTCAGAAATTCTGTGAAAAGAGGACTAGGGTCTGCAACAAAAGGATTGGAAGGCAACAGGGGCTTTCTTTTGGTTTGCAGAGGCTCCTAAATGATTCAATTACTTATTACTCTCTTGCTGTAAGTCCAGGGCTTGGTATTTCAGGAATACCTGGAAAAAATGAAGTTTTGCTGATTGCAAAAGGGGTTCTGAGGTAGCAGAGGTTTTCTGAGGCTTCACTAGTCTTTATAGTGCTTTAGATGGATTCTACGGTGTCTTTGTTAGCAAATTTGTTGAATTCTGGTTGAAAAGGGCTTGATTATAGGTTAGCATAGTAATATTTGGCTCGGAAACAGGTCTACAGAGTTGTATTCGCGAAATTCTAAATAACCGATTGGTAAAAGACATGAAAGGGCGACTTATGGCTTTTTAACCAATTAGTGGTTAACTTTAATGTGTGGGGTAAAATTTAATCGGGAGCGGTATGGTTGCAACAAGCAGGAATACAACCAGTGGTTTTCACATTGGCCGAAGGTGGTAGGGGGTATTTTTTTTGAGGATGCGATGCAATCAAATTGCGCCACGTAACCAGGAGCGGGGCTCCGAAAACCATTCATTTCGCAAGGTCTGGGTGCGGTTAAAAATTTGGCTATCGGGGATGCAATAGTGATTACTGGCCATTGGTTTTGATCATTTAAGATCTGATGGTTGGCAAATAGCAGGGCTTGATTGGGATTTGATAGGCGTGGGGCCTGAGACTTTAATTTATGCAATGGGATATGTATGAAGGGGTTTAACGTGTATCGGGGTAATAAGGTAGGACCGAGACATCATATGCAGAAAACTATAGGTTATAAATAAAATATGGGTTGGGGAAATATATATATATATATATATATATATATATATATATATATATATATATACGGGAATTAATTACATATAGGATACATGTATATAAAGGGAGCTAATATATTAATGTTAGTTAATAAAATGTACATGAGGGAAGATTAAATATGTGCGGGAATGTATGATATAGGGGGAATGTAAAAATACACTAAGTATAAATAACATCGGGGTGGGTTTTCATAGTGGGACTTGATATATGTTTTTTAAATAAATACTTTGGATTAACATATTTTGGGGTTTTTGGTGTATTTTTGAATAAAGGGAAATTAGTAAAGGGTTTTTATTTTTCCCAAGGAAAATATTGCATTTAAACTAAGGAGAAGGGGTTTTTTGTAGGGAAAATGAGTGAAGTAAGGAAAAAGGGTTAAAATGAAGGGGAAAGGGTATTCTTACAAGGGGAATGATTTTGAAAGGAAGTTAGTAATATGAAATGACCAATTTTCTGCTATCCATGCCTTGTGAAAGCTGCTTTTACCTACCCGTCATCTACCTTAACTTTTTTTTTTTTTTTTTTAAATTTCTTTGGGTGCATTTGAGCTTGAAGACCCTTATTCATTCTTCTTTTAACAACAAACTATCTAATTCTAACCTTATTACTTCCAAGGGCTCAGATTAAACTGTTGAGCTCCTTATTATTCTCTACCTAACTACTAATCTGCCAAAATTAAACAGTTTGGCTAGATCTTTATTCTTTATCTATCAGCATAAAATTTATAACATGAAAGGTCAAGGTTAAGCAGTTTGACCTTCATGGATTGTGGCATTTTTGACAAGCTGCACACAATCTTATTTTGCAAAGTAAAGTAAAAAGTAGTAGCATTTAAATTTGCATCACTTTCATGATCTATTTTATCTCTCTTTTTGTTGGGGTTCATTTTTTATATTCTTTTTGATCTTTTTTCTTTCAGTCCTTTGATTTTTCTTTTTGGACTTTTACCTTCTTTACATTTTTTATTTTTAATATGGGAAAACAATTTTGCTGAAAACAAAGTATGTACATATTACAAGACTAATCATAGTCAATTCAAAATTATGAATCCTATTATTATAGGACCCTAACACTAGACTCCAAAGATCACCTGCAACTATACTGCATCAAAGACAATTTCGGCCCAACTACTTCAGAATTTCTTCAGATTTTCGGTCCAGCTACAGTACTATAATGTTGGCCGTTTAAGCAACCCAACAACTTCGCACCTCCGAGACAAAGAGAGAGAAAATTTGTTTCTTTTGCTTGACAAATACTTCCTTCTCCTTTTCGCTATTCTTTCCTCCTTCCTTGAATTTCACACCCTTTTTCTTCTCCAACAACTGTAGATCAAACTTGTTGTGTGTGTGCTCCAAATGAGGTCGAGTTGCTGCCTTTATATAATGAATTTTTGAGGGCGAATTCCCTAGATTACGCCGACTGGTTCTTTCGGAGGCCGACTTGGTGGAGGAGACCTAAAAGGCCTATTTTACATTAAAATAACTTTCTTTCTTGATGGATGAAGCACAAGAAGGGTCTTTTACATGATGACAAGGACTAGGACTCTTGACATAAACCCTTGAAGCCTACAATAGAGGCTTTGACCTAAAAACCATTGACCCAAGCTTGAAACCCATGCTTTAATAAGTCAATTTCTTTTATAATAAAATTTCTTTTTCTTTCTTCTGACAAATAAATTACATTATGAGTTGAATACAATTATGAAGATCGACACTAGTTACATTTTTCAACACCATTGTGCTGCGGGAGCATTAGTTACAGGAAGCTATTAATAAGGTCAAGCTGGTGTGACCCGTTGTGCTCCGGGAGCGTCAATACAGGTTATTTTATAAGGTCAAGTTGTAGAATTGTCTGCTAAAGACATTCTGTACCCAAAATGCCATCCTAGATAATTGATGAAGGTTGTAGAGGGCCGTGAATTCAACAGATGGCGACAGTTCCATAGGATGGTTAAGTATCGGGACCGACCCATTGCGCTTCAAGGTTTTAGAAGTGTCAATTCTGCAAAGTACGTCAACGGTGGTCTGAAGCGGTTATTTCTTAAATGAATCAAGTGGGAAGCTTGAAAGTGTGGTGAAGAAAAGAGCTGAAACCATAAGATTTCAGAGTGGATATGAGTGCTCGTGATGACCATATTAGACAAATGTGAAAGAGATTCATTTATTGTTGTAATGTGTGTTTTCTATATTTGTTACATGTAAGCATTAAGGGAGGGTGTTGGAAGTAATGCTTTCATGTGTATGATGTGATTTATAGGTTGTCATTGTGAGTCACGAGGTGTCTATCTAGAAGTTGTTGTTTCCTATGTGTGTGAGTTGTATCTTAGTCATTGTGAGTCATAGATCCACCTTCTTCGGATCTTATCATCTAGAAGTTGGTGATCTATAGCTATATATGTAATTTGTTGTGTGATCAATAATACTACAGTGAGTGAGTGATTTGTTGTGTGCACAATCTCCCTTTGCGCTCTCCAATTTCTAACAAATATTCCCTAATTTTGTGCTGCCTCAGCTCCTCGATTTCTGTGCCCAAGCTGCCTTTGGAACTGTGCCCAGCTGCTCAGAAATTTCTTCTGTACAACCCTTGAAATTTGTGCCCAGGCAACCCTTGAAAACTGTGCCCACTGCTGTATGACCTGTGCATTAAATGTTCTATACCAGTTTTTGATTTTTCATGCCACTTGCTGTGCATTTGTTGCTGAACATCTCCAAATTCATGCTATACCTGCTTTTATTTTCATGATGCTCCTAGGGATCCGTGTCCTCTCTCAACTGCTCTCTCTTTCTCTTGAGCTCAGCTCCTTTTGCTCAACGTCTACCCTTGGCTCTCTTTTGCCTTTTCTCCAAATCTCATGAAGAATGGTGTGTTTTTTCACTCAACCTTTCTCCTTTTATTTCTCATCAAAGAATAAAATACCTAACCCTAAATATCAATGGCTGAGATTAAATCTCACCATCTCAAGATCAACAGCCAAAATTAATTTTCATTTTGAGCCTACTTAAATCACTCAAGTGACCCAATTTTATGAAGTTATGTTCATTTTATAGAAAGTCACATTTTAGTCATCTAATATAAAATGTCACTTTCTAACTTTCTAAAATCACGTTATAAAGTAAAGTGCATAGAGAGTGAAATATGCTCAGTCACTTCTGCATGTTAGGCATTGCCAATGCAAAAGTACCTCCCGAGCTACAAAACTACAATTGTGAGTATCTTCCTTTGAGTTTAGATATATGTTTCAACCCTATCTAGGGTTTCCTCAATTAGCGATCTTATTCATTTCATTATATCTATTTTATTTGAGAATCTGAATAACATATTTTAAAGGAAAAACACTCTACCTTTGTCTGCATTTTCATGCATCTTTTGTAGTTTCGCCCACATGATACATGCATCATTGCTATCTTGAACCTCAAGAAGCATCTTATTTGTTATCAAGAGGTTGATTAGCATTATTGCCTCTCGATTCTTTATATCATACTTTGCTTGGGAATTCACAATAGCCTTACTGTGCACTTCCTTACCAAATACATTTATGTCCAAACATTTGTATTCAGATACTTCTAGCGTATTCTGTTTGCATGATCTAAAGTTCTGTACATTAAGCTTTTCATTTCTGTCCTATGTTATATGTGATAAAGTAACCATCTTTTTGGAATCTAAATATAACAAAGAAATCTGAATTTGTTGCTAGAAGTCAACACTTTAAAGCCCTACTGCTGTATTGAATAATAACACATTCCACGAATAGTGAATTATAGCCCTGCTATTGTTCGAAAACAAAGTCGTGTGTTAGTGAACTAAGAAATTTATTATAATTTGCATAATCTTATGTTCAACACTCCAAAAAATTTTGAGATAAAAAAATAGGTTCTCCTTCAAGAAGAATTTGAAACGTACTTGTGAGACGACCTTTGTGACTGTTTTTGCATGCCTTTCTTCTTATTAAGTCGGCCCTAGTTGGCCCCCTCTCTATCTCTGTGCACACACTGAAATTATGGTAGGGCAGCCCCACTGTCAAATTACTTTACACAAGCAGGCGTGGCTCTCCTCACTTTATCAATTCGATGTAGAAGTTGTGATTACCTATCTAGGCTGGCTATTGGAGACTGTCCTGTCAATGCAACAGTTGGGATTCACGGTTTGATTCTCTTACCTTGGACTCACACAATGACTTATCAAACCCTTTGGGTGGCTCGTTAAAAAAAGTTCACTTTATTTTTATTATTTAATTATTGATGTTGGGGTGGGAAACAATCCCCACTTTCCTGTTTATGTTCCCACGGATTCTTTGATTCATGACCCTCTTTGATGGCTTCCTTTGTGTCGGTTCTCTCTTGCATAGGGTGACTTGATACCTTGGCAAGCTCGATGGCTTTCTTTTTTAAATTTCTCTCGGCAAATGTGTCCTTTCCATTGGCAGCGGTGGAGGCTATAGATGTTGAGTGGTGGCTCTAAATTCTACTTATGGATGGCTACAACCATTCCTCATGGACACAGGATTGAATGGGTTTTCGTTCTTAAAAAGAAAATGCTTGTAATTTCTCTATCAGCTAGCAATTCCTTTGTTCAGTGTTTGTGATTGCAGCCCCTAATCACCTTTCTACTAACATCGGTACTAGAACTCCTTCACTCTTTTCCTTGGCTTCTCTTCAGCAAGGCTTTGATACCATGTTTTTACACAGTTGTGGACAAGTTTATGCTTAATAAGGAGAGAATAGATTCATTACTAAAATAGATGATCCAATGTGTCTTTACATAGTCGGAGAAGAGGAGTATGTGATGTAGTTGCCAAATACCTAGCCATTAACCACTATATTAATTACTACCTTAAATGCCTCATTGTTACCTTACTTTATCAACGAGACTTTTATTGTATGTGCAAGTTCTAAATATGTCTAATTTCTAAATATGACTGATATTTCTAACACATTTTTTGTCTGCTTTCATTTCATGGTCATAGCAGGTATTTCCTGTCTTCTGTTGTTCTTTGAAAATAAAATATGTGCTGAAGATTTCTATGATTTTTTTTGATGAAATGCTTCTTTAACCATTATAATGGAAAGTGGATGCACATGGCATTTACGCAAAAATATGGGCTGCTTAAGCAGCCACCTCAAGCATGGTCAAAATCAGGCATGTGTACAATAAAAAATGCCCAGCATCCAAACTGAGTCTCGGGCACATAACAAACCATACAAGGTTCCATGATAACATAGAAAATAATAATCAATGTCCTGGCTATCAATTGGGCAGGAGATGGCAGAAGTCCAGTTTCAGGTGGTCATCATATCTTTGAGGTTAGACTCCCATCCTTGAGCAGGATGCTCTGTACTGGGAATAATTGGCTCCCAGACATTATTGCCAGGTGTGGGCTTGGGAGGATTTTCAGCCTGTGATATAGTGATAGTGAGTGTGGTTATATTGCTTTTCTGCTAAGCCGGAGGGGCAAACTTTGGTGCTGTTCTCTGCTGTCACTAACAAACACTAACAGCTTATCCAGCTAGGTGGTGAGCACCGAGGACTTTCATAATGTATTGCATGAAAATGTCACCATTGTGGATTGGGATTTGTTCCTGTTCTGCTTCCTACATGATTTTCTTTCCTGTTTTAGCTCTTATGCTTATGCGTAAGATACTAATCAATCCTGATTACTTCTGTTCGCATTTACCTGGAGGAGATCCTGAGTTTTAGTTTTCAGAGATAACTACTTAATTGGAAGCCATCATAATTGAAATTTGTCACCATCAGCTGTTAAGTTCCTGCCATGTGCCACCAGGCTTAATATTTATTATCTCAAAATCGTCATAGATCTACCTGAAATCTGAATATCTCTGCTTGTGCTAAAAGCCCAGTCAGTGTATTATCATTATATGCTTGGTACAATGTTTATTCATCTGTTCGTTAATTTCATTTAAGTGCTTATTAATGCCATTCATGGCTTATAGAATAATATGGTTAATTTCATTTAAGTGCTTATTAATGCCATTCATGGCTTATAGAATAATATGTCCAATGGACTTTTTCTTGTACAAAATATTGCATAGGTTGTCTATTTGAAGATGTTAACAATTTAAAACTGTGTTTTCCTTCTTGACATTATACCAGTTCGCTGCATGTTACTACAACTTTTAGTTCTACCACACTTATGAATTGGTATGGATAAAATAAGGTAGGCCTAGACCAAAGATTGCCCTGAGTCATACTTTGACAGGTTTGGGAGAACATTATAGCTGATGAAGATGCCTAGACTCCTCTAACAATCCACATCTGTATTTTTACATTTTTGTCTTGTTTTACAAATTGACAGTTGTACACCTCAACTTTTGAAGCCAAGGACGTTCTTTTATATACCAACAAGATCTGATACAGTTGATAATTAATGTAACTTATTTCCAGTGATAAGAAATATTCATGTATTTATATTCATTTTTATACTTTTTTCTTGTATTTCTAGTTTTGTGGTTTTTGGTATTTGGGGGGTGCCAAAGGTGCGTCAGGGTACAGTTTTTTAGTTTGTCGTTTATTTATGTATTTTTAAACATTTTTGATTATCTGTTTTCTACAAGTAATTGTATTAATATAAGAATTCGTGCCAAAAATGGGGCTCATATTTCCCTAATATTAAAAATATTGACATTAAATACATTCTAACAAGATATGTTTAAAATGAAAGTTATAATTGGCTCCATTTAGCTTCATGTTTTAAAATGTCCTTTTATTGCTTTCGAAGCTGCTTTATTATCAAAATTTGTGCATTTAAAGTCCAATGTTTTCCTTGCATATTACACCTTCCATTCACCATCTGCTGAATGCAGTATAGGCTTTATTCAGGAGTAAATACTCCACAACTTTACCCCATCTATCTTCTTGATGAAACTTGCTGCTTGAAAGGCCCATCACAACATGTTCAGAATTAGAGAAGTGAGTAACAGGTACTGTTTTTTACAGCCATTTATATGGCTCTTTTATCCATCATATTTCATATTTTCACAATCATTTTCATCTCGCGATGCTGCAAATCTTGTTAACTGTACTAGCATATTTTCCATCAAAAATATTCTTGTCTTTGCTGATACATTTTCTAAAATTCTCATATAGCTTAAATACATGTCCCTTTTTCTATATGGTATTTAGTAGCAAGACTGCCAAATAAACTTTATTTCCTTGTCAGTTGTTTCTTTAGGGATAAATTATAGATAACAGTTCATGTTCCCAAGATCTACATGGAAGTCGCCTACAAGCTATCTGTCAGTGTGTTTGTATATTTATATGAATTCGATAATGTAATATAATGTGGTGCATTAAACTTATCATAAATGTGTCCTTGGGGACTGACAGTTTCGTGAGAGGGAGGATTTCCTTATTTTGTCATATTTGATGATTGCTTTCTTGGATTTCCAGCCCTGGGATGAGCGCGTACGAAAGGGATATGAGCAGAAATCTGTGATTCGATTACAAAACTTTGATCCATCATACACATCATCTGAGATAGAAGTAAGTGCTTTCTAATAAGTTTTTCTACTAGATGAAGATATTTAAATTCTTTGTAGACATCATCTGAGATAGAAGTAAATACTTTCTAATAAGTTTTTCTATTAGATGAAGATATTTAAATTCTTTGTATTCCCTTGTCCAGCATCGTGCCATGTCATTAATTGTCTTTGATTTTCTAATCCTCTTTCTCTGGTCAGGAAATAGAACCCTTCCATAATTTATTATTAAAATAAAGATAAAACTTGAAAATTATTCTGGCTCACTAGATTGCATGGAAAATATCATCCAAAATTACTCTTGTCAATGTAAAATGCAGCAGGCCAATATTCTTTTGGTTTGCTTGAATTTGAAAGCATTTAGATTCCAGAATGGACTACAAATAAGTGCATGGAGTAAAGACGTATCTAATACCAGGGTATATGACAGGATTTCATATTCCTTACTGATGTTTTTGCTTGTCTGAGAGAAAGTTCTCTTAGAAAACAAATAAATTGTTTTGAAGCTGGGTTTCACAGTCAAACAATTCTTAATTGTCAATTAGTTTGTTTTTGACGTTTAGGCGCTCAAAATTGCCCTCGGCCAATTGCAATCCCAAAGGGATTGAATGAACACTTGGGGAAAATGCTGGTGTCACCTCTCACAGTGCCTTTCTTGCTTTGGGCTAGTGCTTGTTATCCTCAGGCCAGAATTCCTAGTGATCTGAAATCTAAAATCTTAGTATTCCTTGCAAAAGACATCGATTCTGCAAAATATACTTGCTAAAATCTTCAAAACAAAGTACCTGAAAACAGCAAGTAAGCTTGAGAGAAATGTACAATGGCATCTAGAAATCAGCCTTGGTAGAACATTTGAATAAAACAAATCACTAAATATGGATTGAAGATGCCAAGGTAGTTGCCACAGTTGATCACTAAATTACAAACGAATTATGGAGGCAGTAGAAAGTTGAGAATACAACAATAGCTGCAACAGAGAGGATGGCCTCAAAATAAGCGATACATAGATTCTGACCATTAAAATATTGAATTTGCAATAGTGTTGTTGTCTCATAATGCAGGTATTCTTTTTGTGTTAAATGACTGTAATGAACATAACTATATACATATATAAACATTAGTAAATAATAATAATATAAATTAAGAATCAATAATTAATGGAAGGACTCATCCTATCTAAAAGACATGACCTATTAACGATTTTGACTAGTCAATACTAGGAGTATTATCATCTCTCATTGGCTATTAAATATATTTATTACTTGTCCTGGGACCTATATGGATTTTAACTTCTTGTCCTTTTTAAATTGGATATTCGCTAAATGAACTTTGTTCATATTTCCATAAACGAACCTTGTTCTTTTCATTTGGTATCTAAGATATGTTCTGATCTGGTTTTTGGCTACAATCAAGTTTCTTTCAGAGTTTTAACTTTTCGTGATCTCTAAGGTCTTTCACCACATTCGGCTTTTGGCCTTATAAATTGTTGGAAATCTGTTCGAAATTGAAGATATTTGCTGTCATATATTGAAGTTTGTGAACATTGGTTGCTGCCAACAGTTTATGATACCATCAGACATCACAGTGAAATAAAGAATCGAGCAAGCCAGGAAAATACAAGTCCATTGTAGATCCTTGGTTGGAGAAATAAGATAGAGAGAGCACATTTATCATTGCACAATTTTCCCATATGCTATTCTGTATAGATTCGAGTAGTTGACCATAGATCAGGTGTCTTCAGCTATCAATTTTCATAGTGCAACCAACCACCATATGCATCTGGCACTGCAAATTCTTCTATATATTAGTGATTTGGCTCGACCGTCTACCATTTATCTGTACACTACCCAATTTTGCCTGTCATGCACCTGCAATCTTGTACCTTTCCACTATACGGATTAAGAATTCACATGCTAGTGTGGCTGCTGTGGGAAGAAGGTTGAATGGGGAGGGTGATGCGCGGAGGGTGATGCGCTGGTTAAAATGACTGTTGCAACCCTCCAAAATAATAAATATTTAGGAGGAATAAGTTAAGGTTTGAAAAATGGTTAAATGCCGCATTAAAAAGAAAAAGCTTCTACTCACTCTATTTAAAGTTTATTATAATCAAAGGGAATGTTAAAAGTTATAAGGTGGATATATATATGCACACACAAATATTTTAATATCAATTGATAAAAAATAAAAGTGCAAGTTTGGAAGGAGAAAAGATATATGAGGGAAGATATAAGGATATGATGTCTCTAAATGTAATTTAATTACGTGGAAAAGTTGAAAAAAAATCTTAAAAATGAATTTTATTATGGAGGCAGATTTTTTTTATAAAGGTCTTCCAGCCTCATGTATTAATACATAAAAATGTATTAAAAAAAAACATATTCACATCGTTATTGGTGTAAGCTACAAGAAAAATTACATAAATGTTGAATTTGCAAATCAATTATTAATTGCAAGGCCTAGTAATTGAGGTTTCCTTCTGCAGGGAATCTGGACTGCTTGGACAACCATTAAATGCTGGTGGGTGTGCCTTTAATAAACAGGTTTCTGAATTAAAAAATGGGCTGGAAAGAGAAGTACACAAGCCATGTTGCTTGAGAACCACAACAAGGCAAAAAAGACAAGAAGTTTATGAACACTGGACATTTTTGCGAGTCAACAAGGACGAGGAAGTAAATGCCAATCCAAAAGAGAAAGAAGTAGAGGAAAAGAGGGGTTTTGACCTCATGGAGGCATCATTTCTCATTCATTCATTCAAGTAGATTGGGTCATTCGTTCAACATTCAACAAGAAAGCAAGGGGAGAGCTGAGAAGAAGGGGACGAGTTTTCTGGTTAACAGGGGTTTGAAAAAGATATCCGGGAGGGGAGGAATTGTCTCTCGAGTCCACTTGACCCAGAGGGTGGAGATGGCCTTTCTCAGAAATTCTTGAGGGCTGGGATGGAGAAATTACTCTTGGAAAGATTTCTACAAGTTTCTGAGAAACTCTTTGCTGTTTATTCACTTGGTTTTGGTTCTAGAATCCTTATATTTAGGTTGGAACCATAGTACCTTAGTGCACTAGTTGTGCTACAACTTTGTTGAGAAGAAGATGTAACAAACAAGGTTCGTATACACAACAGTAATCTTCAGAATACTTCGAAGATGTAAACATCAATAATAGGACAAGTAAGTGTATATATATATATATATATATATATATATATATATATATATATATATTGATGAGATGATTTGATTACAACTGAGGGTCCTCTATATATACCTGGGCATGTACCCTTTCACGAATGACCATGTCTTTAGAGACATGCCTTTTCATTAACTAATCGCTAGCTTATTAATCCTTAATTATGATTATTATTGTTTACATTATTTTATTATTTTTATATGAATATTATTCATAACATCGGCTTCCTTTTCAAAAAGCTTTGTGCCCAAAGCTTACTAACGAAGAGGCTTGATCTCTTTTCTCGTTTCGAATATCTTCTCGTCTCAGTTCGTTCATCTTCGTGGATATAAGACAATATGATCCTCTGAGTGATAAATAAAATTGTCAGACTGAGAATGGATTTGACCATCCTAGATTAATATTCTGTGGAATCTTTCTATCATTGGAATTTTGTAATGAATTGTTATCATAGGACTGGGTTCTGTAAACTACAATATTCCTTGGAACATAAATCTGTTGTTTCTGTTATGAATGGTTCAAGTATGTAGACTGACTTAGTTGTGCTCTTGTGATTCAGATGGCTCAAGCAACTTCTACAATGGTCCTGTTCTTTCTCTCAGCCACTCCATTTTGTTTGGGGGTAGAGGCCACAATGTTCTCCTTCTTAATTCCTTCCTTCTTGCAAAAGTCTATAAATTCATTTGAGGTGTATTCCCCACCGTTGACGGACCTGAAGATTTTTATTTTCTTCCCTGTATGATTTTCGAATGGCTTATCCTTGTGCTTCAAATAGTATATCCATGTCTTTCTTAAGAAATCGTCGATGAAGGTGATGTAATAAAGATGACCCCCAAGTGAATGCATTGGCATTGGAAGACATATATCAGAATGAATGAGATGAAGGGGGTCTTCTGTCTTGTTTTCGCTAGAGGGGAATGGCCCCCTTGTCTTCTTTCCATTAACACACCTAGGGCATACTCCATCATGTTGAGCTTGAACATTAGGGATCCGAGAGACCAAGTTCTTCAATTTTGGAAGAGCATCATAATGTAGATGGGCCAACCTTCGGTGCCACAACTCACTTTGAAGATTTGTGTTATGGACCATAACTAGAAGAGGTCTTCCAATGACTCTATAGAGTCCTTCAAATCTAGATCCTAATGTGAAGGCTTTTCTCATATAGGGTTCAACAGGCCAATCAAGTACTTTTCCTTTAATTAATGCAACCTCCATTCCTCTATCCTCCAAAGTAGATATCAAAACCAAATTCTTCTTCAATGTCGACACATATAGTACATCATGAAGCAAGACAGATTCCCAGAGTTAAAATGAAATATGACAGACCGAAAGCCCTTTACGTGATGAGTGGTATTGTCACTAAGAATAATGTTTAGATTGGTCTCCCTCTCTACCAAATTAGAGAGAACCTCCTTATATCCAAAGAAGTGATGAGAGGCCCCATTAACAACCAACCATCCCAAGAATCAGAAGGAGATGAACTAGATAATGCAAAAATAAGAATATATTTAGGTTGATTAGTAGCATTGCCTTCCTACCTGGGGTTCCTTGACCTCTTTGGAGGATGATAGCTATCTTCACGATCATGGTGGGAGTCACTTCTTCTTTCGTTCCTTATTCTATCGTGTCTTCTTTCATGTGACCTGTTGTTGTTGAAGCCACGATTATTGTTGTAGGACTTTGGAGAGCTTCTTCTTGGAGCATTTCTCTTTCTTGGACAATCTCGAGCATAGTGACCTTTTCGATGACAATTGTAGCACTCAACATCTCTATCTCGCCTTCTTGAATCCCTGGAATCTCGAGTAGATTGAGGAGGTTTTTTTGATTTAGATGGATTTCCCTATCCTTTATTTGCATTCTTTTTCTTTCCTTGAGCAATGTAGGTAGTGGGCTCTCCTTCCTTTGATCCTTCCTTTGATCCTTGAATGATTCCTCTAGATATCATCCTTGATTCTTCTCTAGTGAGCTTTCCAACAAGCTCATCAAATGACGAGAAGCTATTGTTGTTGCTTATAGAAGTAATGAAGGTTTCCCAAATGGGAGGGAGGCCTCTAAGAGTTACAATCACCAATTCTTTGTTAGGTGTCATTTCACCAATTCTTTGCAATTGATCTCTAAGATGAGATATCCTCATAATGTATGATTGCACAGTTTCTCCTTTGTTCATCTTCGTATCTTTGAGTTGATCTTTCAAGGAGATGATTTCATTCAAATTGTTGACTTCGTACATGCCAACTAGGTTATCATACATGTCTCTGGACCTTCTCAAATTTCCAACATATGCAAATAGATTATCTTGTAAACCATCAACTATAATTTGCTTTGCTTTAAAACTCACCTTTCTTATGCTTGTTTTTGATTGCATCGGAAGCATTTTTCGGAGGCTCAGGTACTCTTCCTTGAATAAGGTACAAAACATCATTATTGTCAGGTATGATCTTCGACTTGACTTTCCATGCATCAAAGTTAGCCGAGTCACCCAACTTCCCATGCTCCTTGAAGAAAGAGGTAGACATTTATACTAAACAATTTTCCACTTTTCAGTCAACTGCTAGAAAATGGATGATCTTGCTTTATGACTCTTGTGCTTGTATTCATCTTAGCTTTGATATTACTTCAACAATATCCAATAGCATCCAATTTAACAATTTCACTTCTTCAGTTATCCAATAGCAGTAAAGCAATAGTAGATAGAACAATTAAACAAATGCACAATGAAGGACAACCAAGAGACAAGAGACACAATATTTCATCAATGACCAAGGAAAATCCCCACTAGGGGGAAAACCCTTTCAAATCTTCTTCTATTAGATTGTCTTCAAACGTTCAATAGAGAGAGTACATCGTCCAAGAGTCAAAGTCAAACTTTGACTAGCCAATATTCAATATTTAAACAAATCAATATACCAATGCCAAAGATGATGAGGAAGAGTCAAATTTGGTCAACAATCAAATTTGCAAAATGTCAAATATAGTTGACAACAATAGTCAATGCCCTAACTAGTCAACTGTTCACAGTGAAATCAACCCATCACCAGCTCGGTCTAGGATAGTCAAATTCAACATTTGAAGCTGGTCAAAGATTATTCAAAACAGTCGCAAAACAGATGGTCAAACTTGGTCAAAGTCTTCTCTTTTGCCTGCGATCAAATTTGCAGTCAATCTTGTAGTTAGTCTTGTAGTCAACCTTGGTCAATGTGCCCAAAACATCTCGATTTTTGTGCCAATAGATGCGGCTTGAAATGATCGAAATTTTGGTGGAAAAATCATAGCAAAATGAGGTCAACTAGAAAGTCAATGACAATCAAATTGCTCAACATTCCTCAATTTTGGTGTCTTTCAATGCGGCTTGCAAAAATTGATTTGTTCCACCCAAAACCTAAGTCAAATGATGTCTATTTCACGTTGGTCAATGCCCTGCAACAAAACTTGCAATTTTCCTGCAACTCGGCCCAATCAGAAATTTCCACCTAACCTTCGCAAGAGAGAGAGAAATCCTTCCAATCTGAGCTGTACGGACCAATAAGAATAGGAGAGAGATGTGATGTGAGTCGATGAAGTGGCAAATGATGTTTGAGGTTTCTTGTATTGATACGAATTCATGTGGGTGAAAAGACGTCCTTTGGGTTTCTTGAGCCTACAAGTTGTTGTAGCCGACCTTGACAATTTGCACATGAGTGGGTTTTAATTCAAAAGCACACTTTTCTTTGATCGATTTGAGTGATCTTTAGGTCAATTTTGGTCCTCTTTAAAAGAGGAATTGAATGCAATGGTTATCTTCATCAAATGAGTTGTCCAAAGTGGAATTTGACCTTAGTTGTATAATTTAACACTCTATAAAGAATTTATTCTTCATATTCACATTAGCTACAAATCATCAGACCTTTATGAAGTAGTGATATTTAGTGAGAGAACTTTGCTTAGATTCTTTAGAGAAAATAACTTCAAAGATTCGTCCTTCTAATCTTGCTTGAGAGAATACATATCACATCTTGTCCTTCTATGTTTCGACCTTCACTCTTTATTATATTCTTTGTAGATTGCAGATAAGGATACTTGTTGAATGTGATATCAAGAAGTATGTTTGTCATAGTAAGTTCAAATGTCGTAGGAAGATGCTGCTGTAGTAAGCTTGGATGTCTTAGAGAAATATTACTGTAGTAAGTTTGAATGCCACAAAACTTGCTTTAGCTCTTATGATCTTGGTTTGCTAGGTCTACTTGCACCCTAGAGTTAGCCTTACTTGGGGCTTCTTCAATAGTGCTTTTGTCTTCACCATAGCTCCGATACCATGTTGAGAATCCAAGCATATGGTAGATAAGGCTTGATTCCTCTTACTTGATAATCACTTGTGAATGTTTAATGCTTTCTTATTACTTCTTAAGTGTTCTTCATCAAGCAATTATACAAATGTTCAAATTTTCAAGAAAACAAAGAGATGAGACACCAAAATTAGGCTACAAGCTAGTGCAAAACCCCATAAGGTGTAAAACCCAACAATCCTTCTCTTATAGAATCAGATCAAAATGAGATATCCAAGACCAAGACCAAAACTGCCACCAAAATGTCAAGTCCAAACCTCCTTCAAATCACCTCCAAAGTCAAAGTCAACCTAGGTCAAACTGGTCAACTTCTTGAAATTCCGGGTATATAGTAGCACAATTTTGTTTTGTTTTGTTCACACGTGAGGTGTGGAAGGTCTGAAAATTTGGTCATGCAGAATAATTCTCTCTCCTTTGAATTTTGCTCTTTGCTCTCCTTCATATGGGTTAGATGTACTCCTTGTTATTATGTCCATGGATAATCTTACAAATGAGTTGAACTGTCTCATATATATATATATATATATATATATATATAAAACTGTCCAGGAGGGTCGAATGGGTGCCACTCTGGAGGGTCAGACTGACTTTTTCCAAGGAGGGTCGACTTGACATTTTGTTGATTAATGATTCAACATAAAAATCAATTTTATTTTTCGTACAAATGTCCGAATAGGAAATGCACATGACTCTAATACATTTTCTTTTGACTCTATAAATTATTTTTGATTCTTTTTGACTGTATAAGCATGAAGAAATGCTTTGACCAAAAATGAAATGAAATAAAATAATAATTGATATAATAAATACATCATGATAGATTTATATTACATTATGAAGACCAACTCTATCTTGAAATTTTTGATGTTCTATGCTATAACAATTACTTATTACAAAACTTCTTTCTACTGCAATATCAGTTAAGCAATTCATAACACATGCCCTTTTGGGAAGAGTAACTTATGCCATTATGGAGAGGCAACACATGCCATAGAGAAGTGTAACTTATATCATTATGGATAGGCAACACATGCCTTAGAGAAGTGTAACTTATGCCATTAAGGAGTGTCATCATTTTAGGAGGGAAACATATGACTTAAATGAGAAGAGTGTAACACATGGATCAATGAGAGTGTAAGAGGAATTTCTCATGACATGCCTTTAATGAGAGCGTAATGTAGTGCTATGTGAGTCATCAAGGAAAGAGGTGCAAAGTGATCTTGTGTTATGAAGGAAACTTGAATTTCCTTTCGATAAAATCATAGTATCATAAAGGATAATACTAATAGTAAATACTAATAATAATAATATGGATGATTAAGTCGGAATTGAGCTATTAGGATTGATTAATGATAAGTTAAGTGATTTTCCATCAACTAAACTTTATTGCCAATTGATGCAATGTGATCTACCTCGGGATTTTCACCAGTGAAGACTTCTTTAGGAATCTTACTATTTAAGGCTCGATGTGGAGATCTATTTCGGACATAGACAACAATGTTAGTTGCTTCTCCCCATAGAAACATAGGTAGCTTTTGTTTAAGCAACATAGCTTTGTCTACTTCCATGACAATTTTGTTCTTTATTTCAATCACACTATTTTGTTTATGGTTATATGGTACGGTGGTGTCTTCACTGATTCCGGCTTTTTTGTAGATATCATTGAAGTCATTTGAAGTGAACTCTCCTCCATTGTCAGATCTGAAGATTTTGATATGCTTTCTAGTTTGCTCTTCTACCAAAGCCTGGAAGTCTTTAAACATACCAAATGCTTGACCTTTGTTTTTCAAAAAGAAAATCCATGTCCTGCGAGAATAATCATCTAGAAAGATTATATAATACAAGTAGCCACCAAGAGAAGTTACAGACATAGGTCCACATAAATCATAATGTATAAGGTGAAGTACTTTGCACTTGCACACCCGTGGCAAACTCCATCATGATCCACTCCAGTTTCAAGCATTCCAGAAACCATCGTTCTCACATGAGGGAAAACTTTAGAGTACAAATGAGCAAACCTTCGGTGCCATAGTTCACAATGATGATTACTATCATAAATCAACACATGTATTCGTCTTCCATTGATTTTATAAAGACCCTCAAATCTTAATCCCAGAGTGAAGGCATTTCTCATGCTAGATCTCACTGGCCAAGTGAGAAATTTTCCATTTATGAAATAAACTTTCATTCCTTTGTCTTCTAATGCAGATATAGATACAAAATTATTTTTGAAACAAGGTACATGCATTTATTCTTGAAGATATATAGTTTTATCTTGATCCAAATGAAAAGAAACAAAACTATATCCCTTTATATAGGATATATAGAATTATCTCCAAGTATAATTTTCAGATCCATCTCCCTCAACCATTATTATCATACCTTGGGTTCCTTGAAATCTTGGAAGAACAATATCTTTCTTTACGAACAACATAAGCTTATCTTCTTCTTCTATAATCAAATCTAAAGTTGTTGCTATGATTGTTGTGGTTGGATCTTGGTGCACTTCTATTTTTTGGACAATCACGGGCATAGTGGCATTGCTTATGGAAATTGTAGCATTGAAGTTTTGGTCCCTATTCCATTTATAGGAATTGCTTGCTCTGGGAGCAATCTTTCGTAAAAAGGGATGACCTCTTTTTCCTCTCTGCTTCTTGTCTTGGACAACAAAGGTAGTAGGTTGCCCCTCTTCATGTTTGAGAATTCTTTCTTTGGCAATCATTTTGGCCTATTCTTGACTACACTTTCGCACAAGCTCTTCAAATGTGGGACACTTATCATTGTTGCTGATGGTAGTAATAAAAGTTTCCCAAGTTGGAGAAAGACCTCTAAGCGTAATCAACACTAGCTCTTTATCAGATACAATTTCACTAGTAGTTGACAACTGATTCTTGATTTTAGATATCCTCAAGTATGCTTGAATGGTCTCTCCTTTGTTCATCTTAATGTTCTTGAGTTGACTCTTCAAAGCAAGGATTTGACTCAAGTTGTTTACTTCATACATTCCAAGAGAATCAAAGATAATCTTTTTAGCCTTGACTTCTTCCTTCTTGTATTTAGCCTTGGCAACAACATTCGAATTTTCCAGTGGTTCTCCTACCTCACCTTGCACATATTCTGGTACATCACATTCTTCAAGAGTAATGTCCAATCTTGCCTTCCATGTACCAAAATTCGACACATCAAAAAATTTCTCTTCATTCTTGATAAGAAGAAGACATGTTGATCAAGTCAAATAAATTTCAATAGCAAGGAAGATCAAGTCAAATAAATTCTAGTAGCAGTGAGTGATAGCTCTTATCTTCTTGGGCTTGTCTTCACCTAAGATTTGATACCATGTTGAAATTTTGAAGTTCTATGCTGCAACAATTACTTATTACAAAAATTCATTCTGCTGCAATATCAATGAAGCAATTGTAGATAGAACATAAACCAAATGCACAATAAAAGACATCCGAGAACAAAATGAGATAGAGAGAATTTAGGTCCACTGACTAGGGTAAAGCCCACAAGGGGAAATCCCAACCAGATTATTCTTCTATTAGATATCAATTATAAAACATAGATACAAAGTACGATGAGAGATCAAGAGAATGAGTAAATTCACTGAAATCTAAACAAGTTGAAGCATGAGGACCACTGGCAACACCAACAGATGCAAACATCGAATCAACCTTCCATTCAATTGAATTAACACTAAAACATTGAATCAAGCTTGGCCCACCAAGCCTTGCTCTTACCATCTAAGTCTCTCTCTCACAAGCTTCTTCAAATCTATCGAATTCTCTCTCTCTCTCAAGTTCAAATTCTTCTTTCACAACACACAAATAGTAAGGAGATGATATGAGAAACATATATACAGGAGATGCAACAAATTCATGCCATAAAGGAGGTACAACTAGCATGACATGAGGTAGGTGCAACACATGCCTTTTTGGGAAGAGTAACTTATGCCATTGTGGAGGGGCAACACATGCCTTAGAGAAGTGTAGCTTATGCCATTAAGGAGTGTCATCATTTTAGGAGAGAAATGTATGACTTGAATGAGGAGTGTAACATGCATTAATGAGAGTGTAAGAGGAATCTTTCATGACACGCCTTTAACGAGTGTGTAAGAGAGAGTGTAACGTAGTGCTATGTGATTCATCAAGGAGAGAGGTGCGATGTGATCGAGTGTCATGAATGAAAGGGGACTTGAAATTCCTTTTGATAATATCTTAGTGTCATAAAGGTTAATACTAATACTAATAATACTAATATTGATTAATCATAAGTTACGTGATTTTCCATCAACTATACTTGATTACCAATTGATGCAAGTTGATTTACTATGTTTGGAAAGTCATACTTAAGATGCTAGACATGACTTTCTAATTTTAGAAAGTCACTCCAGAATTGTAAAAAATGAGTTTTCATTTAAGAAAATTCATCCCCGAGCTGTCAATTTTCAACACTCTAGTTACAACTTCAACAATAGGAAATTGGAGATCACGCAAGAAATAAGGCCGCGAAGTGCACAAGGAAGGAGTAGCAGAATTGAGGCAAGACCATAGGGTTTGTAGAGCAAGTCAAGGAGGTAGGAGAGGATTGGTTGCGAGCTAGAGGGTTGAGATCAAGCAGTGATCTAGGTCAGTCGTGATTAACCATATTAGTTGAGATTTGCGAGTAAAGTAGAACACTTTCTCAAGTGAGACAATTTTCTTAGTAATAGATTTAATTGTTCGAAGACGATCAATAAAATAACGACATCAAGCAAGTAGGTTTTCCCTGTTGGGTTTCTTGAGAAAAGTGTGTGAATTTGTGTGATGTGTTATTATCTTTGTGATTTTATTCCACTACTTAAGAATTGTTAAGAGATTTTGTATCTTGGTGAATGTAAACTACATTTTATTTTTCAGATATTCATCTACATAGTTGCAGAGTTTCAAGGAAATTTAACATACAAAAGTTGCAAGACTGCCAAAATGAATTTGACAAGGTTTCCGTTGATAAAGATCAACAACTTCTCACCAGAAAGAGAAAATTTAAAACTAGTTGAACGAATAAATAATTAAAAGGATAAAATGCAGTGCAATTGGAATTTAGAACAATAGTATCAAGGTCTTGAGAAGAAATGAAGGATGAATCTTAATTAGTAGAAGCAAGAGAATTAGAAACCTAAAAATAAATTCAACAATTTGAAAAATGATGAAGAACTTCTTTACCTAAACAACCATAATCAAAGCTTGCTTGTGCAAATTAAGAAGTCGAAGGATGAAAAAATAACACAACCAAAGTTAGGCCATTTTGTCGACAAAGAACGACTAGTCAATAAAGAAACAATGGCTGATGTAGTTGAAATAGTGATATCGTCAAATGTTGAAGTACACATGATGAAAAATGCAAATATCTTTGCCAACAAACGTTTAATGATCAACAAAGTGACACAAGTATCTAAGTAAGAGATACTGCCAAATGTGAAAAAATAAGGCACTACAATCATGATAAGAAAAGATCATATGCTACAAGGGTGCCTTTTCATCATCCAATATAAGAGTCATCATAACCAAGAACTAAATCAATATTCGAAGCTAAGTGAAGATCTTATTATATGGAGCATAAGTTCAAGTTTGGAATCATACCATTTCTTAGATCATAGTAGTTGTTGCCACAATTCTACAAAATATTGAATTAGGATGGCCAAACCTGTTCACAATTTGAGAGCTTTGCGCAAGACTTAGAAGATCATATTGTCTCATGTCCTCAATCATGACCGATTCAAGAATGAAGAATCATGAGAAGGCATTACGAGCCAAAAATGGTCATAAAGTTAGAAGGGGTAGGCAATGTAATGAACATTATTTATGAATATAAATATATAAACATTAGTAAATAATAATAACAATAATCAAAATAAAATGAAAGGACACATGCTATCTAAAAGAGATGACCTAACAAAGGGATATGACCTGTTAGCAAATGTGACTAGTCAATGCCAGAAGTACATCGGCACATGGCATTGTATCATCATCATGCCTCATTCACTATTAAATGTTTTTATTTCTTGCCGTATATGTACTTGTTTCCCCTTTGAATTTGATATTTCGTAAATGAATTTTATTCATGTTTGTATGTTCATTCTAGTAACTATTTTTTGGAGATGACATGTTTTGTGTAAGTTTGAGGATTGGTTTAATTCTGTGTGCGCACTACTGTATCCATTGACTTGTGTGTAGGATCCACAGATCTAATCTGTATCTGCCATGATTTGTTATGGAAGCATAATCTTTGCAGAAGGAAATTGATATTAAGCCCAAGGGGATCCCACAGGAAATGAAGGATTCTAAAATTTTGAAATAGATCTTGAAACTTCTAGTGCGCTTTGACCCACTAGCCTACTTATTGTCTCTTCAAACTCGAAAGGCCTAAAATCTAAAACCCTGAACCCCATTCTTGTTTAAGGTCTGATATATCTTTATGTGAAGAACTACTCTCAAGGTCTGACCTATCAAGTTCTACGCTCATTGTTTGATTTATCATTTTGGTCAATGTCTTATTTATTCTCATGTTCTATGTTGTTGCTTACTTAACCACATTGTTATTTAGTTCTGCCATAACCTTCAAGAAAACCACTTTATTTTCTATCGATATGGACATATGGATGTGGCTCAATAAACATTGTTATGAGTTGCTCATTCTGAAATGTTTTTCAAGATTATCAATTACAAATTATGGTTATATAACTTATGAATTTTCTAATTGTGCTACATGGATGCTATTTGTAACATGTACGGGAACTTTGTTTTCTAGTTATAACCAATGTCACAGGGTTCATCAAACTTCTTGGTTAAGGTTCGAAATTTGGCAAACCCCAAATAAAATTTTCAAATTCGTGTTGGTTCGACATAGGTTTGTTTTGGTCTCACACTGTTGGCTCGCTTTTGGCATGTTGCGGTATGACTGCAAAGGTCGACAATACCGCAACATGTTTGAAGCGGGCGTGAGACTAGATTAGTTATAACCCTCGAGCATAAGCTCTGCATTGTGGCGTTGTGCGATTTACTCTACTAGGCAACAGGTAAGTCAACAATTTCGTTACCCATATCTGTGCTTTTAAGTGGTCATACCTTGCTACGAATGATGGGTGAAGGTGCCAATTATTTCAACTCGCTGTGGACTATGGACAACAACATCACTGGTTTTGTCTCGTTGTTGAGCATGGGCACAACATCATGGTTGCAACTTGCTGCCCACATACCACGGTTTCCCTATTTTCATGTTATTTTTTATTTTTTTATACTTTATATGCTATACTAAAATCTAAGTGCATAATATATATATATATATATATATATATATATATATATATATATATATATATATGATGTTTTTATTAAAATTAATTGCACTTTATACAAGATAATTTATGCGTAAAATTTTAAATATATATATATATATATATATATATATATATTTTAAAATATAATTTTATATTTTTATATATAGGGATTCGAACCTATTGTAGAACCTTATTTGGATTTTGAACCTCATCTGGACCTTATCTGATAGTTAGGAATGGTGGCTAAAAGTTCAAATACATATGTCATAAATGATAAAGGATCACTCATAACAATCTTGAGTCTCATCTCTCATGGACGACCACACCTATAATAAGCCCTCGTGGAGCTCATGGTTGCATCGGAAGGCTGAAGCAATTGTGAGGCAGGTGAATTGGGAGTCTCCATTTGAGATGGCAAACTAAAGAGATCCTCGGTCTCTTCATCAAGGCAACTCAAATCAGGGGGCTCCTCCTCCACCACCCAATCAATTGTATCCAATAAAATTGGATCTGTATCCTTTGGTTGCACTTGTTTTGTGAGCATTCAAAGGTTGTAGTAGATGACTACCGACTTCTCCAACCTTTCATGCTCCAAATTGTTTCTCTTTTTGCTGTAGATGTGCTCAAACATTGACCAATTGTGCTCACAAGAAGAAGCACTACAAGGTTGACTCAGAAGTTTGATGGCAAATTCTTGTAATTACAGTGCCTCAAGGCCACAGTCTATCCACCTATTAGCTGTAAAAAAATAACAACAAAGATTATTAGTTTGCAATGCCAAACATATAAAATAGAACTAGCAAAATTACAAGCTAAGTTCTAACAATTTGCACTTACAAGGCATTTTCTTGTCCTTGAGATGTTGGCTTGAGCTGAATCCAAACATGCCAGATGCTTCCTTGTACATATCTCGTTGTAACTTGATTTTTTCTTGAATATCTACATCCGGGAACATCTTCTCAATGCATATCATGACACCTCTCATCACCTCGGGATCTCTTTGAATGTTAGACCCCTCATTATTGAATAAGCTCGGATTGAGATATGCTCCTGTTGCATGCAATGGTGAATGTAGTTGCTTGTCCCACCTAGAATCAATAATTTGCCATATAGGGAGATATTTAGATTAATCTCCCTTATAGAAAGTCTTGATGCGTGCTTTGGCCCTATCCATGCCCTCAAATATATCCCATTGGAGGTTTCTCTCCATCCATCAATCTCGAGACTTTCACAAGGGGCTCAGTGACTTTATCCCACAAACTATCACCAAATACAGATGCTTTCACAGACAATGCTTCTGGTTTTGTGCTATCTTTCCAAAATACCCATTGCTGGCTACAAAACATTCTTCGCAAGCTTGGTACTCATATAAAAGGATTTGGAGGGAAAGAAAGTTTGTAGCAAACCATGTGACAGTTGGGCGACTAAGCTCACCCTGTGTGAATTCCCTCATAAGGTTCAACACCCAAGCATGATTATAAATATACTTGGTAATTTGCTTGCATTCTTCCACAACATCCTTCACCCACTCCAACTTCCCAATGTCCTCTAGTATCAAGTCTATGAAATGGGTAGCGCATGGAGTCCAAAAAATGGTGAGATCTTTGGCACAAAGCAACCTTCCAGTTGCTGCATAATTTGCTGCATTTTCGGTGATTACTTGGGCAACATTTGAAAGCCAAACTTCCTCCACCACATTAGCCAACAATGTAAAAATCAAAGTGCATCTTTTACATTTGCAGATGCATCAATTGATTTTAGGAATATGGTTCCCTTAGGGCAAGCTACAACAAAATTTATTATTGTTCTACCCCTATGATCTGTCCACCGATCAAACATAATTATATAGTCTGTAATTTTCCATGAGCTTTTAATGCTCTCCAATTGTTCCTTGACACACTCAAGCTTCTCATCTAGCTCTTTCCCCCTAAATGCATTATAAGATGGGGCTTTGTATCTAGGGCCAACACTTGCAATGGCATCCACCATGGGTTGATAAAAATATGACTTTGCATAGTTGAATGAAAGACTATTATGGTACCAAAACCTCCTCATTGCCATATCTGTGTTCTTTCTTTTCTTTTCATTGAAACTATCCAAGGTTTGTTGAGATCCTGGAGTCGTACGAGGAGTAAAAAAAGAAGAGGTTATACTCCTGTTTGCCACAACACTTGAAGAGGAGTTACCAATACTTGGACTTTGAATCTGTGTTTCAGTTTGAGAAGAAGATCTACCTATCCCAGCAATCTCATCCTTCCTTCTTGTTGTCTTAGAAGTTTCTTCTTTAATGGCTTCCAAAATAGCTGCCATTTCAGTAGTGACTTCATCATGGAAATTTTGACAACATCCCACACCATTCCCAGGAATTCTAGCTAAGTGGTATTTTAGCCTGTTTATGCCTACATACATTGTGGCATTGCAATAATTGCACTTGACATGGTGGTCGTAATCGGCAATGATTTGTTGACCATGTTCCCATGCTGGATCACGAGACTTTCTAGAACCCTTTGGTGGCATGGTGACGAAATCTAGAAGAAAAAAATTAAATTTTTAAAATCTAATTGATATTTTAATTTTAATTTTTTTTTAAATGTACAATTTTTTTGGCCCTTTCTCAGCGACATGTGGCTGAGAAACTCATCCACAGGGCCTGCGAGCTGCCTCCTCAACCACAAGTCTTGCGAGTTGCCTCCTCACCCTGTAGGCCCTATGGTCGGTTTCCCAGCCACACAACGGCCCTGTGTGGCTGAGAAACTCAGCCACAGGGCCTGTAGGCTTAGGAGGCAGCCCGCAAGACATGTCGCTGAGTTTCTCAGGCACACAACGACCCTGTGTGGCTGAGAAACTCAGCCATAGGGCCAAAATTTTTTGCAGATTGCAAGTGTAAAAAAGTAAAATTAAATTGATTACATGAAATTAAAAAAAATTACATGCAAGCAACAAAACAATGAAACAAGGATCATGAAGCCTACCTGGACAGTGTGTTGTTACTTCGCCCGTGCTGCTACTCTGCCAGTGCTGCTACTCTGCCAATGCTGCTACTCCACCAGTGTTGTGACTCCATCTTGCTGTTACAGTGTGCTGCTACTTCGCAAGTGCTGCTACTCTGCCAGTACTGTGACTCTGCCTTGCTGTTACAGTGTGTTGCTAATCGGCCAGTGCTGTGACTCTGCCAATGCTACTACTCCCAAGAAAACAAAGGACTATACAACTATCTAAACATCTGTTGCTTTCAAAATGTCTAGTTTTGCATCACTTGAAACCATATCCTTGCTCCAAAGGCTAGGAGTAGATGATGGTCCCTGCATTTACCAACATTCCATGATCAAGAGCATTGAAAAAACTTTAACACTTTCCTTGCCTATGCCTACGAAAGGAGAGAGGTGCTTATAAAGCATTTTCTTGCCTCTAAATTCCCTTTTCCTCCACCTCATTTCCAAAAAAAAATGGAAAAATAAATATTTTTGAGAAAAATCCAATTTTTTTTTGCCTTTTGTTGTGGGATGGGTCTTATAAGGGTCCGATACGGGTCATATGAGAAACCTGTGGGTATTATGCGGGTAGGCTATTTAATACGAGTTTGAGCGGGTAAGGGTAGCGAGCACGAGTTCTATGCGAGTGACCTGACTCATTATAGGACCCGCGAAGACCCGGGATGCTTATACGAGTGGTGCTTCACTGGAAAATACATTTAAAAAATAGTTTTTCTTCTTTTCCCTATAAAGTATTTACATGTACCTCTTTTTAAATTTAAAGGATGCTGATTGGTTTACATATTATGACATGGAAATTACATGAAAATTTCATGGACACTTTTAGGTTTGAAATTTCCTCTGATGGATGGATGTGAAGAGTGCCTTCCCCATTGAGAATTTGTAGGAAGATGGCTACATGTATTAACCACAATGTTTTTAGGTTTCAAGGAGCAATTGGTCTGTAGACGGAAGATTCAAGAAGGCTGCATATGGTATGAAGTAGACACCTAGGGCATGGTACATCAAAATTGATAGATACTTCAATGGTTCGGGGTTCTAGTTGAGTTCTATAGATTCCAATATGGATGTCAAAAGAGTTGGTAATGATATTGTTATTTTGGTGATATGTAGATGATATCATTATTATAGGTAGTGAGGAAAGTGCTATAGAACAAGTCAAATCCAATAAGAGCAAAACTTTTGACATGATTGATCCAGGTGTCCTAGGTGCAGAAGATTGTCAAATGGGTAGCAACATTTTTGTCTCACAAACATAATATGCAGGAGTTTGCTTGATAGGTTCAGAATGACTAATTGCAGAATTATGTTCAAGCATTTCTGGATTATACTCACATCAGACTTTTATTGTCGAAGTTTCAAGCCAAGTATGGCTCGTCCTTAGGATAAAGATGCGCAAGACTTATTGGCTCGAAACATTGACAATAAAACATCTGATGTGAGTAATCTGGAATGCTTGAAGATAATTACTCTTCTCACAAAAGGTTCCGATCTGTAATTGTAAATTCTCATCTATACCTATGGAGAAAGGGTTGAAACGTTTAGCCAACACCGACTATAAGGTAGTTAACGAGTTAGTATACAAGCAATTTGTGAGTAACTTGGTGCATCTTACAACCACTACACCTGATTTGAGTTTTGCTGTTAGCTTCATTTCTAGATTCATGACAACGCCAAACGTAGACCATTGGACTGCTGCAGAGCAAGTGCTTAGATATGTGAAAGGGACACTAGACTCTTGCATTTTGTACAACAAAAACAAAATCGCTCGACTCTGTGGGTATACATATTGAGATATGTTTTCAGCCTTGGCATGGGTGCAGTGATATGCAGTGTTGATAATATCGGTATCGGCAAAATATCAATGAGGGCGCAAAAAAGATCTTATCGACAATACCAACGAAAATATCGGCAAAATATCAGCAAATATCAGCAAGCATAAAAAATTCATAATATATTCATTTTTTTTCTTCATATTTTTAAACATACAAAGCAATTACAACATGAAATAAACATGTTGGCACATAAATATGAAGAAAACACTGATATATATGATGTAGTGGATGTAAAATAAAAATGATACATCAAAAGCAATACCAAATCCTGCTGATCTCTGATAATTGTCCAATCAAGGGCTTAAATGTAGAGAACCAATACAAAATCACATCACACATATAAAGGTATCTCATCATCATGTGTTATGTATCAAAACAAATAAAATTGGCAACTATCTATCTGAAATCAATGCCCTCTCGCCCTTTGACGAGAAAACATAAGGGGCTGTTTGTCAGGCCTGCCCCTAGAGTAGAAGGCCCTGACCCTACACCTAATGTCAAATATTGACTGCTAGGTATGGAGCTCTGCTTTCCTATATCTATAGCAAATGATGCTGACACTGATGCTCCCACAATGTCCTCCTCGTCCTCCTTCCCCTCTTGCTGCTCTGTCTCTAACCATGCAGGTGACTCCTCCAAGACGAGATCCTCAATCTCCACCCTCCACTGAGACAATACATCAAAATTGTCTAAGGAAATGGCATCTGGATCCATTGGTGCTTGTAATTGCTTCACTCGAAGTCAGATATTGTAATGCACATACACTAAATCATTGAGACATACGAACTCCAACCTGTAAGTGTCAAAAGAACTAATGAGTCTTCCCTCTTGACACTTGAGGGTCATAAATTAAAAGTACAATAAATGTAATTGCTCAAATGGAGGCTGAAGGTCAAAGTTATACCTTTTGTGCTTTTTTGAGTGTATTTTCTCAAATAAACTTCAATTGCGCTTACACCCTGAAGAACTACATGTTTGGCTCAGGATTCTTATGGCCAATTTCTGCAAATTTGGTGCCCTTGCCCCATAGGTTTGCCACCAAATATATACAATAAAATAAAGAAATAAAAAATTCAAAAACATAAAACATAATTAAACTTTCAAATGCAAGTTGCATAATTTAATTTTAAAAATCTAGAATTATAAATAAGTAAATTCTAAATTGAAAATTCTAATGAGTGATGGCTTGTCACTTATGTGGCATGAAGAGTGTCCTTTCCCTAATAGCATCATCAAAGCCAAATAAGCCAACACAATCCTGATAAAACTGTATCTCGCGGTTGATTTTGCTATGAAGCTTAGGATCGGGTACCATACTTTGAATACAAGAATGGAGCTGTTCCATCACCTCACCATCAAAATCAAAGGCGCATTTGTATGAAAATGCAAGGTTGAGGAATAGTGTTGCTGCATGAATGGGTCGATGAAGCATCCATGTCCACCGACTATCAATCACATCCCATAACATCATATGTCTATCAAGCCCAGCAGAACCCTTGTCTGCATAATAAGAACGAATGGGCTCCTTGGCCCTATCCATGGCCTCATACACATAAGCCATTGCAGGCTTCTCCCCATTAGCAATCTCAGAACCTTTACTATAGGTTCACTAACTGAGCACACATCTTCTACTCGCTGCCAAAATGTCTTAGTGTACACCATTTTTGCAATGGTTCGCCCGTCCTGTCTCCTGCTGTATCTACAATCACGCCACTCATCAGAAACAAACATTTGCTTCAACTGAAACTGGCATCAAAGCAAAGACTAAAGAATAATAAAGTTGATGGCAAAACGTGTGATTGTAGGATGTGGTGAATCTCCTCATGAGGGTAAGAACAAAAACATGGTTATATATAAACTTGGGGACACTCCTAGCCATATCAATCACCTCCTTGATGAAGGAGAGTTTTCCCATATCCTCACGCAGCAAATCGATATGATGTGTTGCACATGGAGTCCAGAACAATGTGCAGTTCCTTTCCATAAGCATCTTGCCAGCAACCACATAATTAGTTGCATTATCTGTTATGACTTGCACCACATTCTGCACACCATTCTCTTGGATGAACCCATCTAACAAATCACATCTCGTTGCTGCATCTTTTATTTGTGCTGATGCATCCACTGATTTAATAAACACCGTACCTTTAGGACAATGTACCAAGAAATTTAGAAGGGTCCTACCCTTCCTATCTGTCCAACCATCAGATATCACTATGCATCCAAACACTTCCCATGTCTTATTCAACTCTGTCAATCTAGAGTTGATGTCCTGCTTTTTTGCTATAAGGATTGGCCCTCGCAACTCCTAATATGTAGCATTTTTGTAACCTGGGCCCACAACAACAATAACATCACACATTGGTTGCTAAAATGGATTTGGTTTTGGTGATGCTGAGAGGCAAGTCACTCCAAAAAAGACACCTCCCCATAACTCTATCTGCTTCTAGCTTCTTCTTTTTTTTTAACAACTGATTTTATGGAAGGTTGTGATCCATGTCTTGTTCGTGGAACAAAAAATGATGACCTCCCACTCCCAACAACATTAGCACTAGCTGTTGCAGGTGATGCTGTGGAGCCCCTCCCACTACACTCAGCTTCAAAATCAGAAGAAGATATGCTGAAAGATCTACCTACACGTTCAACTTCATTTCTTTCTGCCTCTTCCTTCTTTTTGTCTTTTTCATCAATTGCTTCAAGAGCTTTTTGTATAAGCTCTGGACTAGAAATTGTACAAAGCCCAACATCATGTCTAGAGAGTCTAGCCTGGTGGTATTTCAATCTCGTAACCCCTCCTGTCATTTTGGTCCCACACAATTTGCATGATAAATATGCCCGATTTGTCCCACCATCAGGTTCCCAATACTTCCAAAATGGGTCTAAGGCTTTTGGCATATTTGACTTTTGTAGTGAACTAATTCAAACCTAGGGCACAATAAAAACAAAAAATTGGCATTACACATCCATGCATAAAAATTAAAAAATAATAAGTAATAAGCATGTCATTTAAAAAAAAATACTACAAGAATGCAAATACATTATTTGCAATGTGAATGAAAAATTGGCAATAAGAGGGTGCATAAGAATGTTAAAAAAAAATGAAGCTTGCTGTCCAAATATGGACAAAACCCTTGCATTGGCTCATGGGCATGAAAATCATAGTAAATGGAAAAAAAAACAAAGTAACACAATGTTGGTAGGCAAAGAGGCAAGCATGTATAGCCCTAAATCTATGAAAAAATTCATTAAAATATGGGTTTGGAAGAACATACCTGTTAATGGAAGAGATGAAGTTTTCCTCACTGTGCTTCAATCTCTGATGATGAAAAAATTCTTAGTTGCTGCTGATAATGGATGTTTGATCACCAATCCCTCTTTGACAACCTCCACAATGCTTTCCCCTTCATTCTCAGCCAATCACAAACAGAAGTGAGAAAAAAAAATTGAGTTTTCCCTTTTCTAGCCGCAGCCAAGATAAGCCCGGCGATATTTTAGATCATTGCGCGATATTTCTGAATATCGGCAATTTTTCGGTGATATTGTCCTCACTGGTTATATGGATCAGCAATAAGCAACATGTAGCAGCCCTTTCATCGACAGAAGTAGAGTATCAAGGAACAATGCATGGAGTGTGTGTGGCAGTTTGGCCCAGGATGATGCTTTAAGATATGTAGATGCAGCAAACAGGGCCAACTCTCCTGTTATGTGACAATCAAAGGGTGACCAAACTTGTCAAGAATCCAGTCTTCCATGGGTGTACTTCATCAAACATCTTGTAGAGGATGGATCTATCAAGCTGTAGTACTGTCCCACAAAGGACGAAACTGCAGGCATTCTCACCAAGTCTTAAGGTGCTGAAAAAAATGTAAAACCCTGGGGTAATGTTGGTTTAGTTAGTTGATTGTCCATTAAGGGGGGGTGTTATAGTAAATATTAGCTTATAATGGTTGATTAGATTGTAGACCTAGGCGTTAATAAAGACAATTTCACTTTAGGTTATTTTATGCTTTTGTCCTACTTCACATTATTGTTTTTCTCGGTCTACTACACATACGTAAAGTGGATTAACTTAGGGTGTTTGTAATCCTATATGAGAAAGAAATCTATTGCTTTCTCACCATGCAATATAAAATGGAGAAATCTTTCGAGTTATCTTGGTTTCTTCATGTGCTTGATTTCCATAATAATGTATTTGTCTCCATTTTGTCAATGGGGATTACCTAATAGTATGACAGATAAGAAGTACCCAGTAATTTTAGAATTTTCTGTTGATTTACTTTATTTATCTGCATATTTGGCTCATGGGTATTTGGTTAATAATTCATGTTTCTGAATTTGCATATCATTTAATTTCTCACAGGATATTATGTGGCATATTTTTGGGGAACGCTGTACTGCAAAGGTCATACCCCGAACTGCTTTTTCAAATCTAAAATGTGGTACGGTTTCGCTTAATATGTTATGGTGAAATCCTAGTTAATTCTGTATCATAAGTGTATTCTTGATTTGTGAGTTGGGTGGCTGAATAGTGCATAGATTCTACCTGCATGGGATTGTAGGATAGATATGTAGTGTACTGCATCCAGCTTTGCTAATCAAGAACGCCAAAAGTACTTTTGATAGGATATATTAAGGTTTTCAGCAGTGATATCCTTGTGGTCTATTCCTAGTCAATATGTATTCTTGGGAGACTTTGTTTTGCATAATAACATTTGTTTTATTGATAAGAATAATGGTATTATCAATGTTGGAACAGGTGAAGCACTTGTTATTTTCAAGACAAAAGAAGGAGCAGATATGGCGGTCAAGAAATTGGACGAGGCATTTCTAATGCTTTCAGATGGAAGGTTCTCTCCAAATCATTGATGCTGATGTCCCTTTCTGTATTTGTGGTCAATGTTCATATTGCTCGAGACTAATAATATTGGTTTAAAAGAGTATCTTTCGCCTCTATGTATTCCCCTTCTTTTGGCTTTCATGCTTCTAGTTTTGTGCTTTGACTATTGCTTTTGCTACCCGATCAATGCCCGTAAAGTGAGCTATTGAATGCAAAGGGCTTTGCTGCCATATTATTTTAAGTGTATCAGATGTTCCTTGTTGTAGCTGGAGTGATTGAGGAGTCATTGATACGTAACAATTCCCTTGATCTAGTTAGGGTTGGTAAGGAGGCCTTGATTGTGTCTAGCAAGGTTTTTGTTGCCACAACTTCTTTTGTAATATAGGTATTTTTGTTGCCACAGAACTTTTTTTGTAATATTACTTTGACCTGCTTGGTACCAGCAAAAAGACATTGATATAGTTTTGGGCGGCAAGATATAGTCAGTATAGCAAATTTTTTTTTTTTTTTTTTGCAATAGTATTAATCTTGCATATTTTGTCTCTTGCACTGGTTGGGGACTGGGGTCAGTAAGGTATTTTGTTATTGTGGCAGAAGTGTTACCTTTGCAATAGTCTTAATCCTCCACGGTTTTTCCCTTATATCTTGTTGGGACTAACAAGGTGTTTGTCTGTTCAAACACAGAGGGGGGTGAGGTATGCATACCTCCAGAGTCCATAGAATTTAGCAGTCAAAGTGCTGTCCCTTGTCCCACAAACAAAGGGGTCTCATATTCCAATTTGTTGTCTGGTTTGGATCTGATCTTAAAATCGGATTATTATAATTAATATTTGTGAAGCATGAGAGATTGGCTTCTGTGATTGTGACGGACATATTGTCCCACCAACTGAGGTGTGGTTGGGATGCGAATTGGTCTGTTGGTAACTTGTTTCATGTTCTTCAGTTTCTAAGAGAAATAATTACTTGTCATGAGATTAATGAACTGTATTGTATGCCATCATGTAATTTCTTATGTGCAGAAAGTAATTAAATCAATGTGGTTGATCATTTTTTTATTGAGGTGGTTAGAACTTAGAATTTGAATGTTTTACCCAGATCATGAAGCATATATTTATTTAATGCATCCTAATGAAGCACGACGTTGTTGTGCATGTTAATTTATTAAAATACTGATACCAGAGCTTGTTATGTTATATATATAATTGAAAAAAAAGAGAGAGGAAGTGGGGTCCGCAAGGAAAAAGGGAAAAATGTTGAATAATGAAGAACTGCAAGCTGACATTAGCCATTGTAGAGACGACATCAACGATGTGTGATATCGTCTTGCTGACTTAGAAAAAGCGTAGACAGAATTTAATGAGAGCCAAAAGAAGTTAACATTAACGATGGAAAAGATATTACAAAGAGACGACAAGTTTGAGGACACCACCAAAAGACTTGGCGAACATAACGGGCGACTTAATCAATTAATTTATTATTTAACAGTCCAAAGTATTCATGGACTAGAATCCAACCCACAAAGTAGGATTGTGCATGAAATGCTGATCCACCTAAGATATGTTTTTCTTGTAGCCAATATTACACTAAATTTCCAAAAAGGGACTATCAACGGATTAAGGAGCTCCCAAAATATGATGGTAAAGACCATAAAGGTGCTATCCACCTAAGATATGTTTTTCATGTAGCCAATATTACACTAAATTTCCAAAAAGGGACTATCAACGGATTAAGGAGCTCCCAAAATATGATGTTAAAGACCATAAAGGTGCTATTGTTTGGGTTAATAAAATGGAAGCCATTTTTGAATCAAACCAGTCAATAGGCGAACGAGAAAAGATCATGACCATATCCAACAATTTGGAAGTCGCATATGATTGGTTCCATTGGTGGTCTGATAAATGTGACGCCTCTTCCTTTCATTGGAAGACCTTCGTGGATGCCTTGCTAAAAAGATTCTACAACGAAGAAGAAGATGATGTCTACGGAAAATTTGTTCATCTCAAGCAAAAAGGGTCTGTAATCGAATACACCCACGAATGGGATGTATTGGCTACAAGACAAGGAGGATTTACTGATGAACAACTACTTAAAATGTACGAAAGTGGACTTAAAAGAGTATATTCGTGCAAAATTGAAATTGTACAAACCTTAAACTATCGAAGAAGCTAGACATGAAACAAAGTTTATTGAACAAGAACATAAGTTCAAAATGTCATCATTCAAGGAAGATGAAGACCACCAACAATACTCAGGTAAAAAAGGATCAAACAAATGTAGGTATTATGGAGACAAATGGACATCAGGACATAAATGTCTTAAGTTTTAACAAGAAATTGTATACTTATCAAGTTGAGAAGGAGTCAAACACTTCCAAGTAATGAGTCAGAGAAAAGGATTAAAAAAATAATTGTCCCAAGTGCTGAGAAAACTAGAAACCATGATATAATTGTGAAGAAATGTCCTTACGCTACTGTAAAATAGTATATGGAAGGCAAGTTAAGTACAAAGACCTGATGAATAAATCATTTCACACACAATGAAGATTTAGATCCCGAGGAACCATCATTAGCTGCAATCTCATGTGTCTAACGAAATCAGGATGAAGAAAGCAATTCTTCAAAGGGTCAAAAACAACAAGTCACTGCAAAGTGCATTCCACCACACCTTCAGAAGTAGAGAAACCAATCTCGAAGAAGAATGAACATTAAGCCTACTACTCTACCAACAAACATGACAAGGAGATTATGCCCTAAAACCCTGAAACTTAAATGGGTCATAATAGGCAGAAATGTCAATATACTTGTAGATTCTGGCCATACTTACAATTGTATAAACATTGGTCTTCCTAAACAACTTGATCTTTGTATATGCCCAATCAAGGACCTGAGCATGACTGTCGCTACTGGGCAGATGTTCGAAGAGGTAGGAGAATGTCTTAAGGTTCCAATTCAGATACAAGAACTAGAGCTATAGACAAATTTATATGCCTTACCACTCAAGGAAATGGATATAGTGCTAGGTGTAGAATGGTTAATGCAATTAGGAAGCTATACTACAAACCATGAAGAACAGTTCAGGGAGTTTAGTTGGCAAGGATGACACTATAAATTACATGGTGTTAACTCACCCAACTTCAACGAAGGTGCAGATTCATATGAGAATGCCATCAACTCAAAAGGCACAAAATGGATGCCATTCCATATCAGTGTGATCAACTAGAGAAAACTGTTCTTAATATGCTTAGACGACAAAGCATCTTTAAAGGGGGTGGCAATGATATGAACAAATAATTCATAAAAAATAATATAATAATGATATAATAAAAATTAATTAATTAATTAATTACCATTAATAAAAATTAATTATGTAATGAAAGGTCAAAAGGCATGACCGATCGAACCCTTGTGACCCGTCAATGCCTATTTAGGCACACTCTCCGAGGGAATGTAACTCATCATTCAATTTTTATTCAATAATACACTTACTATTTACACTTACGTACAAAATCTACACTACTACATTTGCTTACTGGCATTTTGTCTCTAACAGGAGCGATATAAAGATGCGATGCACATAATCACCAAAGTGATGCTAGTAGACACATAATCACCAAAGTGATGCTAGTAGAGTCAATGCGCGATGCCAGATACAATGAGACTGAGAAATGCCATAAAATAAGATGATTATGTGATGCCCAAAAATTGATGCGATGTCCATACCACTTAGGTCCATGCTGCTGTAACAAGAGCGAGTCTGTATCTGAATCAAGTGTAGAAAAACCTAACTGTATCAATATGAGTTGTAGATAACGCTTGCGAGCCCACAATAAAGGCAAATTCTAGGAGATAATTAATCGAGCCACAGGAAAAATAATACGTAACTATGATGGAGTCGACCAATCATAAATTTTAAATCTTAAATTCTAATACCAGGCTTTGAAGCATTCTGAGATGGATTCTCCTTTCCAATTCCCTTTTTCATTAGCATATTTTAAAGCTTCATTCCAGAATGCTCCTTAGAAAGTGTAGTGACCTAACAAACAAACAATTGATTCCAAACTTTTCTTGCACAAGATACACCTGCATGAACGCAGTTGTCTCAAGTGATGATTTTATTGGAGAGTGCCAACAAGAAGTAGATTGTGGTTTTCAGTGGGCATCTCCACTATTATACTATCTTCCAACACCATACCTTCTCTACCTCTGTTTCTACTCTCTATCTTTAGATTATAATGTGACTTAGCTGTGACATTTCCAGAGGTTTTTCTTTTTGACTGAATTCATCTTCATCCTTTAGCTTTAGTCTCCTATACAAGTGCCGACATCTATTCCTAAGGTAATTCTCCCTGAAGACAAAGTTGAAGATCAGATTTCCAGCCTTTATTCCATATGGGCAACTGCATCTACTAAACTATATATCTCCATGCTATGTAAGTAGTTGTTTTAATTGTCAGAAATTTGTAATTTTTGGGCATCCCAACCAAGTGTCCTCTCCAATTTTAACCTTGTTCCCTTTTCTATTCCTACCTTCCACAGTAGCTATTCCCTATCAAGGGAAATGCTTTCACCATTGCCTTCCAAACAATTAAAATTCAACCAAATATCTCTACATCTGTTTTAATCCAATCTTCTACTGATCTTGGGGCTATTGGTGAGCATTATTTTTCCCCATACATCCTCATTGTGCAGCATTGTCCATACGCTTTATGCTTCTAGGGCCATTCTGAACAAGTGAATGCTCTTTTTCTCTTTTTCTTGTCCAAAGGAAAATTTCGTGTCTTCTCCAGGATTCCTTTAATGGGCTATGGATGCTATGGATAACCAATATATGAATATGCCCTTTAATTGATTTTACTTGTCGATGAGCCTCCTTTCACTAGACAGTCACCTGTAGCACCAGATGTAATTTTTTTTTCATAGAGCCAAAACCAATGTTTATGATTAAAATCATTAGGTTTTGAATGAAAACCTAAATATTTAATTTTATTGTCAAAAGGAACAGGGGTATATGGAAGTACCTACATTTTAATCCTTCTTCCACTCCAGAACAATTAAAATATTCACTAGATTCCTGTAATTTTGTTGCACACATCTCGGATTTCCTTTTACTTTCCAGCTTCTCTCTGAGTTCCTAATCCAAATATAATAATGTCATCTACAAATAACATCTGTGGCAAAGATATGGACTTTCCCTTTATTATCCCTTTGTTGGAACGTTCTCTCTTGCTGGATGTTATCATTTTACTTAGTCCTGCAACCAAATAGAAGAATCTAGAAGCTGATCGATTTATTAGCATAGCAAAGGAAGCCAAGGATAAACACCCCTTGATCCAGTTCACCACTGGAATTCCCATTCCTATACTAATCAGAATCAACTTAAGGTAGAATATTAATTTGGTATAAGGGAGCATACAATCCACAATCTGGGCAGAAGATACTAGTAAATTACCTGTAAACGGATCCTATAAAACCTCTCTGTCCTAAGAGTCTGGTGATTATACCTCTAAAGATGATGGAAGATCTGGACCTAGATATAACCTAAGACCTAGAAGACATGGTTCGCAAAGGGAGAAAGAAGAGGTAGAAGGAGGTTTGGCAAAGGAAAATTATTAGGGATCATTAGTGGGTTGGAAATCCTATCTTATCCTTGCAAAAGAAGAAAGCCATTAAAGAAGAAAAGCAGATGACAATAAAGGGGTCCCAAGAGTAGGGGAAATCTCAGAGAAGGTCGAAGCATGATAATTCTATCATTAAATTACCCCTGAAAAGGTGCAACTTAAGGTAGAATATTAATTTGGTATAAGGGAGCATACAATCCACAATCTGGGCAGAAGATACTAGTAAATTACCTGTAAACGGATCCTATAAAACCTCTCTGTCCTAAGAGTCTGGTGATTATACCTCTAAAGATGATGGAAGATCTGGACCTAGATATAACCTAAGACCTAGAAGACATGGTTCGCAAAGGGAGAAAGAAGGGGTAGAAGGAGGTCTGGCAAAGGAAAATTATTAGGGATCATTAGTGGGTTGGAAATCCTATCTTATCCTTGCAAAAGAAGAAAGCCATTAAAGAAGAAAAGCAGATGACAATAAAGGGGTCCCCAGAGTAGGGGAAATCTCAGAGAAGGTCGAAGCATGATAATTCTATCATTAAATTACCCCTGAAAAGGTGCTTTGATACAATCCAGATGTCATTTTGCTTTCAGGAAAATGTCTGTGAAGGAAAGGACACAGAGGCTTTACTTTCAACAATTCTAAATGATGCTACCTTACCGTAGCAAAGAAGAGGTTAATGTAGGAAAGCAGATGATGATGAAAGGACCCTTGGAGCAGGAAAAGCCTCATAGAAGTGGAAACAATGATAATTCTGTCATTTAGTTTGAGAGGGGTGGGGGGTACACAGGAAAAATTAGCCCTCAAAATCTGTTTTGCCAAATACAATCCAGATGTCATTTTGCTTCATAGACTATGTGTGAAGGGGAAGAACACGGAGGCTTACTATCGACAATTCTAAAAGATTGGTCTTTTAATTCAATCGTTTGTGAGGAAAAATCAAACTGCAATATTACTTGCTGGAGAGATACAATTGATCTCATTAATGGAGTGTTCTACGGGGATGCGTCCCCCATGGTTGGGAGCATGCACCCCTCGCACCTGCGACGGGGGGGATGTCTGGGGTGTGTTTCCCCACGTACATTTTTTGGGGAGTCTTGGGGAGACATGGCGGGGGGGCGTTTCCTTGGTGGGGATGGAAAGCTCCCAAAAGGGGTGCTTCTGGGCATAACCTTTTGAGACTGGATGCATCCTCCCTTGAATTTGTCTAATGACTCCTAATATAAAAAAAATTGAAAATTCACGTATTGAAAAAAAGAAAAAAGAAAAACAAAACTTAAAATAAAAAATAAAGCTAAACTTAACATTAAAAAGTTACCTAGGTTAACTTACCTATTCATTTCCCAAATTTTCTTGCTTGCTGCAACATGGTTTGGTTGGAGTTCGGTTGGTTACTCAAGAGAGTGACTCTGTCTCAGATAGCGACAATCCCATTGATGGTCCCAATGACTTCATGCAGCAGATGGATGTAGAGGACCAATCATTGAGATTGAGTCCTTGATGTTGATTTTATTTTCAGTGCTCATTATCCATTTTTACTTTTTAGTTTTAACATTTGAGTTGTGACACTAGATATTGATGACCTCAGACTAATTCTTTACTCCTCACTCTGGAGTCTGAACTATTTTTGAGTTTGAGACTTTGAGTTGTGTAAATTTTGAATTTAGTAATTTACTATTTTAGTGTTCAAACTTCAGTATATAGTATATAGTATATAGTAATACTAATATACTAGTTTGTTTTGCTTTCAATTTAGATTCTAGAATGATGAATGATATGGATCAATGTATTTGAAGATTTCATTATTGAATCTCACGGTATGGATGAACGATGAGTATATCCTATGAATGATAAGGATGGATCAATGTATCATATTATCCATTCAATTATGAATTTAATGTTATGTGTGGATCAAATTTCAATGTATTACTATTAGTCTATTTATGCTTTCATTATTGAATATTAATTTGAATTTTATATATATCTGAAAAATTATATACCCCGACATTCCTCCGCACCCCCAAAATTTCCCTAAAATTTGAGGGTACTTCCACACGTCCCCTCTGTGCGTCTCCCTGCACCCATGTCTCCCAGCACCGGAGTCTTGGTGGAACATTGCATAAATGCATCTTTGTTGCTTGTAGGTGTCAGAACAGAGCTAAAATCTAAAGAAGGCGGGGAGGAGTTCTTTATCTTTACTTTGTATGGGCCATATGATGATAGGAAAACATTTCAAAAAATTGACAGGATCACAGAGCGCAATAATTGGGAGTTGAATTTAACTTGAAAATGAAAGGTGGTGGAACTAGGGGAGAAGGAGCTAGGCAAGAATCAAGATCCCCTCACTGGTTATGTTGTCCAATTGTTTGAAGACCTCATTCTGTGTGATACTGAAGCTAATGAGATAGTTCCAACTTGGAGAAATTTCAGAAGTGGAATAGATGGAGTGTCAAAATGACTGGCCAGATTCCCGGTTTCAGAAATAGTTCTAGAAGATTCAGATAAGTTGAAGTCATGGGATGGATATGGAGGCTGCTCTGACCATATTATCTATACTGCAAATAAAGCTAGGCTGCTACAAATTTAATCATGGTTGGTTAGAAGAAGAGGGGTATAGAAGCCTAGTAACCCTGATTTGGAACAAATACGACACAAATACATGACAAACAGGGATGATATAATTGAAAGAAAATTTGAAGAGAGTCAAGAGTAGTCACAGAATGGGGAAAAAGTAAAGCCCAGGCAGCTCAAAATGATTTAGGTAGGACTAACAAAAAATTTAAATTAATGCACAGCGTAACTAAAGAATACGTTCTTCTCAGAAGTTGAGAAAACTAATCTGAAAAGACTGGAAGAAATAAAAATGGAGTTGTTGGAGAATGAATAAGCAGCACAGAGTTAAAGACTTGGAGGAGGGTTACATGGCAGCCTGAGGGAGATGAGAATAAAATTCTGCCAGGCACAGAAATAAATCAACACCATATGGGAGATCAGAAGAAATGATGGTTCTAAGGTAACTACATTCTGGGAAATTGCGGGAGCAATAAATCACTTCATATCCTTATTTCAGGACACTGCAGATTGTAAAATAGTGGTTCGGCGGAGATTCTCAAGCTTGCCTCTTACTTCCCTAATATGATAGACAGACAACAAAATGGGAAGTTGGAGTCTTAGGTGACAAAGGAAGAATTAAATCTGTTATTTGATCATTCAAGTGATCCAAGAGTTCAGGCCTTAATAGGTGGACGGTAGAAAACTTCTTGGACTTTTATGATCTACTCGAGGATGATTTGTTAAAGGCAGTTGAATGATCAAGATTTTCTGGGAAAGTTCTAGTAGCTTTGAATGCCTACATTCATAGCTCTGATATTGAAGAAAAGTGATGTAGAAACACTTGGTGATTACAGTTCGGTGTCACTTTGTAGATCTGCATAGAAACTTATCACAAAAAGCTTGGCAAACAGGCTCCAAGGAATTCTCTCTGAAGCTATCTTGGAAAAAAAGTTTGGGTTCTTACATACAGCACTCTATAAAAGTTAAGAAGATTCCGGCAATTAGATTACCTGGTCGTAATATACTTAGGATGCTTCACACTTCTGTTCCTGTTTTCCTTCCTTTTTATGTGGGGCCTAATTTTAGCATATTTTTTAGTTTTTTTGCATTCACCAACAAATTGCTGATCTGTTAACCCCTAAACTTGCCCCTTGCAATTTTGGAGGGTTAAAGACCAGCACATTTAATCAGGCTGGAGTTTCAGAGATGCAATTTTGCTTAGGCTGGGGTTTGCTTCCAAGGGAGATTGGTTGCAGGATGGATTCAGTGATGATTCAGACAGTTATTTTTACGGATTGGAGAGACTATTTTTAGTAAGTGGCCTACTTTGTAAGAGACAAAGTTTCGTGTTGAAAATGTAGCAAGCAAGGTCTTCTGGCTTGTGCCATAGCCACAGTGAAGACCTCAATTTATCATTCTCTCAGTGTGAGTGCGAGCTCATGAGTTAGAGTTGGAAATTACAGCAGTTTATTGGAAATTGGAATAGTCATCAAGTTAGCATGTGTAGAGTTGGAGCTTCAATTAAGTGGAGTCTTCATCAGTTTGACTACAGAATGAGGTGGCTGTTAGAAGTTCAGCTTGATGCGCATTAGCCCCCAGTCTTGATTGAAGGGAGAATGAGTTAATATTCCAAGTGTTGATTAGAGAGAGAAAGAGTATCACTTTTAGTTAACTCGTCAATCAGAACTCAGGTTCTAAAATTGAGCTGAGTCTTCCTTGCATGCTCGAATCGGGTCTATAAAGAGGAGGGTGAAGGAACAAGGTTTTTTTTTTTTTTTTTGCACAAAGGTTTGTGAGACAAGACAATTCATGAGTTTGTGAGATCTTCTTTGGTTGTGGAGAGAACAAAGAACTTGTGTCCCAAGGAATAGGAGATCACAAGTGCGCAAAGATTCATGAGGTTGATTGTGCGCAGAGCTTGTGTCCTAAGGAGTAGGAAGTCACAAGTGTGCAAACATTTAGGAGGTTGATTGTGCGCAGAGCTTGTGTCCTAAGGAGTAGGAAGTCACAAGTGCGCAAGAGGATAGGAGGAATTGCACTACAAGATAGGAGCCAAATTTGTATAGGGAAATAGGGCAGATTTGCATTAAGATTTAGGGGCCTCGTGTGTGCTAGGAAATAGGGACATAGTGCGCAAGGATTGAGGAGGCTTCTAGTGCACAAAGATCAAGGAGAAGAGAGTAGGGTTTGCAGAGCAAGTCAAGGAGGCAACAGAGGAAGAATTGCGTGGTAGAGGGTTGGGATCAAGCAGTGATCAAGGAAACCCGAGATCAATTGTATCAATTGAGATTTGTGAGAAGAAGCAGAATGCTTTCTCAAAGAGACAAATTGCTTTGTAATAGATTGAATAGCTCAATAACAATCAATAAAATGCCACAACAAAGAGCAGGATTTCTCTATTTGGTTTCTTTAGTAAACAAGTGTGTCGATTTGTGTGCATGTGTTGTTATCTTAGGTGTTTATTCTGCCGCTTATAATTTGTTAAGAAACTCTAAATCTTGGTGAAAGTAAATTTGGTTTTGATATTTAGTTGCTTCTTTTCAATTATTCATCTAAGTAGTTGCAGAGTTTCATGGAAATTTAACATGGTTTCAGAGCAGAGATCAACCATAAAGATCAACACCAAAATGATCATTTAGTGAAGACTATATATTAAGCAGGAGGCTTGCGCTAGAGTTTGAAGAGTAGTATCTTTGGATAGCAGTATGGCGTTCCAAGGACTAAGGCCAGATCATAATTTAGAGGGAACCTGGCCAGATCACTATTTAGAGGGAACCTCAAATTTTTGCTCATGGAAGGAGCGAATATCAGTGGTGTTGGAAGATAATGGGGTTCTAGGATTTGTAAAGAGTCAGTTAACTCCACCTCAAGATGCCCAACAGTTGATCCAACATAACAATAATGACACTAAGGCGTGGGGAATCATTGTAGAGGGGGTTAAAGATCATATTATCTGTCATCTCCATGAGAAGAAGACAAGATATGAGATGTTTATAGCCATCGTAGATGTGTAGTAGGGTTCAAGTGATGCCATGAAGCTTGCTCTCACGGACAAGCTAAGAAATATCTGGATGAGAGACGAGCCCATCAATACGTATCTTTTCAGGTTCACTTAGGTTTGGGATGAGCTAGCTGGAGCAGGTGAGACAATAGTAGATAAATACCTTGTGAGTCTTGTGCTATTGGGACTTCATAAGTCCTGGGAAAATTTCCATGATGTACTCAGTGGGAGAGAAAATCTACTATGATGGGAGAGGCTAAGGAGTAAATGTGTCCAAGAAGAAATCAGGAGAGGGACGAGAACTGCAAGATCAACTTCGACAGAAGACGAGGAGAAGTTTGCCTTGACAGGCAAAGGTAGCAAAGATAAGGGCAAGAAGGGCCAAGGAGAGGCCGAGTCCAGTCAGAAGGGCAAGAAGAAGAGGAAGGATCTGAACAAGATCAAGTGCTGCCATTGACATGAGTGCAAGCACTATGCCACTAAGTGCCCTGATCGGATGGAGGAGCCGAGTAAGGATCATGTAGTTGCATCAACAGAGGTAGATGCGTTTACCTCTCAGTTTGAGAAAGATTTCTCATTGATAACTTGCTTGGAAAGCTCTGCCGACAACACTGCATGATATATTGATTTAGGAGCGTCCTTTCACATGACCGGGAACAAGGAGTATTTCAACCACTTGAAGGATAAGAACATGCAGTTTTAGATTGAGCTAGGAGATGATGGCAAGTACGCAAGCAGGGGAGTTGGTACCGTTAGTTTTGAGAGGGAGTCAGGTAGCTCTCTTCATCTTAGGGATGTCCTCAATGTTCTAGACCTGAAGAAGAATGTTGTTTCAGTGGCTACCCTAGAGGATAATGGTTAGGATATCATATTCAATAGAGGTAAGGCTTACCTCAAGTACTTAGCTTATGGATGTAAGAAGCAGATAGGTTTGAGGATGAAGAATCTGTACCTTCTACAGGTTTGACACTGGCACAACCTTGTGCAACAAGGTAGAAATTGCGCATAGTAGGGAGATGAGGGTTTAGGAGAGCAGAGCTCTGAGGGAGTCCTAGAGCGAGAATAGGTTAGAGCTCCCAAGAAGGAGCCTTAATCAATATCACAATTTGAGTCTCAGATAGTTGGCAAGTGGGTTGACTGGTAGGATGATGAGGAGAAGAGACTAGGGCAAGTGGAGGTAGCCATTAAGTCAATGACTCCCAATATAGGGAGAGTTTGAGCTTGGTGGGTAGATGAGTTGTTTAGGGGGATGAGGAGAGAATGGGATCTCCCAGTACCACATTCAGGTAGAGTAAGCAACCACAATGATAGATGGGGTACATGGCTATAGGGAGAGTTCGAGCCTGGTGGGATGATGAGTTGTTTAGGGGGGATCAAGAGAGAGTTGGATCTCCCAGTACCACATTTAGGTAGAGTAAGCAACCACAAAGATACATGGGGTACATGACACTTATGACTCAGGTGATAGACTTGCATCATAGGAGCATGGTTGGAAGGTACAGGTCTTCGGATCAGATTCCGTGGCAAGAAATAAGGAAGTCTTCTAGTTTAGAAGGAGCAATTGCAACAACAAATAATGTGGTGATGTCTCCTTGGTGAGAGAAAACCCTCAAATGGAAAAGTGGAATTAGTCATGTGACTAATGATCTTGAATGTAAATGAGACAAAGAACAAGTCCACCTTCTATTGCGACTTTAACTGCCCTATTAATCTCTTGTTTTGGAGGGGTGGATGTGGCTAGGGGCATCTTGAGAATACCTGAAGGAGGGGGGTGCTCAATAGATGTTGATGCACCGGTAAGTGAAGAAGTCTTTGTGAACCAACACTATATCTGCCTTGAGTGTCCCATGGAGGCAATTCTCGTGCAAGGGATGAGTGCTAAATTTGGCTTGGACAATGGCCTGAGGAACATTCTGTGCTCAAAAGATTATATTTTGAAATTTGGAGTACAAAAGGATTGAACACTATATATGAGCCCAATCAACTAGTAGCGGACTAGATCCCTAAACCTCGATTCAATAAACAATGGATCTGATGATCATGTCAAAAGGTGCATCTGGAAGGGAGGGTCTTGGAAATGCATATTGAAACACTGGCACTCAGACACAGAAAGTGATACATACACTTTGTCAAGCTGGGGTTATAGTAATTTCAAGTAATGGGACCCCAAGTAACTATATGTTATAGTAATTTCCACCTTGCTTCCTGAAAAAGACGTTGAAGTTTGAGAATGCACTGTTAGACATGTTATATACAGTGTAACATTGGGAGCACTCCTGAGGATAGGGGTTGCTCTTCCTGTGCTCCTGAGATGTGGGTAATACAAGAGGGATGTTTCCCTATGTTCCCTTTTGAGGGGACATCGTAGGGAATGCCCCCTCAAGAAATGAGATGCTCCCATGCCTGTTTTGAATCTTGAACAAAGTTGGCCATTGAGGATGAAAGAGAAAAAGCAAAATGAAAATAAAATGAATGTAAATCAATGATTTTGCTGGATGCAACCCACAAGTTTTCTGGACTCGAACCCATGAAATTGCTGGAAATAAGCCCCAAGACGAGCCTAGGACTTGTGAATGGGACCCTGAGTAACTATATGCTGTAGTAATCTCCACTTTGCGTCCTGAAAAGGTCGTTGATGTCTGATAATGTGCAGATAGAAGTGTTATATACAGTGTAACAGGGAACATTCCTGAGGGTAGGGTCACTCTTCCCGAATCCCGTGCTCCTGAGATGTGGGTACTAAAAGGGGAAGATTTTCTCATGCCCCCTTTTGGGGTGGGATTGTCCTAAAAAAATGAGATGCTCTCCCACTGCCTTTTGAACAAAGGTTGTCATTGAGCAAGAAAGACAAAAAACAAAAATGAATGTAAACCTGTGAATTTGATGGATGAAACCCACAGGTTTGCTGTTCTGGAACCCACAATATTGCTGGGACTGAAAACCATGAAATTACAGGATAATGCTGACCCAGGCAGGGTGGACAGAGCTGACCCAGTCATGGAGAACAGGTTCAACACAGTCCCAGATTGACAGGGCAGCAACTTGTAAATTCGATAATTGATTTGGTGTAATGGCAGCAGTAGATTACTGGTTCTCTATTGTGATATAATGTCAGGGTTAGGCCCTATTTGTTTATAGCCTTTGAGATGTCTGTTCAGGTTGGGAAAAAGTTCTTTGCTGTTAAGATACCGTTTCTCTTAAAAGTCTGTTTTCTCTGGAGCAAAATAGCATGCCCCCACTTGTATATTTTTCCTGATTTCATGGTGATTTTGATTTCAAGATGTATGTATTGTTTAATTGAATCTTGTTTGCAGATTTACTGTTTAGGTCCTTCAGATTTCTTTCACAAGTTTTTGACTCCCTCTTTCCACGGGATTATCTACAGAGTCCTCTATCATTTGAAATCAATGTTCCACCGAGTTTCCGGGACGGGGAAACGCGGGAGCAGGGATACGCACAAGGGAGACGTATATAAGCAACCCCAAAATTTGGGGAATTTTCGGGGAAACGGGGGGACGTCAAAGTCATCAAAATTATAAAATTTGAAATTATTAAAAAATTAATTAAAAATAACTAAATAGAAAATTTAAATAATTATTCATTATACATCTAAAGAATAAATATGATCATCATTGATCATCATTGATTCATTTATGAATTATCATTTGACATTTCTGCATTATAATTTAAATTTATAAATCTAAATTCATAAAGTAAATTACTAAATTGAATCCATCATTTGACATTATGCAATGTTCCATCTAAATTCATGAATCATCATTTGGCATGATGCAAGGTACATCTAAATTAAATTAATAACTTCATCGTTTAACTTCATCGTTTCACAATTGAAATTCAAATTGTGCAATGCACATAAACTTATACTATATAGGTTTAATATAATTTCATTTTTTTAATTTTTATTTAAATTTTAATATAATTTAATTTTTAAGTTTTAACAAGTTTGATGTTTTAATATAGTTGAAGTTTTTCTATTTTTGTTGTTGTTTTTTTAATTTGTCATATATTTAAATTTGTATTTTTTTTACGTTTTTAATGTTTTGTAAAAATTACTAGGCAAAAAAATGGGGGGACTCATATGCGTCCCCCTGGCGTCCCCCCGACGTCCCCCAGGCGTCCCCCCTTCCCCCTTCAAGGGAGTCGCGTTTCGCTGCCCAAAAAACGTCCCCCCGGAGTTTCCCCAAGTTTCCCCAAAAAGGGGAATGTGGGGGAAACGTTTCCCCGTCCCCGGGACGTGGGGGAGTGCCGGGGCGTGTCCCCCACCCTGGGGGACGCGTCCCCGTGGAACACTGTTTGAAATTGATTTTTCCTGGCAGTCATTAGACCTAGGAATCCTGGAAAATTGTGTTAGGGTTTTAACTTATAATAATGACATCAAACCTATGTGGTACTGGCCCTTTCTAGGGACTTGTCCAAAGAAAATCACTTCAATCATATCTTTAGGTTTCTCTTCGCCAAGCATTTAAATTCCTCTCGATCCTTGCGATTATCACCCAAATCTTGTATCTTTGAAACTGACAGTGCCTGGTACTCATCAAACTCATTAATATTGTAATATTTTGCCAGGGTTTTATGTTATAATAAATTAATAATGATGTCCAATGTATGAGACACTGGCCCATTTCTGGACTCTTCCAAAGAAGACCACTGCAATTTCACGTTACCACTTATACATGTGTGAGTGATGGGGCCATGCTGCTGTCCTAATTGTTTAACAGCTTGCAGTTTTGGATATTCACTCCCAACTCTTCCACAAGATTGTCAACTGACTGCTTTGCCTTGCTTCTTTTGTTTCTGAAAATTCCTCTGTTCTTTTAATTATTTAGACAGGGTTTAGGTTGTCCTATTAAATAAAGTTTGAGCTTCTCAGCTTGATTTTTCACTTTATTATCTATGTTTTATTGGTTTTGTTGAGCAAGGACTCATTTATCAAATTTTCATATTTGTCTTCTACCATTGTCTCTTACCATGATCATTGACATTGTACATATGTGCTGGCTTTTAGCATTCTTGATATTGTATTTATGTGTTAGCTCTTCTCATTCAAAACATTGTACATATGTGCTGGATTTTGAGTTTCTTATCTTCTTTCAAGATCTTTGCCACCTGATTCCACAAATATGTTAGCTTATTTGTAAAGTTTTGTAGATGTTCTATGCTAGGAGCAATTTCACTTTTCTCACAGCAATCATACAAGTAGTTAAGCAAAATGCAGATAGAACATATAAGTAGATCTTACAGAAGACAAATCAGAAACAGGAAAAATGTGTGTGTTCGTTTCGGGGGTCAACAGGATGCTTCAACCAGCAAAGTCTCCTTTGGTCAGCCAGCCCAGCATGTGTCACAACAGTCCTCCAATCAACAAATGAGTCAACCCAAGTCAACTCTGCAAAAGTCAACGCTGTCCTGAAAAAGTCAACGCAGGGCAGCAAGCTAAAAGTCAACGCAGCAGCAAAACGGTCAACCCTTTGACCTCGATTTTTGTGCCATGTAGTACGGCCTTCAAAAATCGAACCTTCCACAAGTTTTCAGCTTGTTTGGACCATGCGTTGACCAAAGTCAACGCTGGTCAAACTTTCTGCGAAACCCTAGCAGCAGAAAATCGTACTTCAGCTCAGCCGTACAGTCTGTCCTCTCTCTCTCCTTCACACGTGTGGCTGAAACTCGTCCTTTAGGTAGCTCGTACTATTTGATGAGAGAGGAAGATGTGAGTTGTGATGATGATGAAATGCTCTTCAACTTTTCCTGTATTTATATCCATCATTGGGGCGTGTGACACATCTGCTGGGGGCGTGCAACCTTAAGGCCGACCTGCACATATAATTTATTAAGAATAATAAATTCAAAATAAATGTTCTGCTCATCGGATTAAGACATATTATATTGTAAATTTTTGTAGATGTTCTATGCTTGATGCAACTTTACTTTTATTACAACAATAACCCAAACAGTTAAGTGAAATGTTGATAGAACATACTAGTGGATCTATAGAAGACAAACCAGAAACAGGAGAATGTGAAGGTGCGTTACGGCGGTCAACAGGATGCTTCAACCAGCAAAGTCTCCTTGATCAGCCAACCCAGAATGTGTCACAACAATCCTCAAATCAGTCACCCAGTCAACTCAAGTCAACTCCAGAAAAGTCAACGTTGTCCAAAAAAGTCGACGCAGGGCAGCAACATCAAAGTCAACGCAGCTCCAACTTCGGTCAACCTTTTGACCTCGGTTCTTGTGCCAATGTGTACAGCCTCCCAAAATCGAAGTCTCCAATAAATTTCAGCCTCTTTGGACCATGCGTTGACCAAAGTCAACGCTGGTCAAACCTTCGTGGAAACCCTAGCTGCAGCAATTTCGTCCTTCTTCTTGGCTATAGTAATTCGTCCTTCTTCCCACGTGTGGATCGAAATTGTCCTCCAAGTAGCTCGTACTAGATCAGAAGAGAAGAAGATGATGTGATGAGTGAGTGTGAAATGCTCTCCAAAGTTGACTGTATTTATATACATCATTGAGGTGTGTGACACATCTGCTGGAGGTGTAAAACCTTAAGGCCGACCTGCACATATTTGAAATTATTAAAAATAAATTCAAAATAAATGTTCTGCTCATCAGATTAAGATCAATTTTATATCGATCTTACACCTCTCCGAAAGAGGAACCCAATAAAAATATTGGTATCTTCATTTGAGCATCACAACATGGAGTTTGGACCTAGTTGTCCAATTTTAACACTCCCTCTCAACTAGGGAGAACTCCATCCACCTGTGCAAACAAACATCGTGCGTCATCCCGCCGTAACTTGCTTTGCTGGCCTCTTTATTTCAGAACAGAAGTGGGTCAGTCACAAAGACATCATCCCCCGGCTGACAAATTCAGCCCAGAGGTTCGAAACCTCTATCGGACTCACAAAGAGTCTCCAACCAACCCGAAGTTGGTTCATCTGACCCGAAGTCAGGCGGAGGTCCGAGACCTCACTAGACTTGATCTTAGATCAAGTGGTTGGATCGTGCCATCCTAGATAGAGAGTACGACAATCTCTGATGCGTCCATCAGTCTTTGCTACTAGTCTCTAGCTTTTCCCACCTCATTGGCCAAATGAGAGGTACTTCCCATGAGCCCTGAACTCAATGGGTAGGATGCATACGGGGCACAGAAAAATGAGAGGTGAACCAACTCAATAATCACAATGGTGGGGCAGAAGCACCACAAGGTTTGGCAAGCCTAGCCCCGTGAGTGCTTATAGCTCCGAGAAGCTATCCCCAAAGCCCCCCAGAGCTCCCAGAGCTCATCGTCCAACGAGACCCACATCATAGGGTCGTTCCACGATACCAAGATTCTCACGGAAGGTTAGGAACTTGACCTTCCCCAGGGGCTTAGTGAGAATATCCGCGACCTACTCATCAGTTCCTATATGATCGAGCCTTACGGCGCCTCGCTGTACCATATCCCGGATGAAATGATACCTGATATCAATATGCTTGGATCGGTCGTGGAACACAGGATTCTCAGTCATGCGAATCCCACTCTGGGTATCACAGAGTATCACGGTGGTATCTAGCACATGTCCAAACAGCTCACTAAAGAGCTTTCGCAACCAAACTGCTTCACAACAGGCCATACTTGCTGCAATGTATTCGGCCTCAACGGTGCTCAAAGCCACCGACTTCTGCTTCCTGCTCATCCATGAGATCGAAGCAGAACCAAGATTGAAGCAGCATCCCGATGTGCTCTTACGATCCACCACACTGCCAGCCCAATCGGCATCGGTATATCCACGGAGTGTCACACTCCCGGCAGTGTATCTCAGCCCATGGTTTATCGTGCCCCGAAGATATCTCAGAAGATTCTTGGCACCAACCCAGTGAAAGTGATGAGGCTCAACCATCTGTTGACTCAAAGTGTTCACTGCAAAACATATATCTGGACGGTGTTCACTAAGAACATCAAAGCTCCTACGAGTTGACGATACTCAGTAGGATTGGCCAAGATGGGCCCAGCAGCGCTGCCACTCAACTTCTTGAAGTTGAGTTCCATCG
>CM076579.1:291061588-291307600 GCA_034641835.2 Pinus albicaulis | reverse complement strand
TCATTACTCTTGCACTTACTAGAATTTCTTTCTTTGTTACTTCTGAACTGCTCTGTAGATATATCATATTTACATTATTAACAAATAGGTTGCTATCCAAAGTCAACTCATCAAGATATTTTCCATCAAGGACAACTTCATCAAGTAGGTTGCCATCAAGGACAACACATTGCATCATATTTCCAACAATCTCCCCCTTTGGACTTGATGGCAACCATGGTGGTGTTTGATCACCACAACAGATAGATACATTGATTATAACCATTATTAAAACACCATGATACTCTCCCCCTTTGACATCAAGGGCAAAGGGCGGATCAAAACCAAACAAGGTTTTTCTTCTCTTGTAGAAAGAAGAGCTATGTAGATCTAATGTGCACCGAAGTTACCATGCTTGCTCCCCCTGAGTTCATGCTGAATCTTCAAACATATTTTTCAATGAAGTACATGACTCTATGACCTTTCCTATCACCAAGGACTCATACTTACATCAATGATCCAACCAAGTGGATTTACATATGTTGACTCAATTACCCAACCAAGTGGGTTTACAAATTTGAAGAAGTCTTTACATGACTAAATATAACAATTTACATCATAGGTATAACCTTTTCATCAAAATATAGAAATAACTTATACAATCAAGACCAAAGAATCTCAAGCATGAGATCAGACCACAGCAAATAATTAGAATGCCAACAATGCATCCTTTCCATATGACCAAAGCTCCCCCTTAGCTTGTGCATCCTGAACACTTTCAACAACAAATCATCAAGGCATCTTCATCAGAAGCATTAGACAATGAAACAGAAATATGAGAGCTGGAACATCACCAGAGATGCCCAACAGCACGGTAGCTGTGCTGAAGAATGCTGACCCAGAAAAAAATTTGTCAGCAAATACCCATACACGGTTTTCTGTGTATAAACTCGCGTATATACGCGACTGTCCTTCAGGAAATCCGCGTATCCAATTTAATCTTCTATATTTAAGTAGATCTGATCTTCTGCATGGCAGAGACTACTCCCAGCTTCTGTCTGAGATATTCGAACGCTTCCCTGGGTAAAGGTTTGGTAAATATATCAGCAACTTGTTCTTTGGAGGGAACATACTCCAACTTCACCTTTTGTTCAAGCACTTGTTCACGTAAGAAGTGATACTTGATGGGAATGTGCTTAGTCTTGGAATGCATAACAGGATTCTTTGAGATACTGATGGCACTTGTATTATCACACATAATGGAGATAGGAGGTGAACATTTGATTTGAATGTCTTGTAAGGTTTGCATCATCCAAAGAAGTTGAGTGCAACATGATGCGGCAGCCACATATTCTGCTTCTGTTGTAGATAAGGCAATGGAGCTTTGCTTCTTGCTGAACCAAGATACCAACCGGGGCCCCATATAGAATGCACCACCACTAGTGCTTTTCCGATCATCAACATTTCCAGCCCAATCTGCATCAGTGTAAGCATGAAGAGTAAGATCAGCATTCTTTGGATACCACAGTCCAAAGTCTTGAGTTCCTTGTAGATATTTGAATATTCTTTTGACAGCGTGAAGGTGAGACTCTTTTGGATTAGCTTGGAATCGTCCAACAATCCCAACTGCATGCATAATGTCTGGTCTAGTCCCAGTGAGATAAAGTAGACTTCCTATCATAGATATGTATTCTGGTTGATTCACCATGGGGGAATCATCATTAGAACTGAGATTACATCCAATTATCATTGGTGTACTTACAGGTTTGCAATATTCCATGCCATACTTCTTCAGAATTTGCTTAAGATATTTTTCTTGTGATAAGAATATGCCATCTGTTGCTTGATGCACTTGCAAGCCAAGAAAGAATGTTAGTTCCCCAAGTAAAGACATTTCAAATTCTTGCTGCATAACGGAAGAAAATTTCTGACTCATAGACTCTTCATTACTTCCAAAAATGATATCATCAACATATACAACCACAATCAATAGTTTATCATTTTCAGTTTTTGTGTATAAGTTGCTATCAGCAGACCCCTTTGAAAATCCTTGTTGATGAAGATATTTGTCGAGACGATAATACCATGCCCTTGGAGCTTGTTTGAGACCATATAGAGCCTTTTTAAGTCTACAAACAAGTTTTTCATCATTTCCCAAAATGAATCCTTCTGGTTGTTCTATATAAACTTCTTCTTCTAGGTCACCATTGAGAAAAGCAGATTTAACATCCATTTGATACACTTTGATTTGTTGGAAGCTTGAAAAAGCAAGAAACATTCTTATGGCTTCAAGTCTGGCTACAGGAGAAAAATTTTCTTCAAAGTCTATACCTTCTTGTTGAGCATACCCCTTGCAAACAAGTCTAGCTTTATTTCTTATAACATCCTCATTCTCATTTAACTTGTTTTTAAATATCCATTTAGTTCCAATGACATTTTTGTCATGAGGTCTTGGTACTAATTCCCAAGTGTGATTCTTTTCAATTTGATCAAGCTCTTCATTCATGGCTTGAATCCAACATTCATCTTTACTAGCTTGATTGACATTGTGTGGTTCAATAGTGGATAGAAATTCCAGATAGCTAGAAGATCCCACAAGAGTCCTTGTTTGTACACCTGATCCCTTTTCTCCCAAAATTTGAGATTCTGGATGATTCTTTTGAACATATCTGGATGGAGCTTTTTCAGATAAATCATCTTCAGGTTCTTCATTGGGTTCACTGTCTATATTATTTCTATTTGATGTAGAAGGATATATGTCACCATCGTCTTCATCTGTTGTTTGTTTTTCTTCTTTTGGAGCTGCAGGAGACTCATCAATAACAACATCAATACATTCAACAATCTTCCGAAGTCTTTTATTGTAACATTTATATGCTCTACTTCTAGAGGAGTAACCAAGAAGTATTCCTTCATCTGCTCTGGGTTCAAACTTGCCAAGTTTTTCATCATTATTTTTGATAAAGCATTTTCTTCCAAAAACTTTAAAATGCTTCACAGTGGGAGGATTACCATACCAGAGTTCATATGGAGTTTTGTCACTATTTACACGAACATGTGCCTTGTTAAGAATATTTACCGCTGTATGTGCTGCTTCTCCCCAAAATGTGTCAGGTGTTCCGGAATCATCAAGCATAGCTCTAGCCATTTGTTGAACTGTTCTATTCATTCTTTTTGCTACGCCATTTTGTTGTGGAGTGCCAGCTACAGTAAACTGTCTTTTTATGCCATGTTGTTCACAAAATTCAAGGAATTCATCTGATGTATATTCTCCTCCTCGATCAGATCTAAGACACTTGATTTTTAGATCTAATTCATTTTCAACCAGTGCTTTGAAGATCCGAAATTTCTCAAATGCTTCATCTTTGTGTTTAATCAACCCAATCCAACACATTCTAGAGAAATCATCAATAAATAAGATATAGTATTGTTCACCACGTGGTGAATTTTTCCTCATAGGTCCACATATGTCAGTATGAATGAGTTCAAGAGGCCTACTTGATGATCCTTCCTTGGCATTAAATTGTACTCTGGTCTGTTTACCGAATTGGCAAGATTTACATATGATACTTTCGGGTAGAGTAATATTGGGAAGACCACGAACAACTTTAAGTCTGCTTGATTTGTTGATTTGAGAGAAGCTCAGATGCCCCAACCTTCTATGCCATAGCCAATTTTCTGAAGATTTACTCAAGTAACATTGTTCTTTGTAGTTCTTCAATACATACAGGTTGCTTGGAGTTCTTTTTCCTTTTATAATTGTTTTACCTGTATCAAGATCACGTACCACACATTCTTTTGAACTAAAGACAACTTCAGTTCCTTGATCACACATTTGACTTACACTTAACAGTTTATGCTTTAATCCATCCACATACATGACATTATTAGCTTTCACCTTTTCTTTTAGAAAAACAGACCCTTTTCCTTTAATGACAGCAGGAGTATTATTTCCAAATGTAACATTCTTTTCCTTTTCTAGAACACTATATGCAAGAAGTTTGTTTTTGTCACCTGTCATGTGTTTTGAGCATCCACTATCAATGTACCATTGGTTTTCTTCACCTTCTGCAAATAAAGATATGCCACAATTTTCAACCTGTAATTCCTTCTTTTTCCACACTTTGGAGCTTGAAGGAAAATGCTCTTTTGGCTAAACTTTGCTCCTGCATTTAGATTCTTCATGGCCAAAGTTATTGCAATAAGCACATTCAACTTCATTTTGAAAAGGAGAAAAGTTGTTATAGGTATTCTTCTTTGTTCCAATATCAATCCTTTTCTTTCTTGCTTCTCTTTTCATGATGGTTTTATATGCAACACATTGAATAGCTTTATGACCAAAATTGTGACATGAGAAACATTATCCATTGAAGAAGAAATTTATGCGATCATGAAATCTTCTACTTGAATTTACCTGTTGATTTGTGTTTCTTTGAAAGATATTCCTGTTAGTTTTCTTTGAATTGAGATGATCATGCTTTGCCTGTAAAGACTCTTTATTCCCTTGCTGAGTGGCAGAATGTTGTATACTAGCTGTAGCTACTTTTAGATAATTTGGTGCTAAAGCCTGAGAAGATTCTCCGATATATCCAAGACCTGTCTTTATAAGAGGAGAACGTTGTACCTTGATAATCTCATCTAAGGTTTCATATCCTTTAGCAAATCTAAGATTCAAAGTCTTTACTTTCTCAATTTCTTTTCTTAGACTTACTATTTCACATTCTAATTTCTCATTGTGTTTCTCCTTTTCTTCAAGCTAATTTTTCAGAGTTTCTATGGATATTTTACTTTCTTCTAATCATATTTTGAGTTGATTGAATTCATCAAGAAAATCATTGTCCTCTAACGCATCCATAAAAGTATCTTTTTCTTCTCTAGATTCCTTTTCAAATGCCATGAGAAGTCTAAGATCTTGTTCACATTCTTCCTCACTATTAGATAACCCATCACTGTCTTCATGAGTATAGTAACTTTTTCTAGTGTTAAACCGATTCTTATTCCTTCTTGCTACTTCCTTCCCTTTTTCATGTGTTTCTTTATGAGGAAAATTAGCAGCATAATGACCAATTCTTCCACAAGAAAAGCATTTGAAAGGAAGCTTACCTCTGAACCGTCTTGTGCCAAGTTAGTTTCTTTACAAAATTTACCTCATCTTCTTCTGAGATATACCCTGATCCTTTTGTCTCTTGTACTTCTTTCCCTTTTGTAGAAGCTCTAAAGACGGCTTCTTTGACTTCATATGGTCCTCCTCTTCTCATTTCACATGCAGTTAGTATGCCATGAAGTTGCACCACAGTAAGATTTTGAAGATCCTACTTTTCTTCAAGAGCAGAAACTTTTGACTCAAATTTTGTCGTTAGTGATCTTAAAAATTTCTCAACCAAAGTAGATTCGGTTATTGTTTCTCCCAGATTTCTCATACGATTACAATATCATCAAGACGTAAAAATAAATTGGCAATGCTCTCCTCATTATGCATTTTTAGATTCTCATATTGAATTCTGAGAGTTTGGAGTTTATCACTTTTTACCTTTGCATCACCTTCATAACTTAGAATGATTTTGTCCCATATTTCCTGTTGGAACACCTAATCCTACATGGGTAGGTGTGGAATATGAAAAGTCACAATGGAGTCCAAGTGAACTTGGAATGTGAAACCAAGAGTCACACCATTGTACTATAAATGGACATCTTTGTATAATGGAAAATAAGAAAGCTACACGCTTATCCTTCATTGTGTTGAGTCTCTTGTGTGTGTGTGTTCATCTTTCTCATACACCATGTGTGTGCTTCAACATGGTGTTTAACATGGTATCAGAGCGGGCGATTGCTGGCCCTGCTTCAATTTGAGTGAGCCATTTGTGTTTATGGCCCATGCATATCTGCATTTTTGCAGCATTTAGAGAGTTTTTGCAGCAGTGTTTTTGCCGCTATTCAGAGGTGTTTTGAAGAAGAGCAGCGTTGGTTTTGAGAGGAGCAGACATTTTGCAGAATTCTAGCATTTGTTTTGGAGAAGGAGCAGCATTCAGAAGAAAGAGCAGCATTCAGAATTTGTTTTGAAGAAAAGCAGCAGTGTTGTTGAAGAAGCACATATGAAGGTTTTCATTCTCATTTTTCCTGCAATTTTTATTAATTTCTGCATTGAAGAGTTGCTGGAAAACACTGTTTAAATTTGGTTTCTGAAGAAGAAGTTTCTGGTTTTTAATGGAAAAGATTTCTGAGTATTTTTAAGTTCTACATTGAAGAGCTGCTGAAATATTATTCAAAGTGGTTTTTTTGAAGAAAATTTCTGAGTTTTTCATTGAAAAAATTCTACAATTCTGGGTTCTTCTGCTGCTGGGCTATTAAAAAAAAAAAAATTATGGGTTTTACTGCTGAAATTTTCTGGAGAATTCTGCATTCTTCTTCTCATTCTCTGCTGCTGAGAAAATTAATTTCTCCTCCAAGTCTACAAGATTCTGTTATACATTTGAAGAAAAAAAGCTGCTGCATTTTACTCTTTCACTCCTTTCTGCTGTTCTAACATTGAAAAAATAAATTAAAAATAAAAAAATTAATTAATTAATTAATTAATTAAAAAAAAAAAAAAAATTATGAATCTACTGCCCTTCCTATCCCATTCCCCTCTCACCTTACAGTCGACCTACGCTCTACTCACACCAGCACTCTACACCACACGCTTTCCCTACACAACGACTCCGCCCTCAAATCTAACGCTCTCGCTCTTCCTGCCAACACAGCCTCTCAACTCCACGATTGTTATCCACACACGCCTTAAAAAAAATTCGAAACCCTTATAACTCCACTGCTACATCTATCTCCCACTCCAACGCACCGCCGCACCTGCATTTACAACGCTCCTTCTAAACCCCCTCACTTACACGCTGTCTACACCTACGCTTCCCTGCACACACCCATCTCCCAACCCCCCATCTCTTAGGCCTTCGGCGTCTCTCCACGGCCCTCGGCCTCCCCCCTCTTCTCGCTGCATAAACAATCCCTGCCAGCCCTCCCTAACCTGCAAACCCTCCACTCAAACGTTACAACTCTCCCAACTCCTACGTGGCCCCTACTCCCTCTTATCCGCCCTCTCCCCAGCGCATCATTCCCTCTCCTCCACAGCCTATACACTCGGCCTTTCCATTTGGCCATCCATATTTTAATTTCATTAAAATTCCCTCTCATTTTTAATCAATCCCTTCACACCATTCGATTTCCCTTCACACCATTCGATTTTTATTTCATATAATAACTATTCCCTTCCCCCCATATTTCTATTATTTTAAAGTTCCCCCCATATTTTTAATTAATTAATTTTTAAATTAAAAAATAAAAAATAAAAATTTCCCATTTCAATAAACTTCCCTTCCCTAATTAAAATCCCTCCTCCATTTAATTCGATTCCCCTTCCATTTAATTTCCATCCCACTTTTAATTCCCTTCCCCAATTTTAACTATTCCCATTAAATTATTTTAATTAATTTTCAATTTAAAAAAAAAAAAAACAGCAGAGAGAGAGAGGAAGCACATTGAAGACAAGAATATGAACAGCAGAAGAAAAGGAAATGGCATATGAGGAACACATAGACTGAATACATAGAAGAAATTGAGTTTTACATTGTGATTTGTGGCATTGACATAAGGGTGATTTTTTGAAGAAATTGACATTTGAAGACAAGTTTGCCATCATTGAAAATAGCTCTTTTGAAGGAAATTTCAGCTGCTTTAAAGGCCCCTTGCACTAGTGTTTCAGCTGCACATATTTTGCAGAGATATGTATTGAGCTAACATTGTATTTTGAGTTGGATTTGCCTCTTCATTCATAGTTGGAATCAGTGAATTTGAGTTGTTGGACTGTTGATTGCCCTCCATCATTTGAGGAGCAGATTTTGTACTTTGAGATTTCCATAGTTGGAAATTCCTTTGAGTCATTTGTATTTCTTGTTGCATCACATTGTAAACAGGTGCATTTTCGGTTGAAACCGACACCCTTTCATTTTTTGAGCCTAAGTTGTCAAAATGGCTAAAATCAATGAGGCATTAGTGTTGTTGAATGACCTCATTCATTCAAATGTTCATGATATGATAAAAATGAGCAAGGATGCTCTTTGTAAGATTCACAGTTGTTTGCAAGATGCACAAGAAAAGATTGAGTTTCTGCAGTTGGAATCTCAACTCCAACAAGACGAACTTCAGCAAAAGAGTCACCATTCTGAACCTGTTTCTGTTTAGAACATTGTGAAGGACTCTCATCAGAAGCAAGAAGATAAAGTTTCAGTTGATTCACATTCAGTTCATTGTACTAGAGCAGATGTACATGCAAATGCAGCAGGTCAGCCTGCACTTTTCAAGCCCATCATCAGACCTTGGGAAGAGCTTGTCCACAACAAGCACCGAACTGGTCTTGGATATGACAAGGATGTGTCCTTTCATATTCCAGACTACACCAAGCCCATCTTATTTCAGAGTGTCGGATTCATGTATGATAGTCCACCTGCAGCTATTCCAGATCCTATTCTACTTCCACAACAGATTGAGAAATACCAACACTGTGATCGAGTTGGCCATATGAAAGATCATTGTTTTGATCTTCATCCATGCAAGCACTGTGGTCGGCACACCCATTCTTCAGACAGATGCTTCAGAAACAAGCCTCCTGCAAGAACCAATATTCATCTTGGATGGATCGCTTCTTGGCAATGGGCATCAGTAGCCAAGAAGATGTTTAAGTCGCATGTCAGAACATGTTCACGGATATTGAGCAAACTTGTAGTTGAGTTTTCTCCATCATCTCACCTTGTCCCTGACAGGGGGGAAAATGGTGGCCATGTACAAGCTTCGACGACAGATCAAGCGAGCCTGAGCCACAATCTCTCATTCCATGTTCAGAGTTGCTTAGCCTGCTAGCCTGAGCTACACCGTCATTCCGATCTTGACATGTAGCCGTAGATAATGATGCCCATGAGTATACCTTCTCGTTGGTGGATAACCTAAAACCATCATCTTTGGTTGGTGGATAACTCTAAAATCATCATTTTCGGTTGGTGGATAACCTAAAACCATCATCTTTGGTTGGTGGATAACCTAAAAACCATCATTTACATTTTCAAGCAGGAGCAGTAGCTCAGCCATCATCTTTGGTTGGTGGACAACCTAAAAACCACCATGTGTAGTAGACCTCCCTTCTCTTAGGTTGAAGGTCTCCCTTTTTTATGAGGGACAATTCCTCTAGCAGAAGCTTTCAGCTTCTTGCCAGTTTTGGAAGAGTTCCGGGAACTGCAACATGTATTGCGTTCCAGTGTTTGTGGTCATCCTAAAACCACCTCTTTTTTTCCAACATTTCAGAGATTTGATTCAGCCCAAGTGTTGCCATGCATACCTTGCATATTTGTATTACAACTCTTTTCTTGGACTCACACATACCCCTTCGGATTAAGGGGGGATGATGGAGTCCAAGTGACCTTGGAATGTGAAACCAAGAGTCACACCATTGTACTATAAATGTACATCTTTGTATAATGGAAAATAAGAAAGCTACACGCTTATCCTTCATTGTGTTGAGTCTCTTGTGTGTGTGTGTTCATCTTTCTCATACACCATGTGTGTGCTTCAACATGGTGTTTAACATTTCCTTTGCTGTATCCAGCTGCATGACATTGACAAATTCTGTTTCAGTTAGACTTCCCAATGGAGCATTGACCGTCTTTGCATTTGTTTCATAATTCTTTCTTTCTGTTGGATTTGTTGGTACTGCGGCTGGATATTGATATCCTCCTTCAACAATAGCCCATACATCTGCTCCCAGAGACTGAAGATAGGATATCATCCTTGCTTTCCAGAAGATTAAATTGTTTCCGTTGAAGAGTGGAGGCCTGATAGATGTTGTTCCATCTTGATTGCTCATCTTGTTTGATATTCCTTCTAGCGGCTAAGCTTTTTCAGAAGGACCTACTCTGATACCAATTGTTGGGAAAAATACTAAGAGGGGGGGGTGAATCAGTATTTTTAGAGCAGACTGAAAAATTTTCACCTTTTCTTTTTCTTAAAAACCATACGCTACTTTACTGAACCCAACTCGAGTATACACGCGGATATCCTTAAGAAAACTTGTGTATGTCCAAAGATCTTATTATGCATTTAATACTTTACTTAAATCATTGCATCATTCATTCATCAGATGTTTAGTAAGCAGTAAGCATGTGCAGTAATAATAGAATAAACCATCACACATAAGCAACACACATGAACACCAGTATTTAAGGTGGAAACCCAATTCGGGAGAAAACTACCGCTGCTGTCGTCTCTGTCTTCAATATTCATTATAAAGAAAACTTCTTACAATTTTGTATTGGTGCAGACTCATACCAGCACGCGGGCACCCACCTGCAGAAGGATGCAACCTTCTCTCGTTCTCTAGCCACTACTGGAAGGGAGCTCCAACCCCCTCACTGAAGGCTTCGACCCTCAGCACCACCATGGACCACGTTTCATCAATTTTCATACTGGATCCAACATCTTCCACACAACATACCTTGTAGGCCACTTTTCATCAGATTTTCAGACTGGACCCACTCCATACATCAAACTGAAACTTATAACTCCATCAACCAATCAACCACCAACTTGATCTTCAATCAACATAATCAGCAGCATATTCAACATTAAAACAACCCAGAACTGTATGAATACATCATTGACAGATAGCAGTAAAACAACAAAACATATCAGACATTTCATTCCACACATTTCAGCAAAACCCTAGATTCCATACGTGCTTTTACTTCACTGAACCTGCGTATATACGCGCTTTCACAGAGACAAACCTGCGTATACGTGCTTTTGCTGAAACGAACCTGCGTATATACGCGCTTTTGCTGAGATGAACATGCGTATAGATCTGTAACTTTTCAGAACTATGCAGCTCTTTAGAACAAATAACTCAGATTTCACCCTCTACTTCAGCAAAGATTCACCAAATCACAGATCTAAACATTCCATAAACAGATCTAGAAAATACATAGTCTGTTGTGTAACCAGCTCTAAAAGAGAAGAAAAGAGATATAAACGCCTTAGAAATGAGCCACTTCGAGGGGGAAACCTCCAATACATTACATAAATGAACAATTCTTGTATGATACAAATGAACAAAACCTCCTTCTATATATAGGAGTCCATGGGGCCACAATATAATCCTAGTGGGGCCACAATGTAATCCTAGCCGACCTAACAATAATAATGTAAGGGCACAATAATAACAATATGGGGGTTACAGGGGTACAATAATAACAATAAGGGGGGCTACACTAATATAATAAGGGGCTACACTATTAATATAGGGACTTAACATGCCCCTCTCCTTCAAACAAGTGTTGTCCTCAACGCTTGATTATTTCTTGATGCTTCTGTATAAAATTCTCATCCTCCCATGTGAAATATTTTACAGGAAATTTCTTCCACTTGCTGAGATACTCTGAAATTGATCGTACTTTTCGAGTTCTTGTTTCTATGACTTCTTCATAACTTCTTTCGATGTGATGTTGATCTTCTTGTTGTTTCATTAGATTCTGCACCAAAGTTGGGTTATCCTTTGAGAGTTGGAGAACTTGTTGTTGATGCTCGCTGTGATCTTCCACTAACTTATCATCCATATTAGCTATTATTTGATCCTTCAAACCATCCAACTTAGCCTCCATTTCTGCTTTTAAACCATCTATTTCATCTTCGATTGCTCTTCGTAAGATCAAAACTTGTTGCACTTGGTACCGTAATTTTGATATCTCATACTGCAATTCTTCCTCTTCATGCATCATTGTATAGATTTCTGAGGGCTTAATGGGTATGGAATTATTTTTTGGAGAAATTATATAACCCAATGCTGATAAATATTCTTCAATATGCCCTTGGAATCACTTCAAACTGCTTTTTCAAACAAACTTATGCAATTCGGAAAAAAAATACACACCTTTTACTTGCTTTGAGGAGCTCGATATTGAAATTGAATTATCTCTATAATTGAAAATATTAAATATCTGAAATTCAGTCCTTTAGTGGCCCTCTGAAGCTTCTTTCAAATTCCACAGGTCTGATCTAATTTGGATTCTCCAAGACAAAGTTGTGTCCAATCTCCCACATTGACCTAATTATGGACTTGTTCAGTAGAGCGAACTTGTACGACTTGCCACGTGTCACTGTTTCATCCTTTGTCTCTGAAATTGATAGCCAAGAAACTAAAGTCTATGTACTTGCGACCACTTTTTACAGCACTCCAATCTGATGCCCAGAGAGAGAGTTATTGAACTTTTCCCACGATCACCTCTTTGAGATGCAATTCAGGAGCCTGAAAAAGCACTACCTTCCAAAGATCATATCTCCAAAAATATTGTGAACCAAGTCGATGCAAACTTAGAAATTTTCAAGATTACAGTTTTTTCAACCATACGACTTAGATTCCGAACCTTCAGAGAAAAAAATTTATAGTGAAAATCTACTGATGACCTCGTTTAGGAGTCTGAAAATACCTCACTTCCACAGATGACACCTCCGAAATATTACAATCCGTTTCCGAAATTTTTAGAAAATCTACCTTAGGATTTCAACCCCCGCACCCCAAAAATTAAGCTCAAACTTCGTAGAAAAAAAATTTATAGCGAAAATGCCATGATGACCTGTTTGGAGCAGCGAAACCCTAGAATCCAAAGCTCTGATACCAAATGTTGTGTAACCAGCTCCAAAAAGAGAAGAAAAGAGATATCAACGCCTTAGAAATGAGCCACTTCGAGGGGGAAACCTCCAATACATTACATAAATGAACAATTCTTGGATGATACAATTTACAAAACCTCTTTTCTATATATAGGAGTCCATGGGGCCATAATGTAATCCTAGTGGGCCACAATGTAATCCTAGCCGACCTAGCAATAATAATGTAAGGGCACAATAATAACAATATGGGGGTTACAGGGGTACAATAATAACAATAAGGGGGGATACACTAACATAATAAGGGGCTACACTATTAATATAGGGACTTAACATAGTCATTTCAGATCTAGAGATCCCTTTTCATCATTTTCTTCATAGGTACATTATTAATTCAGATCAATCAATAAATTGTTACCCATTCCATGCAGAAATACTTCAGAGTGAAGTATTCATTAAAACCCAGACTTCAGAATAGATATGCAGATACAAACTCAACCCTGAACAGACATTGATTTATACGTTACTTTGCTTTACTGAAGCCACGTACATACGCGCTTTCCTGCACATCAACCCGTGTATACTTTTGTGTATTTTATTCTTCAAAAACCCTAACTGCCATACGTGTTTTTCATGTAGCGAACCCGCGTATATACGCGCTTTTGTTGAAACCAACTAGCGTATAGATCTGTAAAAATAAATTTTGCAGAACAGACCAAATCTATTAAACTTACCCAGATTTATTCATTTAATTCAGCAGACTTGCACCAGTTCTTCACCATCCCTTCAGTAGGTCATTCTGGAGATTCATCATCATCAGATCTAGAGATCTTGAACCATCATTATATCCATGGGTGCATCATAGATTCAGATCTAACAATTAAGAACAGAGTTCATCCATGTAGATATCTCTTAAAGAGATTTATTTATTAACAACCCTTACACATGCACACCCTTGCACTATGATCTTCTTCTCCTTGTATAGATTTAGCCTTTGTCAATAACATGAGTCAAAACCACTCAACCGCTGATGGTATTCCTGGATGGGATCAAATAGATAATCCAGCACTCAATACAGTGGGCCAATACCATGGTAATGTCCCCTGGTTTTATAAATTCAGAGCGCAAATAGGCATACGCTACTTGGTACGTACTTTTCCGCGTACATACGCTACTTTTCCTTTACAATCCTGCGTATGCTTTGTGACATATCTTATTCATCATTACTCTGGCACTTACTGGAATTTCTTTCTTTGTTACTTCTAAACTGCTCTGTAGATATATCAGATTTACATTATTAACAAATAGGTTGCTATCCAAAGTCAACTCATCAAGATAGTTTCCATCAAGGACAACTTCATCAAGTAGGTTTCCATCAAGGACAACACATTGCATCATATTGCCAATAGATAGTCCTTTCTTTTTGAGAGGGAGTGTTGAATATTACAACAAGAAACAGTGAAAGTGGCATCTGAAAACATCATTCCTTAATCCTACTGAAAAAAATAATCACCTAAACTAAGTGGGGCCCACACAAGCTATTTTTAGGTGTATGTCTATTTTTAGAATGGTGAGCATATTCTAAAATTAGCAGGATGTTGATTCTATATGGTTGAGAAAATTCTATCTTTAGATGAATTTCTATTTTTAGAAGATGGGTGAAGTCTATTTATAGATCGCTAATATAAAAATAGAATGCATGTCGATTATTATTAGCCCTTAATAATAATCAGACAATAAATAGTAACTTATTCTCTTTGAGCACTTTATTTCAGTGAACAGATGTGGCACATTAGTGGACTGAAGGAATTAGGCAATTCCTAGGGTAGTTGATGACTCATGCATGGAGAACTTCATTATAACTGATAGTGGCAAGTTGTAACAGAGTTGGAAGAGTAGTTATGTGAGTTGTTATTTAGTTTAACTCAGTTCAGTGAGTTAAACTTAGTTGTGCTAGTTGTAACTGAACATAAACTAGTGATAGATGAGTGAATTAATTATTTAATTAATTCACAAGTAGTGTCTTACTTGCAACTGAACAAATACAGCAGTTAACTATTTGCATTTCAGATCCAGTGGAGACCTAGTGGAGAGATAGGTGAAAGGGTGAGATGGACTATTAGTTGTGACTATAGTGATGCATTAAATGCATCTACACACACATTGGAGATGATTATGAGGATTGCGCAGTGAAAGCAAGGCAAGGTCGAATTCATTCAGGGTTCTTCTTCAGCAGGGATTGCACATTGGAGGCAGGTTGTCAGGAGGCAAGAAATCGGTGCATAGATATGAAAATTTCTACATGACAGTGTGTGACGATTGTATATTATACTGAGAGCTCTATGAGCTGAGCTTTATATGAGATTGTTACATGTTCCATTGATATACATAATATATGATAGTTGGGGTTTTTAGCTTTAAGCTTTGCTGGTAAAACATCTTGTTATGTGCGATTGATTTTGCTTCATATGTGTTTTTCAATTGGCGATTTAATTTCTGCAAAGAAATAAGTGGAAGGATTTTGTATTTAACATAAGATTAATTTGTTAGATCAGGAGAATCGAGAAATACATTATTGTGTTTATAAATTTCTACAAGAGAAAACCAAACAGGAGCAGGTTACCAAGGCCAATCCCCTAAGCGCCTCCCTAGCAACGGCTCCAAAATGTTGGGTGCAGTAGATAGTATATTAATGGCCCTGTTACCAAAAGGAGTCACTCCTTGACTGAAAAAGGAGTAATTCTTACACCTCATAGCTCATTTCAAATTTAAATTTTTTGAGTGGTGGGATGGCTTCTCAAAGAGTTTGAAATGATTTTTATTCTTTAAGACTTTCATGCATTTGGAAAGTTGTGGCAAGTATAAATTTTATGGGTAAATTGGTAGTATAGGGAGTAGAGTATAACAAATTAAAGGAGATGGATAGCTGGTACTTACTCTAAGAAATATTCATATCCTAAATCAGTCACACAGTTATAATGACGGCTCTTTACACAAACTTTGTTTTATGTAAAGTAAACAACATTCAGAAAGTAGAGTACATGCATAAAGTATTTCAAAAATCCTTTATGAAATCTTCACTAACATGTTATACAACATATATATGATTTGCAAGAAGCTGGAAAGTAGATAATTTACTATTAGATCCTCTAACATTTTCTTACTCACACCTTACTAGCTGCTGCAACTCATAAATTAGAAGAAATTTACAAAGAGAGAAACACACCATACATTAGATATTTCTTGAGTCAAAAAATCCTCCAACATGAAGTGAAAAAATGCTTTTCTTTATTATATTAAGTCTTCAGGTAGACCAACATCCAACCCTGAAATGGTATTTACAATTGGTATATATAGAAAGAGAGGCACCCACTCCATCTCTTCTAAAAACAGGGAAACACTACTCCTAACATTACATAGGTGCCATAGGACATTAAAAATATATCCCATCAAATCTAACTGAAAGACAGATGTAGATGAAAGAAGAGAACAAAATTTGGGCTGAACTATTGAGTATGCTAACATGCTGCACCTTTTTCTGTTGATTTGTCTCCTCATGTCTTTGGTTCTTAAATAACCATGTATATTTATTATGTCTTTCTTCTTTTTTAGGGTTCTATTTGTTGATTTGTAGGGGTTTTTTTTAATCTTTATTCTTGGACTCAGTAGTCTTTAACCCTTTATATTTTCCTTCTGCATTAATGACCTCTATCAACAAACTTGGATTATGTAGAGACTTAGAATTAAGCATGAACTTGTTTTTGTCTCTGGTATGTATTTTTCTAGTACCATCAACAGGTTTGGTCTCTTTATTTCTCTTGCTACTTATTTCATACCCTGCATCTTTGAGGATCTCTTCCTCAGACTTAGTGGACTGATACTCTTTCTGCATTTTCTGTTGAATGTCTGCTTTCGGAATTTCTGGTAGCACCTGTGCTTTGGATTTTTTTGTAGTTGCATACCTTCCTCTTCAAGCTCTAGTATAGACATTAGGAAAAGGAGAAATGGGAGGCATCATCTTCATGGATTTGGGTTTATTTATTTATGAAATCTCTCCTTTCTCCAACTTCCTCTCAACCTTGACTGAAGGAGTCTTTTCTTTTCTGCTCTTGGTCTTATGGATATTCTCCTTCTTAGCCTTTCTCTTTGTTCTTTTTCCAGGTTGAGGGTGTTGTTGTGAAGCTGGAGACAGTTGAGCTAGAGGTATAGGTGCAGGTTGGCCTACCCTGTAAAAAAAAAAATGGTCCCATGATTGATTTATTTTCCTTATAACTTCTTCAACTAACACTTTAATGAGAGCTTGATGATACAAGTTGTATTCTGAAGCAGTTTTGTGTGTTTGAATCCTGGCTAACATATTTGTCAAGCTCGTCAGAAAAAATTATGGCAAGTTAAGGGTCTTCATACCTGCAACATGAAACAAAAATCTCATATGATAAAGAAACACTACAGTATATCTCCTCTCACAAGTGAGGTAAATTTTGATGAGCTTAATAGATTCATCCCATTCATTTTTAAGGAAACTTCTAGGAATTCTTTTGGCCCAGTTGGGATCTTTGTGTCCATCTTTAAGGAAATTGTTGAGGTCTCCTCCAGTGATCACTTGGCCTTTAAACCACCTTTATAATTCATGTGGAAGGTTGAATGCCTCTGAAATCTGTTGATACCTGTCATTTAAGACCATATATGGTTGATTCTTGTCCACTAAAAGAATGTGAAAACTCTCGAGATACTCCTAAGTGAGAGCTTCCCAGTCTTGAGCATAGAGGATAGCACCCTGCTTGAAAAAACAACCTTCTCACATTCTAATTTTCATCCACTAGGTCAGCTCCTTGTGGTTCAATTCATTTTATTTTTCCTCCTCTTTTATCCATCTGAGTAATTAATAAGTCTGTATACTTAAATCCAATAGGTGGAAAGTTTTGAAGAGCTCACCTAACAGGTGTTGTTGTGTATTCGATGAGATCTTGTCTGAAATCTAAGACTCCTTCCTCAAGCTGCACATTAGAAAATATCGTTCTCCAACAGCTAAGCTCAAAACAAATAGTCTTCCTTCTTTCTCGGTGGTTTAAAACGGCTACATTGGTTCAGCCTCCCATGCAAGAGATTTTCATTATGGTAAGTATCCTGGATCGTAGCATGCACCATGTGATAGAAATTATGGTCTTTCGTTGGTTGCGTAGATTCAGATGGTATGCTATAGGTGGCTGAAGATGAGCAGATTTGTGACTAGAAATCACCTCCACTATATGTTGATCATTGGCCAAAATTTCCAGAAGCGTCTATGCGTGACCAACCAAATTATCACATTAAGACTGTGGATCCACGATCTTTTCCAATTGATAATCACGTACTTTAACATTAAGGTAAAATAACTTAGCTGACAGATAGGACAATATCAATGGCTAGTTGTGTTAACTTCAGAATGACACCCAGACACTACACGTATAACCACGACTTAAACTTAAATTTATTCGGCGAAAAAATTTCCTATCACGTGATATAATCATTGATAGAATATTTAAAACACATTAAAAAAACAACACGTGGCTTAGGACAAAGCGGATACGCTTTTCTTTTATTTATTTTTAAAACAGGGGAAGTTACCGATATTTCCGGTAGCATCAGATTAAAGAAAAACAGACATAAACATAATCAAAATGGATTGTCTGAAAAGGGATAAAATAGGCACTACCGAAATTTTTGATAGCAATAAAAAAAAAATTTAAATTTACAAATTCTAATCCTTAAAAAAAAAATTAAAATAGACTCATGACTTAGCAAAGAATTGTGCTAACAGACCCAACATTTACTTTTCAATCTGGGGTCTGTGAACTTCGAGACGCAACACTGGAAATTCCAGAGAAGGACTTCAGAAACCTAAAAAACAAAACCCTAGTTTTTGTAGAAACTCCTCACACCTTTGGATTCCTACACTAGTCAATTCCTGCACTCAAAAGAAATCTTTAGAAATGAAACCATAAACACCAATCTTGCAATCTATCAATAACTATGAGAAAACCCTAGTTGTTGGAAATTGAAAAAGATAAAATAAAATCACTCCTTGGAATAACAATCTTCCAAGTTCTTTAAAAAAAATGCTTGAATTCTTATACTAGGTTTGGAAATTTTATTAGAATAAAAACAAATACCTTGATCAACCTGGACACTAATTACTTCACACATTAACTGAGATTGGAAACTTTCTAAATGATTAAAAGTCTCAAAAGAACACATGTCTCAATCCATTCAATTCAAAGGAGTGCTCAAAATGTAAAAAAATATATATATATCCAATCATTCTTGCACCAAGTAAATCACTCTATCATGTTCCTACATTGTCACACTTTAGCACTATGGTATATTTTGGTGTCACTTTATATTCTTTGTGTGATGAGAAATGGTGTTGTTCTAATGTGTTTCAAATCATTAAAAAATCTTACAAGCAAAAAAAAAATTGTTCAATCTCAAACCAAGTGAAAGAAATACTCAAGACTTATGAAAAGAGGACTGGAAAGTTCAAGTAATCAATTGAATCTCAAGTTGTGAAGGTAAATATTGTAAATTGTATTCAAAAGCTTAGATAAGACTTATTCTCACTTAAGTGCAGGTAGAATAAAAACACACCATCCTTTGTACATTGTATTTAAAACAAGAAAATGAAATTACCCAAGAAAAATCTTAGTGCACAACTCATTTTATGATTAATACTACTGATTTTAAAATTGAAGAAAGAATCACCAAGTTAGTCAAAATTTCCAACAAAAAATGATTATGCAAGGGACTTTGTTCCTGCAATCCACTATTGCGCACTGAAAAACAATGATCATATAAATGAACCCACATTATTTAAAGCTTCATAGTTAAAAGTATTTCGAGTATGATAATTCGAATTTCATCACATTTTGTGGTAAAATAAATTATTTGAAACACATCGTATTATGAAAATAACTCTCTATTTTCCATGCAACATATGATCTTGAATTTCAAACTCTTCTCAAAAGAACCATTCGCCAACAAACTAAGACCTCCAGATGCATTTGACTCTTCAACAATATTGTCATACAATCAAAGATAAACTCAAATATTTGTCATCGTTAACTTTTAACGAACGATCAACACATCACAAGGTTGCAAGAATTCAAGATGTGAATATAACTTTAAATATGATTTAACAAAAGATCAATGCGCACTCTTTCTCCAAGAAACATAAGTAAACTCCATATCTATATCCAATCGAATTAAAAAAATAAAAATGTATGAAAATATTTGAAAGTCCTTCAATCGTTCAGATATATCACCTGGATATAAACTAACACAGCCCTGAGATTTCATTTCTTACACATTAATATAACTAGGTAATCATAGAGATCTTATGTTGTTTCTTATTAAAAAATGACTCACAAGATTACACACACCACAACAATAAATACAATATAAAATACACACACACAGTGAAATGACTAAGGGAAGAAAATTTGGGTTGGTTGGGTCCTATCCAACCATCTCATCACCCTGTTAAAATAATATTAACTACATAGATTCAACAATCAACATAGGGTAAAATATAAAAATAGGTTGAAACCTGGCATTGATGCTTCTTATTAATTGAAATCTTGAGTCCTTATACATTTCAGCTCAGTAATCCAACTCCAACTAATCATCAGGAAGGGGGGAGATCCCCCTAGAATTTACTCCAACAGCATAAGAGTACCAAGAATGGATTTATGTCCTCTTCTACAGAGCCATCATTTGGCTTTTATATAATTTACAATAACATGATACGATTAGAATAAGCCAAACCAAGCATAAACTAAATGAGATGGGATCATAACAGCTTCCCCATCCAAAGGAGATATATTACAACCAATATATAATAAATGATACATGAATTTGATATGCAATTTCCATTTTTTTTTTTGCAAATCTGGGCAAGATCCTAGAATTTTGGAAATTTATGCATTTTTTTAAAAACTGTCTAAAAGAACCCTGCGTAACTCTTAGACCAATGTGAATTTTGGGAAAAAATTTGGGTTATAGATAATTTTCTATACTTGGGAAAAACACGTATGCTCATATTTTTTAGATTTGGCTCCCATTTATACGAAAATCGAAGTCAAAGTTGGAAGTTTGAAAACTATGCGAAGTTTGAGCAGATTTGTTGATTTGCTTCTAGAAACCCACACATGCACATTTTGAATGATGTGGAGGTGTTAGAACATCGTTTTGGAAAATAACCACCTTCTTTTTTCTCTGAAACTATGCTGACATGTCAAATCCCCAAATTGGTTGCTATTTAGTGCAGAAATGTTTCTCTTTAGTGCATAAATGTTGCTCTTCAGTGCAGGAACAGGCCAATGAAAGATAAGTGTGCCTCTAACTATCAAAAAGGATCCAAAATAGTTTCAAACATATTTCATCGATCATTTTCCTTCATGGAAAACTCAAATGATCTAGTGGTCCCCATATTCTTCCATTCTGGTGCAGGATCTCTATGGAGTGCAGGACCTACATTAACAACATTTAATGAACTTAAATCCTAAGAAATGCTTCTAACGAAGGTATAAAATTAAAAACAAATGTAAATATTTACCATTTCATGAAAATTATGTATAAGTGCAATATAAAGGTTCATAAACTGGTAAAACAAGGTAAGAAGCGAGGCAGCATATGGGCGAAAAGATGCATTACATAAAACAATTTTGGGGCCTGACACCATGTATGCCGCCATAACTGGTCAAGGGATTCCTAGGCCTAACGAGGGTATCCACGACAAGGATTTACCATGTATTCCTCCATTACTAGTCAACGGATTCATAGGCCTTGTGTTTCCTCCTAAGACCACCCCACTCAGTTTCGCAACCATCTGGAAATCTAGTTCAACCAAGTAAGAGAATCGACCATCACACCATGGCTATCCATAAATGGAAAGGCCAAGCTAAAAACTATTGTCACACCTAGAAAAAACCATGCCAATGAAAGTAAGAGAACCAAATACACACATTTATGTACCATGTATCCCAACACTAGCAAGGAAATCATACATGCAACTCGATACATGAAAGTAATCTCATTGTAGTCGCTTGATCCAACTCTTCCTTGCTTGATCTTTTCTTTCCTTTCCCTTAATTGTCCTTCCTTTTCTTTCCTTGTTCCAATGATAGAATGCTCCAAGAAAACTCTATGTGTGCAAGAGTATGTGAGGGAGAGAATTCAGAGAGAGAGCTCCAAAAATAAACTGACAAAAGTTACCAACTGATCCTCATAAGCCTTTTTATATTTGAGGCCTATAGTTTCTTCATTTTCCTCTATTTTCCTTCAATTTCCTCCTCACATGCAACCTATGACATTTCGCCTTCCTTTTCTCCTATTTTCCATTATTTTCATAAATAAATTCCAAATAATGCCTCTTAATTTTTTAATGCCTTTTCCATTTTCTTTTAGCCATAATAAACCAAATGAATGCCCGCTAGGATGTTTTTCCCAAAAATCAAAGTGGAATACGTGTCTCGTGACGTTGGTCTTATTTTTCCTTTATTAAATTTTTTACATGAACTTTTAACCTGGGGTTATTACAGACCCCTCCCCCTTAGGGGAACACCATCCTCGATGTTCAATGACCAGAAAACGTTGAAAACTAAAACATACTGTCCATGGATATTTATAACACATCTTGTTGCAGTATTTACAATGACATCTTGCCGAAAACATGACAATCATACCATTTATTGGAGTTTTGTAATACAACTCTTTACAGTATTTACAATAACAAACACATTTGCTTCAACCAAAAAATAACCATACTGTCTATGGAGCTTTATAACATAGCTCTATACATTATTTACAATAATATTCACATATACACATATGCACATTTTCTTAGCTAGAAAATAAAAGGATACGGTGTGTGCATCCGCAACAATGGAATCTAGAGGCTTACACCTCCACCCTCAAAAGTAGTACCAGGATTCGCCTCCTTCCCAGGAAAACCAGAATCCACTTCCAAAGTCAAACGTGCATCCAATTCCCAACACTACAATCCTACGCCACTTATCCTCTCAATCAAGAGTTACAGGCTCATTGTTCCAAGGCACACTCCCATTGTGCATCTGGTAATGCTAATGACCAAAAAAAATCTATCCTCGACCTTACCTTCTCTGCTACACAGTCCCTTGGGAAATCTAGCCACCCCCTTCCATGCAGTCACTCACCTTCCAAGTTCCCCAGTATCCCCATTCTTGGGTGATCCATCCTATTATCACTTCAATAATTCTCAAGGGTTTTTAGTCTTTTTGGTTTAAAGAATATTAGAGGTAACCACAAACCTAATTTTAAGCCTTAGGATCTAGCCTTCCTAATGCTTAGAGAGGACTCTCTCTATATGATTTATCTTTGTTGATTTTAGGCTACTTATGTAGGATTACTTGGGATTTAATTTTGGGTTTGGTTTGGTGGTGGAATCACTGTTTCAAATGGATAGATGTAGGTTTGTATTCCATTGGGCTAATGGAGTCAAAGTGTCAAGCAGTTAGATCATAATCAAGGTTCTAAAGGGAAGTGTTCACAGGGCAAGAATCTTTAGGCTGATGGTGAAAATGATTTCAGTTGGGATGAGAGAGCAATTAAGGGTTCTCAGATCCGGATAATGAGGGAAATGACAGAGGTCACTTGAAACTAGGGATAAATTAAGAATTCCTTAATCTGGATATCAGTAGAAAATATGAAAAATGACATAACAGTTCAAGACAAATTGCTTTTAAACATATTCTGAAATAACATTCCTATTATACATTTAGGTTTAAAAAACATGAAAGTATATGAAAACTTCAGATAAAAACAAAGAAAAATTGAGAGTACTTCATTGAAGTGGCCCAACACATGAATCTTGTAATATAATCTCTTTATTGCTCAATCCAGTCTACTGACTTTAAAATGGTCCAAAGAACCCTCTGGTTCAGATCAGTACATCTATAGAAGTGTTTAGCAATCCACAATCCACCCTCAATACTTCGAAATGTGAAGTATTTATACAAAAAATCTTACAAAATATCTTAAAACAAACTTAGGAATTATTCAAGGAAAAATAAATATCTTCATGCAAGAAGATAGAGACAGTTATCTAACTAATGCAAGTTGTCCCTGCTTTTATTGAATTTGTTGTTTTGTTTTCTTTGATATTTTACTGATTTGTCTCTAGTTGTTTGTTAGGCAATTGAGTGTCCTTTACGGTGGCAGCTTTCATTTTGATTTGTAAATTCTTTTTTGACTCTGACTTTCACCTGATACACTTTAACTTTGATACTCTTTGACTATTCAGTTTTCACTGCAAACTATTACTGCTCTGTTTTATCTGTTTTACCTTCATAGTAAATCAGTCAATTTCTCCCAAGATTCTGCTTCTGGTAAGTTGATCTTCACCATCCTTCTGAATATTTCATTAGCCTCTGTATACTTTGAAAATTTAGGCTTGTTGATGAATAAATTTTTTACCTCATGTTGTAGGTAAAAAAAGGTTTTCAAAACTCTTGTAGAGAAGTTTTCCTGTTGGAATTCCCTGCCTGGTTGAATTATTTACTTGTTCCTTAGCTACTTCTCTGATTTTTTTATCATAATCCACTTGCTTCATCAACCTGTCATTAATAACGAGAGGATTTGGAAGGCATTTCTGCCTCAGAATATCAAACTTCATCATAAATCTAGTTATGCCAAGCTCCATGTTTTGACATTTTTCCTCCAGCTGTATCACTAAGTTTCTCTTTGAAATAACCTTCTTGACTTCAAGAATGGTATCTGTCCTGTCACTAATTCCAATTTCTTCTATTTCTTGCTTATTTTTTGAATTAAGAAACTTAATGATTTCATTAGCCTCTTCTGGTTTCTTACCAAGTTCTTCTTTGATTTTTTGGATGGCTTCACCTGTTGCTTTTATTAGATCTTTCTGTTCATAGATAACCTGAATGGATGGCCAAATATCATTAATAGATTCAATGATATTGGCCCATAGTTGTTGCTTGGCTTGTGCCATTGGTTCTTTCAGTGTTAAATCTTTCTCTAACTTCTTCAATTTCTCTGTCAACCTGTTTGTTTTCTGAACTTCATTGTTGTGCATAATCTGAACTAGTTTTTTCTCATCACCCAGACTTTTCAACTGTTCTTTGAGTCTTTTGATTTAATTTGTCTGAATAGACATTTCCTGCATTGATTTTACTAGTTTACTTTCCTCATCAGTGGGTTGTGTTGTTGTTGTAGATGACTCTGTAGCTGAAGTAGTAGTTGATGTGACAAGAAGTGTTGTAGATATTGGAACTTAAGGGGCCAATGACTCTGCTAATGTGGAAGGAACAATTATAGTGACTATAGGAATAACAGTGACTGTGACTTCTTCTGATATGGCCTTTTTCTCATGTACTAACTTTTCAATCTCATTTTCCATTTCTTTTATTTGGGCAGTTAACTGAAGAATGAGGTTCATCGTCTCATCTTTTTGGCTTGCATCCTCTAACACTTCCTTTGCTTGTGGATGTTCAGTAGGAGGAAATTTGAGGTGCTTATTTAATGCAGAAATGTCTGCATTCTTTTTCTTTATCAATTCTTCTGCAACTTTTACATTATTAGGATCGTATCCTACTTCAATAACTAAATCTTCCAGAGATTTAATTATGTTATCCTTAGCCTGTGATGATGCCTTTTCTAATTTGATTTGATCTCTGATGTTCCCTAGAGTGTTTTGCAGCTTCTGTACACTCATGGATTTGTTTGTCATTGTAGAATATATCATTTCACCAGCTTGTTTGTGAAATTCTATCTGATCTATAGGATGAATATATTTTTCTTTTACTTCATAGGATGTATTTTTATAATCTGCTGATGATTTGGGATGCTTGACTCTTGGCTGTAGGAAGGTCATCTGCATCTTCCTAGTTTTGTAGTCAAAAGCAGGAGGCAATCTGATTTGGTCACTAGGTGACTATTTCCAGTATTGAGTATATGTATCTGCTTTTAAGGCTTCATTTCTGATCTTTATTTCTTTCTACTTCTTCATAATGTCCTGATATTTCTCTGTTGGTTTGCTGGATGAAGATACTTCAACACTATATTGTTTCTTAATCATTTGAGTGTTTGAAGTTGAAGGCTGGTGTGTTTCTTCAAAAACTACAAGTGGTGCATTATCCTTTACCACTGTATCTGTGTCAACTACTTCAATAGTTTCCATTTCTTCATTTACAGGATTTAATTTTGGCTTCTTCCTGTACATCAATTTGAATTTTGTTTCAGTTGTAGTTTGTGCTGAGTATGATCCTTCTTCTCGGATTCTTTTTGAGTTCCTATCTTCTTGGGCTAGAGTCTGCAAGATGGAACTATTATCACCTTGCTTCTCTGCCTCTTTTAAAGTGTTCTCCAACCATTCAGACCTATTGGAGTACTTCTCAATGTGTGGCTTTGACTCATGCACATAAGGAGTTAATTTACATTTGACTGTTAATTTTCTTACTACTCCTAAAGGATCATAATACCATTGAAAACTCTAACTGAACTTAAATTCCTGCAAATATTTTTCTGCTTGTGGACCTGCATCTCTACTATTGCAAATAAAAGGGCCAACCTGATTCTTAATATTAAATTGTGTCTTATTTTTGGCTGCCAATAAATTTATTGCATCGGAATTAAGGATCTACCTGATATACTCATGTGAAAATAACCTCATTGGGAGGTATTTGGGCAGCTTATATGGAAAAATATTAGATCCATATACCCTAATTTCTATGTGATTCTAATATAGGTACCGATCTCTTGTCCTACTATGCTCTAATAATTGCAGGATCTTTTTAATCTCATCATTGGCTCTTGGTTTAATGTTGCTGCTCAGCATGTTGAAAATAGGATGAATGAAAGAGTCAATGAAGTCTGTGTATGTGGAATGTGTTGAGTCTTTTCTAATTAATGGAGTCCAAAAGATAACTAACTGTAGATTACCTTCAACGTCCAGCTTTTGAAGGTTGATGGAAAAATTTTCAGACTGGAAATATAAAAACATGTGAAACAATACTGATGAGTACTTGAAGACACCTTCTTCAGGTAATTTGACCGGTTGTTCATGAATTGTGTCAGCAAGGTACTGAGCGAAATTTAATATGGTAGCAGGAGGCTGACCAGGTGTGAAAGTAGTTAAGAAACCTAAGACTAAAGCATCAACCTGCTTATCTGTGAAATAACCAAGAATAAAAGACAGCATGTGATGATATGTCTGGTTCTCTCAGAAAATATTGCAGATGGATAAGGAAGGCTAGTCTTGGGAGCTTCTGCTGATGAGGGAGTGAATGTTTGGAATATCTAGAACCTCTTGGGGAAGTCCAGATTCAGATATAGTTGTGTGAGGGCCTAGGTTGAATTTGCAACATTTGGTTGATTGATTCAGTTGTGATAGTGAATAGAATTTCTTTTCCAGGGGTTATAATGGCTATTTGGTTAGGGAAATAACAATTTTGACAGAGTCTGATGACCTCTGGACACTGGAAGTTTTGTGGGAAATTGTACTTGGGAAAATTGTATTCCCAAATGAAAACCTCATCAGCATGGTCAATTGATTTGTTGTGGCTCCAGCAGTGGAGCTCAAGAAGATTAAACTTAGTGACAGGGTCACAAATTTTAAAATCTTTGTCTGCTAAGGGAGTGTGTTCTACATCCACAACTGGAGGTTGTAGGGGGTTTACTGATACAATGCTTTGAGAAGCCATATTTTTGTTAATTTTAATCAATAGATTACTCTTTTAGCTTAGAAAAATATATCCAAGCATTTAGGAACACCTATGAAAGACATTTACAATGTACAGAAGGGTTTGAGATAAAACAAGGGCTTTTTCTCTGGTCTACAATGCTCCAATTTGTCAAATATTCAGTCTCTATGATCAAAATAGTCTCAGCACTTGGGAATTCTGTGAAAATATGTCTAGGGTCTGCAGAAAAAAGGATAGGGAAACAACAGGGCTTTCTTTTGGTTTGTAAAGGTTCCTAACTGATTCAATTATTGTTTACTTCCCTTTTGTAATTAAATGCCTTGGTATTTTAGGAATACCTGGAGAAAGAAGCTTTTTATTTGCAAAAAGGTTCTTTAAGGCAGCGGAAGGTTTTCTGAGGCTTCACTGGTCTTTATAGGCTTCAGATTGGTCCTGCACCGACTGTCGGCTTGAAATAAGGTCGGTAGTGATTTGAACATTAAATGCGCGGATCAATTCAAATGGGAAAGATGGTTGCGCTAACGGGTGGAAATACAACTGAGTGGTTTTTGCATCGACAAAAGCGGTTAGGTGGTATTATTTTTTAGGATGCAACGGAATCAAATACTGCCACGTAGCGAGGAGTGGGGCTCCAAAAACCATGCATTTCGCAAGGTCTCGGGGTTGTTAAAAGTCGAGCACTTATTGGTCATCGAATCTGCTTAATCATGATCTGACGGTTGGGCGAATAGCATGATTTCATCAAGGATCTTATAGGCATGGGGCCCGAGGAATAACGTCATGCGATGGGATATGTATGTAGCAGAGTTATAAGGTGGGTCCAGGATATATCAAACGTGGGAGAATTAAAACTATAGGTTATATTAACTTAAGGGGTTGGGGATGTAAATATAGCAGGGATTTAATATAATATGGGGTACATGTATTTTATACGTGGGAGTTAATAAAGTAAATTTAATCAAATGATTAATGTAAATGGAGGGATTAACATGTATATAATGTGGGATTATCACTAAGTTTTAATGTAAAAACTTTATATCGGGAAGGGATGTTTTGTGGTAGGACACAATACATAAATTTAACAATTTAGACTTAGGATAAAGGTATTTTGGGGGGTTTTTGGTGTATTTTTGAATGAAAATGGAAGTTAATTAAAGGGACTTTACTTTTCCAAAGGAAAATGTTGCATTTAAACTAAGGAAAAGGGATTTTTTGTAAGGGAAAAAGAGTGAAGTAAGGGGAAAAGGGTTAAAATGAAGGGGAAGGGGTATTTTTACAAGGGAAAATAAATTTAGAGGGAAATTAGTAAATATGAAATAACCATTTTTCTGTTATTCATGCCTTGTAAAACCTGCTTTTACCTACCCATCAGCTGCCCTAACATTTTTTCTTGATTTCTTTGGGTGCATTTGAGCTTGTAGACCCTTATTATTTTTCTTTTAAAAACAAACTATCTAATTCTATCCTTATTACTTCCGATGGCTCAAATTAAATTGTTGAGCTCATTTATTATTCTCTACCTAACTACTGATCTGCAAAGGTTAAACAGTTTGGCTAGAGATTTATTCTCTATCTATCAGCATGAAATTTAAAGCATGAAAGATCAAGATTAAGTAGTTTGACCTCCATGGATTGTGGCACTTTGTGATATGCTGCACACAATCTTATTTTTGCAAAGTAAAGCAAAAAGTAGTGGCATTTGAATTTGTATCACTTTCAAGATCTATTTTTAACTCTTTTTGTTGGGATTCATTTTTTATATTCCTTTTTATCTTTTTCTTTCAATCCTTTGATTTTTCTTTTAGGACTTTTACCCTCTTTACATTTTTTATTTTTAATATGGGAAAATAATTTTGCAAAAAGCAAAGTATGTACATATTACAAGACTAATCAAAGTCAATTCAAAATTATGAATCCTATTATTATAGGACCCTAATAGTGGCTCCACATGGGGATGGAATTTCCCGGTGAAATGTCAAGAACTTTACGGTCAGTAGCCTTTGAAATTTGACTGTGCTTGCCTTGGAACTGTTTTCTGAGCTCTGCATTATTCATACTTCTGATATTTTCCCTTTCAAAGCTTAGGGCCTTCTCTCTGGGCTTCAACTTTGCGAGAAAAATATCCAATCCAATCTAAACTCTTCATTGTTATTTACAATGAGTAAAGTAAACAAAGTGATTTAATGTTAATCAAGGGAATAGTAATGCTTCAACATCCTACCATTGATAGGTCCACCTAACAGATCTGATCCATCTTACTCCTTCAAAAAGAATGCATTGTTACCTCTGTAACCATAAATGACATAGGGACCTTTCCATAGGAGATCAAATTTAACATGTTTACCTTTTTCTTATCTTCTATAATCCCATTTAAGAACTTTTTCACCTATGGTCCTTTGTCTTCTTGTCAAATATCTTTTTAATCTTATTTTGGACAACTTGTGACTTGATATAGACTTCTTCCCTGGTTTGCTGCAAGTGTATGGTCTGATTTATCCTTCTCTGGATATCCTTGGTTTATACCTGTAGTTCTTGGATCGTCTTCATCACTGGCACTCCTAGAGAGGATGGAAAAATAGCATCCATCCCATATACTAGTTGATAAGTGGATGTGCCAATGGACTTATTTTTTGTGATTATTTCTGCCCATAAGGAATTAACTAACCTTTTGTTCTAGATATTTTTATTGTTTTCTAATAGTTTCTTGGTGATATTAACCAGGCTTTTATTTGAGGATTTTGCAAGACCATGACCTTGAGGGTAATAGGCATTGGAATGGCCAAGGCTAATATGGTATTTGTTACAGAAATCAATCATTTTCTTAGACTTGAAAGCAACTGCATTATCAGTAATGAGCTTTTGAGGGCATCCAAATCTAGACATTATATTGTTTTCTAGAAATGAGATTATGACAGAATCAGTGGCTTGCCTAAAAGGAATGGCTTCTATCTACTTAGTGAAATCGTCTGTGGCTGTCAAAATCCATTTTTTTTGGGTTGAGGAGGGTGGGTTAATTTCACCAATGAAGTCTAGACCCCATTGCCGAAATGGCATTTCTATGGATATGGGTTTAAGGGGTAAAGGTAGTAGTTTTTTCTTTCCTTCAAAGATCTGGAATTTGTGACAAGAGGTCACGTACTTTCTTACATCTGCAAAAAAGTGTGAGCCAGTAAAAACCAGCCCTCAAGATTTTATCTGCAGTTGACTTCTAGTAAAGGTGTCCTCCACATTCACCTGCATGAAACTCTTCCATAACTTTATCAGCTTCATCTTTAAGTAAACAATTCAATAAAATGCCACCATGATCTTTCTAAAATAGATAATTATCTATGATACAAAATTTCATTGCTTTTAACTTTAAAAATCTAGCTTTAGTTCTAGAAAATCCAGGAGGAGCTTGTAAGTTTAGTAATACAAATATGATATCTGCATACCATGGTAAATCTGAGAAAGCTTCACTAATCTGTGGAGTCACCATCTCTTCCTAATCATCTAATTGAGCAATAAAATTTATATCTAAGGCCTAACAGTTTGATTTAGCCATGAGTTTGGCTAAACCTTGGCCTTTAATAAGTTTGGTGGGCTTAATTTCCATGTCATATTCCAAAATAGTGGCAATCCATTTGCCTCTCTTACCATCGGGCCCATTCTGAGTCAGAATGTCCTTTACTACCGAATTTGGAACATAAGCAATGATGTGTGAATATAATATATATACTCTAAAGTCTTTGATGGCCTTCACTAAAGCTAGTGCTTGTTTTTCCATTATGTTTTACTTCAGTGTGGCATCTCTTAGTGATTTTCTGAAAAAATAAATGGATTGTTCATAACCCTGACCATTCTTCTGCACTAAGACTGCAGCAATAGTATGTTCTAAAGAAAAAGAAAAAATAATAAAATCTTTTTTTAAATTAGGACTTATTAGGACTGGTGTTCTTGTAAGGGCTTGTTTGATTGATTTAAAGGATTGTTTGGCCTCTATTGTCCATTTAAGTGTTGAGTCTTTCTTTAACATGTTATTCAGTTCTCTAATTATTTCTGCTAAATTTAAAATAAATCTTCTGATAAAATTAATCTTACCTAAGAAAGCCTGAAATTCCTTAATATTTCTAGGATGACTTATATTCAAAATGACCTCTATTATAGTTGGGTCTATTCTAATTCCCTCTTTTGATATTATATTTCCTAATAGTTTACCTTCTTCAAGTCCAAAGAGAGTCTTTTTGGGATTCAAAGAAATACCAAATTTTCTGCATTTAATAAACACTTGTCTCAGATGATCTAGATGTTCATTGTCAGTTTTTCAAAATACAATTATATCATCCAGATAAATTACAAGAAAATCATGAATTTGTTTGGGAAAAGATATATCCATAACTCTCTCGAAAGTAGCTCATGCATTCATTAATCCAAAAGGAATTTTCAAATACATGAAAGTACCCCAAGGAGTAGTAAATGATGTCTTTGGTTGGTCTTCTGGCAGAACTAGGATCTGATTATACCTAGAGAATCCATCAATAATGAAATCATGGATGAACCAACTACCCTTTGTAAAATATGATCCATCTTGGGGAGAGGGTAGTTATCTTTGAGGGACACTTTATTTAAATTCCGGAAATCAAGACAAATTTTGATTTCCCTTGTTTTCTTCCTAGTGGGAACTAAGTTTGAAACCCAATTAGAATATCTGATAGGTGCAATGATCTATGCTTCATACATCCTCTTTACCTCTTTTTCAATCAAAGGCATAAGAACTGGATTGATTCTCCTAAGCTTCTGTTTAAAAGGTTTTTGATCTTCTTTGATAGATATTTTGTGTTGTATTATGCTAGTGTCATAAGATTTTAGGTCTTCATAACTCCATGAAAATACATCTTGAAATTCCTTAAACAGAGCTATATATTTCAGTTTTTCTTCTTGAGGTAATGCTTTGAAAAATTTGATGAGATTAGGCCTTTGTTATGTTCCTATATTGCATTCTTCTATGTCTAATCTTAATGGTTCCATCTTTTGTTTTCTTGCAACGTCATTTGAATCAAAAATATCTTCCAATGGGGCTAACCCCTTAGGTAAAAAGTTACTCTAAAGGTTTAAAATGTCAGAATCATCATCTGTTATTTCTTCTATTTCTACTTTTTTTAATTTATCTACTTCTATTTGAGTGAATTTAGTGGGTTCAGTGAAATCTAAATTATTTGCATCTATCTCATTGTCTATGTTATCGTCTACTGTACAATCTATATCTATGTTACAATTTTGGAATTATCCCTCAGCATTCATAACGTGATACATTTGAGTATCCTGTGTAAAAATCCGCCAATATTTTAAGTTGTCTGATATAGTAGGCTTGTGTCTTACCTCTGTTGTATATTGGTGATTTGGCTGAAAAGGCATATTGCAGGTACTAGCAAAAGTTGCTAAAATGTGTGCCTGTATGTTTTGTTTTCTAGAAATTACAGCAAAGTCACATTCAAGCAATTCTTTAATCAGATCTAAAATTGTTTCTCTGTATTGGCTTAATCTAGGATTATACACAGAATATTCTCCTCTAATTTGTTTTACAATTAAGTCAGAGTCTCCCATGATAGAAACTCTTTTGCCTCCTAAATTTCTAACAATCTGTAGTCCTAAAATCAAAGCTTCATTCTTTGCCATGTTATTTGTACATTTGAAGTTTAATCTAAAGGCATGACCTTCAGCATGATTGTTCTCCGTGTTATGAATCCAAACTCCTGCTCCTGCTCCTAATTTGTTCACTGAACCATCAAATTCTAAGTGCCGCAATGATTCATGGAATATGTTGTCACTGTCAACTTCCTTCTTTTTTTGTTTAAAACTGTGTTTTTATTTGTGCAAGAATCTTAATTACATAAAATGAAGGAATCCATATCAGAATGTACAGAGTAAATTGGGTAGTTCTGAGGTTGTTCTGTACTACTGACCATGTACTTCATTAGAGTTTCTCTGTAAAGTTTCTTGGGTTGACCAAATACTGAAATAGTGGCATAAGACGTGTCTAATTGTAGAGATACCTGTAGTTTTTCTCCCCATGAGCGAGATAACAACATTCCATACTTAGGAGGGATATTAGCTACTACTATATCCATGACCATACTTTTTCCTGGGTATTGGACTAAAGTGACACATAAATATTTTATTAAGCTAAGACATTTCACTTTAATAGATTCAAAAGAGAAGATATATTTATATGGTCTAGTAACATCTAAATTCAAAGTTTCCATAATGGATTTTGGCATTAAATTGTGGGATGCTCCTGAATCTAGCATAGCATTGTGTAAAATATGATCACGTATACTCAAGCTAATGTAGAAAGGAGGAACACCACCTTCTTGATGTTTTACATTGACCTCTAGGCCAAAAAGTAGTTATGTTTATCATCACTTAGATTTACAGAGTCTTATCCTTCATTGATGTTCAAGGTTTCAGTGATCTGTGATTTGTATAATTCATGTTTTACCAATTTTTTCAAAGGAATTGGTATCAGTTTGGCAAATTCAGTTTGGATGTTGAATTGAGCTTGTGTTTTTCCTAACTGAATTGTTTCTTCTTTACTAACTATAGTTTGAGTGTGTTTTTCTTCTTTATCTACAGTTGGTTTTTCTGTTTTTGTTTCCACTGTTTTACTGTTTTCAATCTTCTTTTCAGGGATAGTTTGAGTTGCAATGGAAGTTTTGGCAGGTTTTGAAATTTCAGCAATTGTTTTGGCAGTAGTTGTTTTAGGATCAGCTGATTTTAGATCTGTAGCAGATATTTTTGGATCAACTAAAGTTTTAGCAGAAGGTGTAGTTTTAGCCGAGGCTGTTGTTTTAGCAGTAGCAGATTTTTTAGGGTCAGTCAGTGTTTAAACAGCAGTATCTGTAATGTCTACAATTTTGGGACCGGGTGCAATTTTTGGACTAGAAATTTTCTGATTAGGATTTGAATTTTTCTGATTTGAACCAAAGTTTTGCTGGGTTTCTCTAGGGAGGATTTGCAGTGCTTTGGTTATAGGAGCTTCTATTGTTTTCTTTTTCTGAGTTTGGGCATGTTTATTAGTAGGGGCTTCTACATTTTTCTTACTCCTAATGTTATATTTCTTGTGAACTTCATTAATGGCAAACTCATAACCTTGATTATAATCAAAAGACTCTCCAGATTCCAACTGTAACTGTTGTAATTCATATAATTCATGTTCTTCTTGTGTAAGAAAAATGGTATTATCATCATTGATTCCCATTAGATTAATCTAAGTGTCTTCATCATCTTCATTTTGGTGAGAACTTTCAACATAGTTCTCTTGGAAAGGTGGTCTTATTGTTTGATCAGGTGTTGATTCTCTAGACTTACCAGTGTTGGTGTTTTTTTTAAAGTTGGGATTTCTTATTTGAGGGCCTTGTTGTTGATTATCCCACTGTGGTTTCATTTCCATACTTTCTAGTCTATCCATCATTTTCTCCATGGATTTTGCTAAACTATCTATTTTGTTATCTGATGTAGATGTTTCCTCTTTTATTGTTACTCTTATTTCATTTCTCATTCTTGCTCTCTTAGCTAACAAATTGGCTTCTACACTAACTGCAATGTTTTGCATTTTTTCTAGTGTTTCTGGGTTCCTTTCCCTCAGTTGGTATGACATATCCATGTCAAAACCATCAGGAAATTTGAGTAAATCTAGATCTGGTGGGGGTTTAATGTTTGTTGGAATAGCATTATAGATACCATTGAATCTAATACAATAGTCCTGAACTGACTCATTAGGTTCTCTTTTTATGTGTTCATATTCAGACAAAATTTGTAAAGGATTCTTCTTTGTCTCCCATCTACTGATAAACAATCTATGGAAGGCTTCTAAATCAGCAATATGATTGGCAGTTAAAGATTTAAACCATTTTTTTACTTCTCCAACTAAAGTTTTGGCAAAAATTCTCATTTGAACATCATATTCATCAATTTTATGCAATTCAAAGTAATCAATCATTTTGTTAACATGTTGTTGTGAAGTGTACTGACTAGTTCCATCAAATTGAGGTATTTTTCTTTGGTAATCTTGGGGCACGTTATGTAATTGACCTGGTAGAACCGAAGGAGCATATCTGGCTGCCATGTCTAAGATTCTAGCTGGACTAGGAGGTAAATGTATGGTTCTTGGTTATGAGGTTGATGTACTTGCAGATGAGGTTGATACACTAGAAGATGTACTTGGAAATGTGGTTGACGTACTTGAAAATGTAGCAACAGTGCTAGAGGATGAACTTGCAGTATTTTGGGAAGGAAATAAAACTCTAGGTTGAAGAGGAAGCTTAGGGATGAAGGATTCAATGGAATGAGGTGTAGTGGAAATAATAGATGAGGTGGTACTAAATAAATTTGAATTTACAGACTCTAAATGACTAGTAGAAGGCTTAGGGGTATAAGTAGATAAAGCAGTCAATTCAACATAATGTTGGAAATATGTTTCACCAATTTCTTTAATCGAAGTTGCAGTCAATGCATCAAGTTTATCATAAGTTTCTAGAGAATTTTTATCTGAATCAAGTGAAATAGTTTCCTTCTTAGTTTCAATAAATGAAATGAAATAAGGATCTATTACACTATCATATATGGCACTTTCTGATTTAGTTCTAAAAAAATATTTCTCAAAAGCTAAATCAAATTCAATGTCTTGTAAACTTGAATAATTTATTGGGGAGAGAATTTTCTATGATCAATGGATTTTTATTACCTAAACTTTCTGCATTTTTTTTTTCTTTAAAATTCTGTCAGGATTATCTGCTATTACCGCAGATTCTAGATCAGGATGAGACCTGGTATAGTAGGTTCTTCTTGAAACCAGAATTTTAGTTTTTAATGAAAAGTTTACTTAACAAACCTTTAAAACAATCTTAAGGTGAAAAGATAAGTAAAAGTATTTCCTTTAAGGTTTATTTTAAACACTGAGGACTAGTTAGTTCCCCAGTATAGTCACCAGTTTGTTATCACTCTAATAATTCTCAAGGGTTGTTAGTCTTTTTGGTTTAAAGAATATTAGAGGTAACCAAAAACCTACTTTTAAGCCTTAGGATCTAGCCTTCCTAATGCTCAGAGAGGGCTTTCTCTATATGATTTATCTTTGTTGATTTTAGTTGATTTTAGGCTAGTTATGTAGGATTATTTATGATTTAATTTTGGGTTTGGTTTGGTGGTGGAATCACTATTTCAGATGGATAGATGTAGGTATTTATTCCATTGGGCTAATGGAGTCAAAGTTTCAAGCAGTCATATCAAAATCAATGTTCTAAAGGGAAGTGTTCGCAGGGCAAGATAGCTGAGTAACTTCAGATCTTTAGGATGATGGTCAAAATGATTTCAATTGGGATGAGAGATAAATTAAGGGCTATCAGATCTAGATAATGAGGTAAATGACAGAGGTCAATCGAAACTAGGGAGCAATTAAGAATTCCCTAATCTGAATATCAGTAGAAAACATGAAAATGACATAACAGTTCAATACAGAGTGCTTTTAAACATATTCTTAAATGACATTCTTGTTATAAATTTAGATTTAGAAAACATGAAATTATGTGAAAACTTCTGATAACAACAAAGAACAATTGAGAGTACTTCACTGAAGTGGCCCAACACATGAATCCTGTAATATAATCTCTTTATTGCTCAATCCATTCTGTTGAATTGAAAATGGTACAAAGAACCCTCTGGTTCAGATCAGTACATCTATAGAGGTGCTTAGCAATCCACAATCCACCCTCAATACTTCGAAATTTGAAGTATTTATACAAAAACTCCTCCCAAATATCTTAAAACAAACTTAGGAATTATTCAAGGAAAAATAAATATCTTCATGCAAGAAGATAGAGATAGTTATCTAACTAATGCAATTTGTCCCTACTTTTATTGAATTTGTTGTTTTGATGTCTTTGATCTTTTATTGATTTGTCTCTGGATGTTTGCTCAACGCTGGATGTTTGTTACGAAATTGAGTGTCCTTTTTAATTGCAGAATAATTGCAGGATCTTTTTAATCTCATCACTGACTCTTGGTTGAATTATGTTGCTCAGCATGTTGACAATAGGATGAATGAAAGAGTCAATGAAGTCTATGTATGTGGACTGTCTGGAGTCTTTTCTAATTAATGGAGTCTAAAATATAACTAACTGTGGATTACCTTCAACATCCAGCTTTTGAAGGTTGATCACAAATTTTTCAGACTAGAAATATAAAAACATGTGAAATAATACTGATGAGTACTTGAAGACACCTTCTTCAGGTAATTTGACCTGTTGTTCATGAATTGTGTCAGCAAGGTACTGAGAATAATTGAATATGTTAGTAGGAGGCTGACCAGGTGTGAAAGTATATAAGAAACTTAAGAATGAATCATAAACATGCTCATCTGTGAAATAACCAAGAATAAATGACAGCATGTTGATGATATGTTTGGTTCTCTTAGAAAATATTGCAGATGGATAAGGAGGGCTAGTCTTGGGAGCTTCTACTGATGAGGGAGTGAATGTTTGGAATATCTGGAAACTCTTGGGGAAGTCCAGATTCAGATATAGCTGTGTGAGAGTTTCTATAGATAGAGGAGTTTCATCTGGCCTAGGTTGAATCTGCAACATTTGGTTGATTGATTCAGTTGTGATAGTGAATAGAATTTATTTTCTAGGGGTTATAATGGCTCTATGGTCAGGGAAATAACAATTTTGACAGAGTCTGATGACCTCTGGACACTGCAAGGTTTGTGGGACAATGAACTTGGGAAAATTGGATTCCCAAATGAAAACCTCATCATCTTGGTCAATTTATTTGTCATGGCTCCAGCAGTGGAGCTCAAGAAGATTAAACTTAGTGATAGGGTCACAAATTTTAAAATCTATGTCTGCTAAGGGAGTGTGTTCTACATCCACAACTGGAGGTTGTAGGGGGTTTACTGATACAATGCTTTGAGAAGCCATATTTTTGTTAATTTTAATCAATAGATTACTCTTTTAGCTTAGAAAAACATATTCAGGCCTTTGAAACCACCTATGAAAGATATTTACAGTGTGCAGAAGGGTTTGAGATAAAACAGGGGCTTTTTCTCTTGTCTACAATGCTCCAATTTATTAAATATTCAGTCTTTGTGATCAAAATAGTCTTGGGACTTGGGAATTTTGTAAAAAAGGATAGGGAAGCAACAGGGCTTTCTTTTGGTCTGCAAAGGTTCCTAACTGATTCAATTACTGATTACTTCCTTTCTGTAATTAAATGCCTTGGTATTTTAGGAATACCTGGAGAAAAGAAGTTTTTGATTTGCATAAAGGTTCTTTAAGGCAGCAGAAGGCTTTCTGAGGCTTCACTGGTCTTTATAGGCTTCAGATTGGTCTTGCATCAGCTGTAGCAGCAAACATTCTTGAATTCTGGTAAAAAAGTCTTGAAATAAGGTCGGCAGTGATTTGAACACTAAATGCACGGGTCAATTCAAATGGGCAAGACGGTTTCGCTAATGGGCGGAAATATAACTGAGTGGTTTTCCCATCGGAAAAAGCGGTCGGGTGGTATTATTTCTGAGGATGCGATGGAATCAAATGTCGCCACGTAGCAGGGAGTGGGGCTCTGAAAACCACGCATTTCGCAAGGTCTCAGGGTTGTTAAAAGTCAGACATTCGGGCATGCGATAAACATTATTGGTCGTCGAATTTGCTCAATCGTGATCTGACAGTTGGGTGAATAGTAGGATTTCATCAGGGATCTGATAAGAGTGGGGCCCGAGGAATAACGTCATGTCATGCGATATGTATATAGCAGAGTTATAAGTTGGGTCCAAGATATATCAAATGTGGGAGAATTAGAAGTATTGGTTATATTAACTTAAGGGGTTGGGGATGTAAATATAGGAGGGATTTAACATAATACGGGGTACATGTGTTTTATATGTGGGAGTTAATAAAGTAAAGTTAATCAAATGATTAATGTAAATGGAGGGATTAACATGTATATAATGCAATATTATCACTAAGTTTTAATGTAAAAAAATTATATCGAGAAGGGATGTTTCGTAGTGGGACCCAATATATAAATTTAACGATTTAGACTTAGGATAAAGGTATTTTTGGGGGTTTTGGTGTATTTTTTAATGAAAATGGAAGTTAATTAAAGGGATTTTACTTTTCCAAAGGAAAATATTGCATTTAAACTAAGGAAAAGGGGTTTTTGTAAGCGAAAAAGAGTGAAGTAAGGGGAAAAGGGTTAAAATGAAGGGGAGGGGGTTATTTTTACAAGGGAAAATAAATTTTGAGGGAAATTAGTAAGTATGAAATGACCATTTTTATGCTATTCATGCCTTGTAAAAATTTATTTTACCTACACATCAGCTACCCTAACATTTTTTCTTCATTTATTTGGGTGCATTTGAGCTTGGAGACCCTTATTATTTTTCTTTTAACAACAAACTATCTAATTCTATCCTTATTACTTCTGATGGCTCAAATTAAATTGTTGAGCTCATTTATTATTCTCTACCTAACTACTGATCTTCCAAGATTAAACATTTTGGCTAGATATTTATTCTCTATCTATCAGCGTGAAATTTAAAGCATAAAATATCAAGATTAAGCAGTTTGGCCTCCATGGATTGTGGCACTTTTTGACATGCTGCACACAATATTATTTTTGCAAAGTAAAGTAAAAAGTAGTGGCATTTCAATTTGCATCACTTTCAACATCTATTTTTATCTCTTTTTGTTGGGGTTTATTTTTTATATTCTTTTTTATCTTTTTCTTTCAGTCCTTTGATTTTTCTTTTAGGAATTTTACCCTCTTTAAATTTTTTTTATTTTTAATATGGGAAAACAATTTTGCAGAAAGAAAAGTATGTATATATTACAAGACTAATCAAATTCAATTCAAAATTATGAATCATATTATTATAGGACCCTAACACATCCCTTCGCAAGGCTTCCTCGCATCGAAATGTCAAAAAACCAAGGAATATACCTGCCTCAAAACATCATACCAATTATAGCATGCTCATGGAAATAAATGGAAATTATTGGGCACCAGTGTCCCACAATGTTCATGCTCCTAAAGTGCTTTACCAACATACTGATTCATGTTTCAATTCCTTTGTCGTTGCTGCTAATTCTTGCAATCAGCTTCAACCACCTAAACTAGGCATTTCCATGCTTTCCTATACCAAGCATATAGTTTCCATTAGATTCAAAAAAAAAAAAAAAAAAAAACTCAAATCATCCCTCTTCGGTGGCCCACCAATAAGGCACACTTGCAATTATGTTCACTTCCTATCACAACAAGCCAAACTAGTTGTTTGATCAAATCATCATGTATAAACATATCACATCTGGTTAGCTCAAAATGCAACCATCATGATCAAAATCACAGATCACATGTAACCATTGTAATTCAGAATCACAAATCACATGTAATCATCATGAATCAGAATCACAAATTACATGCATAATAAAATTGAAATAAATGTTATCCTCCAATCGATTCTTAGCTTCTACCTTTTTCCTTTTTCCTTTTTGTACGCATATAGAATCGGTTGCCACACCTGACAAAAACCTAGTGCCTTCTCTTCAACCACCTACACATACACATAGTGTGCATAACACACATACAACCACACACGACATACAACACCATACAGTACATGCACCTATAGTTGACATACAACACATACCTACACCCAACGTACAACACAACACATACACATGCACCTGGTGTATGACACGACACATACACCTACACCTAGTGTACAAAATAACACAAGATATACACCTTCACCCAGTGTACAAAACAATACATATACATATACAAAGTACAACACAACGAATACACATGTCATGATACCATGACTTCGCAATGCACATACATGGTACCACACGTACAGAAAACAACATGTACAACATGCACAAAATACCATATGTGCACAACTCAGCATGTAGGACATGCGCAGCTGAACATTGCATGGGAGACTTTCATTGAGGCAGAGGTCTTCACAACACCACCAAATTAGCCTGCTAGACCTAGTCCACCATTAGCATCAGTTTCTCAAAAGCAAACTAGGTCATCTAGTAGGTCTAAAGTTAAGAAAGGTAAAAAGGAAAAACAGGTCAAATCCTATTAGAGAGGACATAGGCAAGTGTTTTCTCCACAAATTTTGGAAGGGGCCATGCCTTCTTCATCAGCAAAGCAGGGATATCATAACCAAAAAGAGATAGTTTTCCAAGAGAAAGAAGCCCTTCACCATGAGGAAGAACAGGATTTTGACCTGTGGACTTGGATGTCCAAGATGAAAATGAAACCTTAAACCTTGTTATCAAGGATAAATATTTCAAAATCAGAGAGCTGCAAGATCATTTGGCTAGGGCACAGTTTGTCATCTCCTTCCTTGAGCAAGAAAACAAAGAGTTGAGTGAAAAACATGTACTCTTGGAAATGGATTTGTTGAAGGCTAAGAGGAAAGATTTCAAAGGAAAAGCAGTGATGGGACATGATGAGTCTAATGAGTATGAGGCCCAGATCACCAGGAAGAGACCAAAAAGCAAGGGGACTTAAAAGAGCATCGAAGCGGGAAAAACAACAAGAGGAAGAAGAACTCACCTTTGAGGAGAGTATTTCCATGGAAATTAATGAGAATAGAGAATTTTGGCTTGAAAAAGTAAACACACACCTGGAGAAGCTTCTTCACAAGGCCAACAAGGACAATCATATGTTGAGGCACATAGCTGACCATTATCATACCAGAAAAAATATTTGCAATGTCAAGGTAAAATAGTTGCAGGATAAGCTCAAGGAAACCCTAATCAGCCAAAAGGAGAAGGGTAAACTTGAATTACTTACTAATGCCTCCTTGCTAGCTTGACATACTTCATCAGGACTTCGTCCAGCAATTTTGACAGTTTTTGGGCAATTCTTTGGTTTTTGGGCATTTTAGTCAAATTTTTCAAGCTTTTTGCACAGTCAGCCTGCAAAAAGCACAGCATGGGCCATGCTACGCTTTTCTGGAGGCCTCTAAATGATGAAAACTCTACATGGTTGGATATAGAATGGCCTCTACATAAATTTTGACTATTTTCACTCCAAAATCTAAGCATTTCACAGGTATAAAATCCCAAAAACCTACTTAAAAACACCTTTCTGCCACCTTTTTCAGCCTCACGCTGTGCTTTTTGACCAGTCTTGGGAGATTTCATTTTTGAGGAGCTTCAATTCATCATTTTCAATGCTTGAGGAAATTTTTGACAACTAGATAAGAAGAGATTTCCAATGAGCTATCTTGGGCTCAATTTGGATTTCAACAAGGCAGTCAAACTTCAATTGGAAGCTCCACGCTGCATTTTTCCCAGGGCATGCTACGCTTTTCTCAAGCACAATACGCTTTTTCCAGTCTGTTGTTTTCTTCATAAATTTCAAATTTTCTTAGTTGATTGATGGATTCCAAGGAGTTTTATTGATGTAAATGTAAAAATTAAATGTAATTATGTCTTTTGTAGTTACTAGAGGTAGATAAATCAAGTAAAAATGTAATTTTGGGTCAAGTGAATCAATTTCATCAAAGATAATGATGAGTTTGTTGACCTCCCTAGTCATTAGGATTCTAGTTGAGGACCTTGGGGAATAACTCCACAAGTCATGGATTCGACCCCTGAGAATGGGGAGAAGCTACTTTTGTCTATATATTTCATTTCCTTTTTCATTGAAAGGGTTGGATGGTGTGTAATTGATCTTTGAACACTAGTGTAATCAGTCATTTTTGGTAAGAACTAATAGACAGAGTTGCAGCTATTTTGGTGGGATTCTTGTGGTATGTGTTTTAGCAGTGTTGCCTCTTATGTTTTCATATGTTTGAATGTATTATGCTTTCCATATTCATGTCCATCTCTCAATATGATTGATTCCTAAGTTAGATAAGCAGAATTCACTATTTTATGCTCTGTTTTGGAGGAATTATCATAGTTGTGTTTCACTTTCTTATGATAGAAAAGAATTCTTGATTTCCATGCTCTTTTTGAAAACCCTATCAGTCTCTCACACTCATAAGGATAGCTGAAAGTGCTAAAGTGTGTGCCTACCTTGCCACATCAGATCTCTGCAATTTTAATCCTTAGTGCCCTAACCTAGTTATTCCTAGACCTAATTCACCATCCAGCACCCAAAATCAATCAATCAAAACCCTAGATATTACTATACCTAGCCTAAAATATTCATTATCCAGTCAATTTTACTGTGATCTCATGGAGAGAGTCCTCTACTGCCTAGTAGGGCTAGCTAATAGGCCAAAGTGATCTATGGTTACCTTTGTTGGTCTCCTTCTCAGCCTTTGGAGATCCGGTGGAGTGTTAATAGTATCAACACACGCCACGCTTCGTGGAGATCTGGCCTCGATTACACTTTTACACCGTTTGTAGCCAGCTTCTCTTGGAGCCCAAAGAACCCAGCATTTCCCACTAGCAATGGATCACAATTTGTATGTTGAGATCATGTGTTGGCCCCCACTCCACGAGCATCAGAGAGACCTTGGTGCTATATGACTCGACACAGCTTATTCTGCGAATCATAGTGAGCATAATACACCCATATGTTTCTCTTCAGCAAGTCGATCGGTCCATCGCACCAGGGTTTCTTCCAAAGTTCCATGGTTTCCAAGTATCGAAATCGCCCTTCAGAATGTACCTTGCAAGGATATTTGTGTGTGCTTCTCAGTCACATCCATCTAAAACCCGCACACCCTAAAAATAAAAATAAATAAAAAAGAACCTCAACCTGCACATTATTCTCATTCACGTTGATATAAAAAGTCTCCATCGGATAAACCCAGAGAATTTTATAAAAATGGACCATACATCCTTGGAAATCAACAACATTTATATCTCTCCTTGTCTCCCACTGCAACAAGATCTATTCTTCAGACCATAACCCCTTGACAACAGAGGCGTTCCTCTGAAGTCAAACTAGCTCTGATACCAATTGTTAAAATTTACCGTAGACATAAATTTTACAAAGAGGAATAAACATAAAAACCAACAACAATCATAAACACATATGTTATCACTCCAATAATTCTCAAAAGTTGTGAGATTTTTAATTTTAGTTTTATATAATAACATAGGTAACCACAAACCTACTTTTAAGCCTTAGGATCTAGCCTTCCTAATGCTCAGAGAGGGCTCTCTCTATATGATTTAACTTTGTTGATTATATTTGATTTTAGGCTAGTTATATAGGGAAAATTGGTTTTGGGTTTTGATTTGATTTGGTGGTGAAATCACTTACTTAGATGGATAGATATAGGCCTGTATCCCATTGGGTAAATGGAGTCAATGTGTCAAGCAGTCAGATCAGGATCAAGGTCTAAAGGTAAATGTTTACAGGGCAAGATAGCTAAGTCACTTCAAATCTTCAAGGTTGATGGTGAAACGATTTTGATCGGCATAAAAGAGAAATTAAGGGTTCTTAAATCCGGATTATGAGTGAAAAGATAGAGTTCAATCGAAATCAGGGAGAAATTAAGGGTTCCCTAATCTAGATATCAGTTGAAAACATATAAATGATAATCAGTCAAAACAAAGTGCTTTTAACATATTCTGAAATAACAATTCCTGATTTATCATTTAGATTAAGAATACATTCAAGAATAGATGGAAAACATAAGATAATTGACAAGGTAACAAGTGAAATACTTCACTGCAGTGGCCCAACACATGAATCCTATAATATGATGCTTTATTTCCTGTGATCCAGTGTGTTGTCTTGAAATTGATACAAAAACCCTTAGGTTCATAATATTACAACTACAGAAATGTTCAGCAATTCATCCATACTCAATACTTCCTAATGAGAAGTATTTATACAAAAATTCATACAAAATATCCTAGAATAAGATTAGGAATTATTGTTGAAAAAGAAATTTCTTCATGCAAGAATATAGTGACAGCTCCCTAACTAATGCTAGTTGTTATATTTTTATTGAAATTAAATGGCTTGCTGTCTTGATTTTATCACTGCTTTCTCTCTTTGTTTTGTCAACGAATACTGCAAATGGACAATGAGGTGTCCTTCACGCTGGAAGATCCATTTTTTCTCTGATTTTTTCTTCAAGATTTCATCTGATACACTTTCATCCTGGTATTCTTTTACTGATACTCTTTTACTGAAAAAAAATGTCACTACTGATGTAAAAACAGCAAAATCTATTTTTTACTTTCACTGCTCTGTGCTCACTGTAATCTGATCTTACAATGGATCAGTAAACTTCTCCCAGAACTCAGCTTCTGGCAATTTTATCTTCATAAGCCTTCTAAATTTTTCATCAGCTTCAGTATATTTTGAAAATGTTGGTCTATTCACAAATAAGTATTTTACTTCATGCTGTAAGTAAAACAAATTTTCAAAATTCTTATATAGTACCTTCCCTGTTGGGATTCCCTGCAAGGTTGATTTGTTAACCTGCTCTTTGGCAAACTCTCCTATCTTTTTGTCATAATTCTCCTACTTCATTAATCTATCATTAATCACTAGAGGATTGGGAAGGCCTTTTTGCCTTAGAACATCAAATTTAATCATGAATCTTGTGATTGCAATTTCCATGTTCTGGCACTTTTCCTCTAATTGTGTCATCATATTCTTCTTGGATATTACCTTCCTAACTTCTAGGATGGTCTCTGTCGTTTCAGTAATTCCAATTTCTTCAAGCTCTTGTTTATTTTTGGAATTGAGAAATTTGATAATTTCTAGAGCCTCTTCAGGTTTTTTTCCAAGATCTTCTTTTGTCTTCTATATTACTTCTCTTGTTGATTTCAATAAATATTTATGTTCATAGATGACCTGTATGGATGGCCAAATATCATTGACTGCTTCAATGATATTAGACCATAATTGTTGCTTAACATGTGCCATAGATTCCTTCAAAGTTAATTCTTTTTCCAACTTCTTCAATTGTTCATTCAACCTATTGGCTTTTTGTTCTTCATTCTTGGTATTTATTTGGGCAAGTTTCTTAGCATATTCAATATTTTTGATATGTTCTTTTAACTTGTTTATCTCATTGGTTTGGATAGACATGTCTTGCATTACCTTTACTAATTTACTTGCCTCATCTGGTTGTTGTGTTGTTGTTGTTGAAGATTCAGTGGTTGAGGTTGTAGATGAAGTAACTGGAAATGTTGTGGCCATTGGAACATTAGGAGCCAGTGTTTCTGCCAAAGAAGATGGTACTGATGTTGTAACTGCAGGAATCACAGTGGCAGGAACTTCATGTGCTTTGTTGGCTTCTTTCTCTTGGATCAATTTGTCCATTTCAATTTCCATTTCTTTAATCTGGGTTGTTAACTGTAAAATGAGACTCATCATCTCATCTTTCTGATTGGAATCTTGTAAAACCTCCTTAGCTTGAGGATGCTCAGTAGGGGGCAGCTTCAATTGTCTTTTAAGTGCAGCAATGTCAACATTCTTCTTTTTTATCAATTCCTCTGCATCTTTTATATTCTGAGGATCATATCCTACTTCAATCACTAACTCTTCTAAGGATTTGATTCTGGTATCCTTTGCATATGAAGATGAATTCTCCAATTTGAGTTGATATCTTACATTTATCAAAGCGTTTTGAAGCTTCTCTGCACTCATGGCCTTGGTGGTCATGGTGGAATAAATCATCTTTCCTGTCTGCTTATGAAATTCAATTTGATCTAGAAGATGAATATCCTGGACTAGAACTTCAAAATCAATCTTTTTATAATCAGAGGATGATTTAGGAGTTGGAACTGTGGGCTGAAAAACTGTCATCAACATATTTTTGTTCTTGTAGTCAAAGGCTGAAAGCAACATGTCCTGAATGTTAGGAGTTTGTTTTAGGTACTGAGAATATATTTCATTTTTTATTTCTTCATTTTTGGCCTTAATTTCCTTGTATCTTTCCTTTATGTCCATGTATTTTTCAGCTGTTTTCTTGGATGAAGACACTTTTATATTGTGTTGTTTCTGAATTAACTGTGTATTAGAAGTGGTGGGTTGTTGTCCCTCTTCAATTACTGTAGGAGGTACAGTGTATTTTTCTGCAATTTCTATTTCAATAACCTCTACTGTCTCCTTTTCTTTACTGGTAGGATTAATATTTGGCTTTTTGTTGCATATTAGTTTGAATTCTGTCTCTGTAGTAGTCTCAGTTGTATAAGATCCTTCCTCCCTATTTATTTTTATACTTCTTTCTTCTTCGGCTGGAGATTGCAAAGTTTGACTAGTATCACTTTTCTTCTCAGCCTCTACCAATGTATTCTCTAACCATTCAGATTGGTTTGAGAATTTCTCAATTTTTGGCTTCTTTTCATGTATATATGGAGTTACTTTGCACTTAACTCTCATTTTGATAATAATACCAAGGGGATCATAATACCAAAGAAAACTAGGACTGAATTTGAACTCCTGCAACTATTTTTTTGCCTCTGGACCTGCTTCTCTATTATTACAGATGAATGGGCCAACCTGGTTCTTTAACTTGAATTGTGTTTTCTTCTTTGCAATTAAGAAATTTACAGCATCCGAATTTAACCTCATAGGGAGGTATTTTGGAAATTTATAAGGAATAAGGCTTGACCCATAGATCTAATTTCAGTGTGATTTTGGTACAAGTACCAATCACTTGTCTTGTTAAGTTTAGACAATTGCAAAACCTTATTGATTTCATTGCTAATTCTGGGTTGCACGCTGATGTTTAGAAAATTGACCAAGGGATGAATGAAAGAATCTGTGAACTCTGAAGAAGTAAACTCATTTGAATCCTTCCTTATCAAGGAGGTCTAGAATATGGCAGATTGTGGATTTCCTTCCACATCAAGCTTCTGAAGATTTATAGGAAACTTTTCAGACTGAAAATATAAGAACATGTGGAATAGGAATGAATAATACCTAAAAATGCCTTCAGAAGGCAATTTGACTAATTGCTCATGGATATTGTCAACAATATATTGAGCAAAGTTAAAGATGGTAGCAGGAGGGTGACCAGGTGTAAAATTGGACAAGAAACCAAGTACTGCAATATCAGCATGTTCATCTGTGAAATAGCCAAGGATGAAAGACAACATGGAAATAATATGTCTAGTCCTTTCTCAGAATTTAGCAGAGGATTATGGAGGGTTGAGCTTGGGAATTTCCACATAGGATGGCATGAAGGTTTGAAAAATATGGAATCTTTTGGGAAAATCCAGATCCAAGTAGAACTTAGTGAGGGCTTCAATAGACAAAGGAACTTCATTTGGCCCAAGCTGTAACTGAACCATCAGGTTGATAGACTCAACTGTAATGGGAAACAAAATTTCCTTTTCAGGGTTCACAATGGCTCTTTTATTAGGAGAGTAGCATGATTGGAAGAGTCTGATTACTTCTGAGCATTGGTGAGTATGAGGAACAACATATTTAGGTAAGTTTGATTCCTAGATAAGCACTTCATCAGCCTGATCTAGGGATTTTTCTTAGCTCCAGCAGTGGAGCTCAAGAAGGTTGAACTCTGTAACAATATCAATAATTTTGAAGTTTACATCTGCTAGGGGAATATGCTCTACATATACAATATGGGGTTGCAGAGGGTTGACTACTAGAGTGCTTTTGGAAGCCATTGATTGGTTTTATTTATCAATTTCAATACTTTTGACCTTTAAAACAATGATTTAGGTCTATAAAACACTTTTGTAAGTTTAAAACAGTTTGCAGAAGGATTTTAGATATGACAGGGGTTCTATCTTTTGTCTGCAAAGGGGTAATTCTGATCAATTTAACTCAAACTGTAATTTCTTTATCAAAAGAGCAACTTCATGACCTTATAGGCTCAGCAAATGATATCTAGGGTTTACAGTGGACTTTCTGTGATAAAAAGATTCTTAAGACATCAATTTTTATGCAGAAGGATGTCTAAGTGTTGTAGGAAAGGTTTTGAAGGTCTCAGAAAGCTTTCTCGGGTCTGCAGATGATCAAATTTCTTCAATTTAATCAATTTGTGATTCTTAATATTCCAGGGTTTCAAAATTTGGGAAAGGGTTGCTCAAGGTTTGCAGAATTAAAGGATTTTATGTGGCAAAAAAGGGTTTTCTTTAAGTATACATGCTCCTAAATGATTCATTTAACTGTATAACTCTTTTATATTGATGAATGATTCTTTTTCCTCTGAAGAATACCTGGGAATTTGGAATTTCGTTGTTTAGAAGGTTTATGTGGTTGGAAAGCTTTCAGAAGCTTTTTCTGGTCTTTATAGGCACTCGGATGACTTCTGCGGTGGTTGTAGCAATCAAATTGATGATTTCTGTTTCATTCAGGCTAGAAAACAGAATCGGCAGCATTCAACTCGATCTGGAATGCTCTTTCTTTGCGAAAAATGGTAACAGAAGAGTAAAACAATGCTTTTGGGCGGTTTATAAACAATTTGATTGAACAGTGAATGTATTAAATGTAGGGTCAATTCAAACAGATAAGCAGTTTGGGCGTGGGGGAGGGAATAACCGCCAAGCATTTTTTGCAACGTTCATAGGTGGTAAGAGGGATTGGAATAATCGGTGCAATCCAATGGAATTAAGACGCGTGGAGGTGAGAGAAACCCTGAAAACTGTGTTTATCACAAGCTTTGGGTTTGTTTAACCATTGCGCAATGAAATGTGCGATGAGGGCTTGTCACCATCGGATCTGGCGGAGGTAGATCGAGAAAATCAGATCGTGCGATAAAGTTGCATGGTCAGATAGTGTGGGGCCCGGGATTTTAATGAAGCGGATGGTTAAATATGTATTTAAACAAAGGTTTAATACATAGTTTTGGAGTGAAATTTTATAGGCAGATTAATATTTTATTTAACAAATGGAATGCATATAAGTGTAACTTTAGCATTGGCGGGGGTTATTTATAATGTTAATAGTTTTAACCTATGGGATGGAGCGAGACTATATATCACATGGAGGAAATAAACCATAGGTTAAAATTAAAATATGGGTAGGAATAATATTTTAAAGGAATTAATCTAATACGGGATAAAAGGTGAAATATAGGAGTTAATATATAAATTAATGTGTTAATAATGAATGAGATGAGGGAAAATACACTAAGCCTAGTGTAAAACATGTTAAAGGGATAAATTTCAGTGTTGTGGGTTCCAATATAATATTTTTACATTTAAACTTAGGATAAAGTATATTTTTGGGTTTTTTGGGTAAAGGGAAATTAGTTAAAGGGTTTTACTTTGCTTAAGTATAAAGGATTTTAAACTTAGGAAAAGGGGATTTTTACAAAGGAAACTGAATGATAATGGGAAAAGGAAAAAATGAAGGGGAAAGAATGAAAATGGAGGGGATGAAGTATTTTTACAAGGGGATGATTTTTTGAAGGAAGTTAGTGACTGTAATGACCAATTTTCTGCTTATCCATGATTGTAAAGACTGCTTTTGCCTACCCATATGCTACCCTAACATTTTTTCTTCATTTACCTGGGTGCATTTGAGCTTGCAACCCTGTTCATTTTTATTTTAAAACAAAAAACTAACTAATTCTATCCTTATTTCTTCCAAGGGCTCAGATTAAGTTGTTGAGCTCCTTATTATTCTCTACCTAACTAATGATCTGGCAAGATTAAATTGTTTGGCTAGATCTTCTTTCTCTAACTAATAAAAAGAAATTTAAATCATGAGAGGTTAAGATTAATTTGTTTAACCTTCATGGATTGTGGCATTGTAACAAGCTGCACACAATATTTATTTTGCAGAAAAGGTAAATAGTAGTGGCATTTGGATTTGCATCACTTTCATGTTTTATTTTTTTATCTCTTTTTGTTTGGGGTCCATTTTATATGCTTTATGATATTTTTTCTTTTAAGTCCTTGGATTTTTGTTTTAGGACTTTTACCCTCTTTACATTTTTTTTATTCTTAATATGGGAAAACAATTTTGCATAAAGCAAAGTTTGTACATATTACAAGACTAATCAAAGTAAATTCAAAAATATGAATCCTATTATTATAGGACCCTAACAACATAAACACAGATGTTTGTCTGGGAAAAACCCCAACTCTGGTGAAAACCCATCCAATGAATTTTCATTAACCATTAGCCAAAACCATGACCAATCCAGCCATGTGAGCCTTCACCACTCACCTCCCTGGCCCTCCATTACACTAAAGTCTTCCCAACCTTTTATAGGCTCCATTACATGCAATACCATGGGCCGAAAACCATGGTTTCACAATACTATGTGCCCCAAAACTACTTGATTGTTTAACTTCGTCAACCTTAACTCTAACCTTGATTCAATTTACCTAACACTAACTAAGGTTAGAAGGAGAAAGTTACTATGTTGACCCAATATCCAAGGTCTAGTTATGAAAATGGATTCCAATTTTTTACATTATTTTACTCTCGAGGAACTCAAAATGGATGATACCATCGCGTTTGTCTCGTCGAGACGATTCCGGCATTATAAATTTTACTTTGATCTGACTCCCAGGTCCAAATATATGGCCATCCAAATATTATCCATTTAATTAGTCCTCATTAAAACTATTTAACAAGTCCCCTTATAGAATACACATATGTGATGGACGTAGTACGTAGTGTGGGCCCCTCTCCCTACAACCTCATCTCGGATATTACGTCTCAGGAAATACCGAGGAAACTTCTTTGTAGTTCTTCTGGGGTATGAGCTTCTAGGACTATGTGGATCCTCGTGGACCCTACTACCAAAATGTCTCAATACCATCGGTCATCCCATCCTTCCACATCACCATAGTCACTTCCTTTATGATGCAATACACACTATCAAGATGACTTGGCCCTTTCAACTTCCAGAGTAATGCAAACAGCATATGATACTTCCCTATACCATTACAATGCATCCACTGGCCCACCTTGCCACGTCCTCCCGGAGATAAAATCTCGAAAGTCTTCCATGTTGCCTCCACTTGAAACCTCTCAGGTCCAGGGTCCATGGTGATGTCATCACAACCAAACACCAGAGCAATTTCATCCCTTGCCACATCCTCCGCGTCGTATGCCACGTATGGATCCCACTGTAGAGCTTTTTCATATGGTTTAACTAGGGGTGTTCCCTTCGTCATTTTCATTGGGATTGAATCATTCCCACCATACCACATCATCTCGGGGATTTGATCCAGGATTTTTCCTCGGTACTCCCCTTTTGACTTCCAGGGATAAATTATCGGGGTCATCCAACGGCCATGCATGCTCACCCATGACATCCCAAATTTCTCTTATTTAATTGCTTTTTCATTGCACCTAGTCCCAAGGTTGAAGGAGTTTACGCCATTTCCTTTTGGAATCCTGGGCATCAAACTTAAGAATACATACCCTTCGCTTAGTGATTGTTATCACATGTATAAGGGCCTTCGCCTAGGCCTCTGATACATAGTCTATAAATGTATAAGGATATATGCAGACCCTTCTAGGGCAATCCCTTCTAAGCTTGAGAAAGAGAGAAAGAGAGAGCTGCTAATCCTCCTAAGCTTACATTTTATAAACCAAGGCCTATTGGCCTCATTTTTTTCATATATTCATTCAAATAGTTAACAGAGTTCGTCTACCTCTTCATACACAGGTCATTTAGGCCAATTTGTAGACATTTCTACAGTAACCATTTCCTAAGGAAAACATTTAGCAACACAACTACACGGGTATTTCACCTTCCTTATTGTTAACATGATAAAGTTATTAACACAATGACCAGCATACCAATAGGTCAGTGCAAATAAATTTTCATTAACAGAGAGTTCTATCTCTTCATGCTCGAGAAATATTAGGTTAATTTCAAGCTCAGATATCCACAGGAAATGAACCATTCCATGCAATATTTACACAAACTAGTGACATTCCTTATTCATGTAGGAACAACACTTTATAACATTAGCATGGAATTATTTCAACACAATAAAAAGAGACATAATAATCAAAAGCACACATAAGAGTGTACTTATCTTGTAAGAGATCTGGCAACTATGAGTGGACTCTAACTCTCCACCCAACCTTAGACAAACTACAACCACAATTACTTGTAACTGCCACCCCTAAGCCATATTATGGTGCTTGAGGTAGAATGCTTTTAGAGGAGGCTTGAACCAGTATTATTAGTTGAGATAGGGTGCCTTGAGGGTACCCCACCTCCACCTACTAGCTATCAGATTAACCAACCAAAAGAAATGAACCATTCATATGCAGACAAACTTCATCTATCCAAAGAATTAATCCAATATCATCAGCTGGAACGAGGTATCTAAAGGCCTTCCTTCACCCACCAATTATTCAATAATTTCACCTCAGGCAAGGAACACTTATTTTTATGTAGAGGGAATTAAAATACAACATCCCAACATCTTTAGGGACTTTGATACATAGAGTCACAATTCATATGTGGAGAGAGATATATAGTTAATAACATGGAGGGTTTATCAGCTATGTCACCTTGGGAGGAATAAGATTGCAATTTCCAGTAGCTTCTCAATGGAACTACCATCAGGTGTTATTATCCCACTAACCCTAGGTGCCTCCCCCTCTCAGAATTTATCAACCAACATAGTCTCCAGTGGGTTTATCATCCATGTAAGGCATAGCCACTGCTCAATGATTATCAGTCAACAAGCCCTCATGGGTTTCTTAGTGAAAGGATTTTGGATGGAGGATCTGCTGGTGGATAAAGATCAGTGGATCGCGGTAGATCCAGGTACTAAACCAACGGCGATGTCAGATGAAGACTGGAAGAAACTGGATCGGAAGGCTAAGAGCACAATACGGTTGTGTGTCTCAGATTCAGTATTTTTGAATGTATCTGGGGAAGCTACGGCAAAGAATTTGTGGGAAAAACTTGGGACTTTGTACCAATCTAAGTCTCTGGTGAATAATTTGTTCCTGCGGAAAAATTTGTATAACCTGAGGATGAAGGATGGAGACTCGGTGACAGAGCATCTGAATGCCTTCAATACTGTGGTAAGTCAGTTGTCATCTGTTGATATTAAAATATCAGATGAAGATAAGTGCGTCGGCTTGTTGTGTTCTCTACCCAGTATATGGGACAGTCTGGTTATTGCAATAGGTAGCAATATAACTACCTTGAATTTTGATGACATTGTCTCAGCCTTACTGTCAGAGGAAATGAGACGAAGAAATATGGAGGGTCAGAATGGAGATGCCTTATATGTACGAGGAAGGTCCCAGAATAGAAACAAGAATAAGGTTTCGATTGGGAGATCTAAATCTCCTGGAAAATTTGTAAAGGTGTGCTAGAAATGAGGAAAGGAAGGGCACTACAAAAAGGACTGCAGATCTAAAGCTCCTAAGAAAGGAAAGGGATCTGATGATGCTCCTTATGCAGAGGCAAAAACACACTCGGACAGAGGGTGAGATTATGTGTTGGCTTCTTCCTTCGAGATATATGAGTGTATTCATGGTTGATTAGCTGGGTGCATGCTTCACTCATGGGAGTGGTTCTGCGAGTATGAGAAATATGATGGTGGTGATGTCTTCCTAGGGGATGATAGGAAGGCCAGAATCATCGGACGTGGAAAGGTCAGGCTGAAGCTGCAAGGTGGAAGGATTAGAACACTTCCTGGTGTTCTGCATATTCTTGCATTGGCCAGAAATCTGATTTCTGTAAGCAAGATGGATGATGCAGGTGTAAAAACGGTGTTCGAGAAAGATGCCTGCAAGATGGTTTGGGGAGCACTGGTATTAATGCGGGGAGTTCGAGTTGGGAACTGCGCACAAAGTACAAAGGTAGCAACATTATTGATAGATTATATGATTCTGTGGTTCTGAAAGTGGGACGGAAAATCTAGAAAATCTAAGTTTGTCTGGACTAGACCATGCTATGGCATCAAAGGCTTGGACATATTGGAGAGAAGGGCCTTCGGATACTACATAAAAATTGTATGGTAGAAGGTATGTCTAATTGCTCTCTGGATTTCAATTTATGTGAACATTGTGTATATGGGAAGCAGAATCGGGTGAGTTTTCCTTCTGTTGCTAAGAGGGCGAGCAAGATATTAGAACTTGTGCACAGTGATGTGTTTGGACACAAATAGGTTCCATCAACGGGAAAGTACATGTACTATATTTCATTCATGAATGACTTCTCAAGGAATACATGGATATATTTCTTGAGGAAGAAATCGGAAGTCTTTGACAAATTTAAAGAATTTAAGGCTCTGGTGGAAAACCAGACAGAGAAGAAGATAAAGGTGCTGAGGACAGATAATGGTGGGGAGTTCTGCAAGAAGGAATTTGAAGAGTTCTGTAAGAAGTGTGGTATAGCATGTCAGAAGACTACTCCATACATAACTTAGCAAAACAGAGTTGCAGAAAGAATGAACAGAACGCTGATGGAAAAGGCAAGAAGCATGTTCAGTGGTACCGGGTTAGGACAAGAATTCTGGGCAGAGGCAGTGGAGAGCACTAGAGACTACATGTTACTTGGTTAACAGATCACCTTCATCGGCGTTGGAGGATAATACTCCACATGAGGTATGCACTGCTAAGAAACCCTCTCTTTCACATTTGGGGTATTTGGATGTGATGCATATGTACATGTTCCAAAGGAGAAAAGGACCAAGTTGGATAATAAATCTGAAAGGTGCATCTTTATCAGGTATAAGGATGGTTTGAAGGGTTACAAGGTTTGGAACCCAGAAACAAGTAAGGTTGTGTCACAGGCCAGAGATGTGGTGTTTAGAGAAGTGAAAGATGTTGGTAAACATGAAGTCCCTACCAAAGAAAAGGAACACCGAGAAGATAGAGTTTGAGCTAAAAGGAGGATGAATCGGACTCTACAGCAGAAGAAGATTCATAAGAGGAAGAGCCACAAACTCCAGCTTTGAGAAGATCAGTTCGAGAAAGAAGGCAACCAGAAAGGTATAGTCCATATGCTTTCTGTTCAGGTTTTACCTTAACTATAACTGATGATGATCCTAGAACTGTCAAGGAGGCAGTAGATTCAGAGGATGGAAAACTCTGGAAGGGGGCCATGGTTGATGAAATGGTATCCTTGAACAAAAATGAGGCATGGGATCTGGTGGAGTTGCCGACTGGAAGGCAGCCCATCAGGAGAAAATGGGTGTTTAAGAAGAAGATGAATGTAGAAGGCAAGGTGGAGAAATACAAAGCTCGGTTGGTAGCAAAAGGTTATTCAGTGCGGGAATTGATTTTGGTGATATTTTTTCTCCTGTTGCCAAATTTACTTCTATTAGATTACTTTTATCTATTGCTGCTGCGTTTGATTTTGAGATAGAACAGATGGATGTGAAGACATCATTTCTTCACGGGGATCTAGAAGAGGATATCTACATGAAGCAACCTGAAGGCTTTATGGTGAAGGGTGAGAAAGAACTAGTATGCAGGTTGAAAGAGTCTCTGTATGGGTTAAAACGGTCACCAAAGATGTGGTATCGGAAATTTGATACCTATATATGGGGACTTGGCTTCACCAGAAGCACGGAGGATCACTGTGTTTATTTTAAATTAATTGGTGGCCGTGTTATTTATTTGATCTTATATGTGGATGATATGTTGTTTATTGGAAATGAAAAAGAAATTATCCAAGATTTGAAGACCCAACTGTTCTCCAAATTTGACATGAAGGATCTTGGTGCTACAAGCTATATTTTGGGCATGGAAATTAAGAGAGATTGGGCAAAGAGGAAGCTCTGGTTAAACCAGAGGAAGTATGTCGAGACTATATTGCGGGGGTTCAATATGCAGGGATAGTAGCGGTAGTGTTCTTATTCCTGTAGGTGCAAAGCTTCTGTGTGAATAGTGTTCCAAGACACAAGAAGAAGAGGAGGATATGTCTCGTGTTCCATATGCAAGTGTAGTGCGTAGCCTGATGTATGCAATGGTCTATACTAGACCAGACATTGCACATGCAATGGGAGTATTGAGAAGGTTTATGTCAAACCCGGGGAAGGAGCATTGGACAGCAGTGAAGTGGGTTTTTAGATATTTGTGTGGCACTAGTGATTATGGGTTGTGCTACCAGGAGAGACCAGGATTGGAAAGAGTGTTGGACATTCGTGGTTTTTTTGATGCAGACTGGGCTGGAGATCTGGACCAAAAAAGATCTACAAGTGGGTATGTGTTTGGCCTATTTGGAGGTGCAGTTAGTTGGATGAGTAAAAGACAGTCTGTAGTGGCTCTTTCAACTACAGAGGCAGAATACATAGCGGCCACTCATGCAAGCAAGGAAGCAGTTTGGTTGCAGAGATTGTGTTCAAGTATGGGGTTGGTACAGCAAGCTATAAGGATAGACTGTGATAACCAAAGTGCAATTTTCTTGGCTAAGAACCCTGCTTATCATTCAAAGACAAAGCACATTGATGTTCAATATCACTTTGTGAGAGATATGGTTGAGGCTAAAAGGGTGTTGTTGGTAAAGGTGGACACCTTGAAGAATGTTGTAGATGCATTGATGAAGTATGTGAGCACTGAGAAGTTCTCTTGGTGTAGAGAAACAAAGGGTGTTGCAGAACTGGGCTAATGACTAAGCTCTCTTGTGGCCCCCTGCGGAAAGAAAACAACAAGTGGGAGAATGTTGGGTATGTGTTATATTCTTTCCACGATTCAGCCCCACACACGGCTGTATGTTGCGTCGGGCGCTAGCACCGGGGGGGGTCACGAGGGGCGAGCGATCCCCACGTTGGGGTGCAGGGGCGGCACCGGCCAAAATTTGTTTTTTGTGCGGACCCACTCATAGGCGGATCCGCCCATGGTTTTGTGCATGGTTTTGCACATGGTTTTGGGGTTCGATGGTTTTCGGCCCCTGGTATTTTTGTAGATCCGGTCAAGGGAACTACGGTTATGTTCTAATCCAGGGTTAATGGATTGGGGTTTATGTATGCTCCGGCATGTATATATATGTGTTGTAACACTAAAAGGAAAATAATGAAAAATGAAGCTGGTCGTCCCGATTTGGGATCCAGGGGAAAATCTCTGTGTTTATTTGTTTTATGTTTTATGCTCTTGCTATTGTTTATTTTCTGTTATAAGAATCATGTGTAGATATTTCTGTTCAGGGTTAAAACCTACACTTAGTTGGACCATCATCTGAGCTCACTTTGTGATTATCAACTAGCAAGCCCTTGTGAGTTTCTCAATTGCGTTATCATCAGAGTTTCTCTTCTCCTTTAAATATCTTAATCCTTTTATCTTTTCTTAACCTCTTAACAATTCAGCTTTCTCATCAGGATCCTCTTGGCCTCCTCTTTTATATTTTCCCCTCCCTGCATGTGCGCATGAATTGTGTAAAATTTCACAGACCTTCCCAACCTCCTTTCTCTATTCATCAAGAGCCTCTTGTTGTTGTTTTTTATCTGTGTGCATTTCCTCCTTCTCCTAAATGTGTGATAGAATGTATATTTCAAATGCTCCCCTCTACTCAACTAGTTTTTGTGCTTGCTTGGAAGACCAACTGTTTTTCATTTTCCAAAGCTTCACACGGTCAACCCCCTAAACTTTGCAACCCATGTTGCCTTCAAAATTGTTGTCCTATTCTTGCTTATGGTCGGTGATATACGACACTTGATCTTGTCCTCTTATTTTCAATTAAATTTATTATCCAATCAACCCATTTAAAACTACTCAACCAACCAGGACTGGTATTTAAAACAACCCATTTCTCAAGCAATCTCTTTACTCAAGCAACTATAATTTGTGTCCCCCTTCTCTCAACATTTTAAATTATAATTAGATAATTACAAGGTAAATGTTTAACAAGGGGGAATTAACCTGCAGGGGATGTCACATCCCCTTAGAGTGGATTTCTTAGGGGAATATCTTCCTTTCCCTTTGTTCCCATTATAATTTGGCTATTTTGGAAAAAAAAATTGTTCTTTAGTTGGGCATATTCTTCTCTTTTATTGTTTCCATTGTTCTACTTCATGTTCTTTCTCCATGATACTGGAGTCTACGTTAGAATCTTAGAATCATTGACGCTACCCATCCAAGTATCGCAACAAAATACTTTGGACAACGAAACAATAAATATTAGTAAATCAACACATGTACAAATATAGACAACATTTTACAAATTTTAACTACCCAACTTTGTTGTATTAACAAATTGATAATACAATTGTCTAGGGCTCCCATACCAAGGATAATGGCCCTCATACATCCATCGGTACAAGACTACAACTAGGACTTGGTGTCAACAACTATGAAAACCAAGCTACTCGAACAAGATACACTGACCCTCTGGTTGATGTAGCGCACTCTCTCAACCCCTTTCTGTCATATCCTGAACACGCTTTCCCATTCCTTCGGTTCCCAATCTGCAACAACTCCAATCTACCTCTATCAATGAATCAGCTCCATTAGGTCACTAAACATTACTCTAACTTCTCTCTAGCTGATCGTTAGTCCTTCAACGCATCAACACATCAAGACTCTTGTTGAGTTCTTCATAATGTTGTTTGTGAAAAACTCTCAACTGCCCATTGCTGCTCTTGAGCTCCTTTGGGACTTCTTTCCCAACTAACTTATCCTTCAAGGACACAACTCCTAGGGACTTCTTCCCACTAGTATCTTCTTATGTTTCCTGATGAAGATACACTTAGGGCATGAAGGTATTCCACCTATCACTATCAAATTTCCTTCTCCAACAATGAAATTGGGTTGATGTGATCTACTTCCTTAACCACCTTTCTTCGTCCTTCAAGAATTAGTCTTGAGCTCACCTCACTACAAGGAAAAGACCCTCTAGTGGAGGTTATAAAGGAGGTTTTTTGTGTTATGAAATTGGCCAAATTTTTCAAAAAAACATTTGCTACAACATTCATTTTCGGTAACAGATGTTTTTACGGAGCTTCTGACGGAACTTCAACACAACTAAAAAAATTGGGCAGCTAGAGGTTTTTACGAATGTTTTTCTCATTGGTGCACATATCATTTGTGAATGCACCGGTGCATTTTACCCTGTATGCACTGGTATTGTAAATATACCAAGCACCGAGATGGAAAACAAATTTCGAAAGCCTCGGGGCATTTAGTAACTTCCTGGTGCGTGTCACCCACAAAGACGCACTTGGCCGATAGAAGGTGCATGCACCTACGTTGTTAAGGTGTAAAAATGCACCCAGTCGTTTAGTTGTTAAAACACACTGGGCTGCTAAGTTATGAAAATGAATTGGTGCGTTAAAGGCAAACCATACTGGTGCATGCAACGCATATCCGCGTGCTCATGTGGTAGTCATCGATAAAGTGCATTGGGATTTCTAATTGGTATTGGTATTTGGTGTGGTGCCCATAGGTCGTAGAAACACACCGATGCGCGGTAACTAACACGCACCGGTATTCATTTTCTATTTTTTTAGAAACATCGACCTGTGAAAGTGCAATTATTGTGATTTTTTTAAATTCATTATTCATCAAAAGTCGACACATATCTTATAACAGTATTCATATCAATTAAATTTTTATTAGTGCATTTGAATGTGATGTTTGAATGAATTCATTATATCATATCATCAGATTTCACATCTCTTCATTATAATATTTAATCATCCATATATTTAATCAGTGGTGTAACATTTCACAGCGACAATGGAGAACACAATAGAATAAATTAAAATGTATTTTATTATATATATCTGAATAAGACACTCTTTTTCATACCAAATGAGATAGTTATTGGTATCCTTTGTATTTAAATTGGGACACTATGTCCATTACATTAAACAAAATGTATGATTTCACAGACAAATATTTCAAAAAATACAACGCCTTGCTTTGATATCCAAACATATTGATCATCATTCTTTATTGGAATTATTGTCACTGCTTGAGCTACTTCCATGGCTTCGGTTAATTGGAGGAATGTTTTGTTCATTGTGTTGATTGTTTTATTCTTCTTTAAGTTCCATCTAAAAACAAAAAAATAAAGTGAAATGAGTGTATATACATTGGTGAGAATAATGAAAAATGCAATATTAAATAATATACATCAATGTAAATCGAAAAGAAATGTACCATAGCAAGAATTGACTCATGAACTATACACATTCTTTCAAAACCAAATTTCATGTCATATTTCAATAATTCATCTGTTGGCGCAGTTCCATACTTTGTTTCCTGCAAGTTTTATACCCCATAACAAATCATAGATTTAATATAAAAGATTTTTTTGTTATGTTAATTATAGACAGAGCTAAGTAAAACAAGATAGATGCTTACAAATTCCACAATTAATTTCTAATATGCCAACATATACTGACAACCCATATTTAACCCGATCTCAATCAATTCTTCTGATGGTTCTTCTTTGTATGTTAGCACCTGTTTGAAAGCATTCAATGATGATTGATGTAAAACAACTTAAAATATACAAAAATGAAATCTAGTTAAGTTGTTATAAGGAAGTAACAATTACTCACAAACATAGATATCAACCTTTTTCTTCCTTGTCGTCTTGTTTTATGTGTTGAATGGGTTACATTTTTTTTTTTTTTCTGCAAGGAAATACTTGAAAATTAATATTTAATGCTAAATTATTTATTTATTTTACCTAATCAAAAACTTCAATGATTACATATTACATTTGAAGCACGTTGTTGTTGAGATGACTCCTCGTGCGATGCAATTATGTCCATTTATTTGACCATCAGCTTGTACACCTTTAGAGACATCCCTATTGGCATATTTCTGATATCAGCTCATTCATCCTTTGAATTTTCATAATCTTCCTTAAAATGTAACATGACAATAAATTATTTAATTTTTATATTGATATATAAAAACTAAAGATAACAAAAGTGATATTTATAAATGATTGCTTTGTAGTAATATATACATATAATTCTAGAAAAACATTTAAAGGAATACTACTTTTTCAATTCTTATTTTTTGTTGTTGTACATTTTTTCTATTAAAAGTATGACATGTCTCATTGACTAATTCTCTAGAAACGCTTCCTGTAGTTTAAATAAAATTTGGTTCTTGGAATCATTGGATTGTTTTTTGTATTGTAAGTGGAAAAAACGTCTATACATTTGTTCCACTAGATCCCTCAAAGTTTTGTAAAAAAATTTCCCCCCGTTGTTAACCTCCAGGACCACTCCAGATGAGCTAAGGAGCAATTACTTTCATTTGCATGTTCTATTTTTTTTTTTAGAACAACATTCCTTTTCTTCGTTGTTGGTCCCTGTAGAACATTAAACATATATGAATTAATAGATTGTTTGAAACATGTTATCTAATATTTTTAAGCATATTATTAATGAAAATTCAAAAAAGAAACTCATATTGGATCGATAGTATTTTTTTCATTCACCTAATTCATCCTTCTGCAATTTTTCCATCAAGCTTTTACGCTCTTCTGGTCTTATATCAAAAATAAACTTATCGAGCTTCGTTGGCGTGATACACACTAAACAATACATATTAGTTAAACTTACATATAGTTCAAAAATAATAATTTTTGTAAAGAATTTACAAGAACTTGCCTTCTTTGCTTTTATGGACATGCTATCAGTATTTTTGTTACTTTAACTCTTTTCATCCATCTCTTTATCAATATGAAACATTTACCATTCATTAATATATTTTATAAATAAATGACATATTTTTCAAGTAAAAAAAAAAATCAAGAAAACGGTGTGTCTTTCGCAACTTACACACTAAACGTGGTGCGGTAGGTTCTTATAAACACACCGCCAATGCAGTAGAAACATTGTATAGTGATGATTGTCAACAAGGAGACCTGGTGCGGTAGGTTCTTATAAACACACTGCCAATACAGTAGAAACACCATACGGTGCTCTTTGTCAGCAAGGAGACCCAGTGCGTTATATTAATACCGGAGAACCGATTAACATAAACATAAATTAATAAAAATTGTTTTTATCAAACAATGGTTTATGTCAATACTCGCCTGGTGTGCTATACTAGAATTGTGCACCAGTGCACTATTTTAAACAATGCGCACCGATTAACAAAAGTTGTTATTTTTTAAATCGTGCAAGGGTCGACGGGGATTGGAATCTCACTCTACAAGTGGTACCGCGGGTTAGATGTCATATGCCTATATATATATAGTAATACAAACCCTATAAACTTAAAATGGAAAGCCCTAATTGTGAAGTCACATAAACAAGAAGATGCAAGGGTTTAACGTAAGAATGGATTTTTTGTTTTTTTCTGAATTTTAATTAAATGTAAATAGGAATAGATATTGTAAATGATTATATTAGTAAAATTCACTGTAAAATTTAAAATGTTTACTATGCATGTATTAAATCTAACAGAAACTATAAAAAAAACAATTATTACAGTAAAATTTAACAATTATACTATACTACAGGGTTTTTGTGTGAATCACCAAATGTTTCGAATTCTGATTCTATAAATAGTGTTGTTGTTCGAAAGTATTTTGTTGCTCCACAGTGCTCTTGTTCTTTCTTGCTCTAGGTATGTCTCTCGTGCAAATCCATCCCTGAAAAATTTTGCAAAAATAATGAAATAATGAATAGCTTTTACTATTTAAAGTAATTTTTTATGAAAGTATATGTCCAAAAATCATTTTCCGCTCATTTTTCAATTTACCGTTTTTTTTTCACTTCAAAAAAATAAAGTTGCATTTTTTTTTCTCGATATTTGGTGTGTTTGTTAACTAATAGCACTAGTGCATCCGGTAATAAAACCGCACCGGTGCGGTTAACAATACATTAGCACCGATAACAATAACTCCTTTTTTAAGGCACTGAAATTACTTTTAGGTATGTACACCAAAATTTATTGTTAATTTTTCTCAAATGTAAGGAGCAAATCTCATAATTATATCAAATGGACAATTCTTCGAAATCTAGCTCGTTCCATAATATTTCTCAAAGTCCATTGCAGAGTTCTCCCTATCCATCTCTAGACGTAATTACTTCAAATTTTATTTATATTTTCATTATCTAATTGAATTTATTTTTTTATCCATGTCAATCAACTGAATAAAATTAATGTATAAAAATTTGCAGGTTCATAAAAATTTAGAATCGATTTCAAATGCACAAAATATTCAAACAGTTCCAAAACGTTGGAAGCTCTTATCAGGAGCAGTGTACTGCAAGGCACGGCTGGTAGATGAAAATGGACAGTCGCTTCACCCTGCCAATTGTAACATGTCATCTTCTAGCCACAATCTTGGGACAGTGATGGTAATAAAAAAAAATTGGTATAATGTAATTATTTCAATGTCAAACCAATTAATCATGCATTGACGTGTTTACTAATTGATATCATCGATTTTGTACTAATCATGTTCAAATATATATTTTGAAATTGTTAGGATTCTAGTGATGATGACCGACCTACCTGCCATTTTTTGTTCACTCCACGACAATGTCAAATCAAGAGAAGGTTGAATTAAGAGAAAAACTCGAAGAGGAATGATACCAAGAATGGTTGAATCAACCACCTATTCAATTCCCACTTACGTCTAGATTCACTAATTAGGAATGACTACAACAATATTAGTTCTTCACAAGCTAGCAATGGAGCCAATAAAATAAAGTTTGGTATGGATGATTACTTAAGGGATACGACAACCATGGAGACAATGTTGTTAGATGCATTCCAAAACGATCATCAATTGTTGCTTTGTCGTGCAACTCCATGATGCATATCCCTCCTAGCTTCCATTAGCCTGAAAGCTCCAATGATATGATGCATAAGGGTCATCATATCACAAGGCATGTCTCTCCAAAGCTCTGTGAGCCTACGATCAAACTAGATCTCTCTGATCGTAGCAGGGCGGACTCCCTCATCAACCAAGAGTTGGCATAGATGGTCACCCAACTCCATCTTGAATCAGATGTCCACCCTTCACTGCATCCCCGAGGGTATCTACACCCGAGGATCAGGTCTGTCACCCTGATCTGCAGCCTCTGCCATCTCCTCATCATGATCTACAGGATCATCCGGTGGGGGTGGAATCATGTCCCCAACGAATGTGCCAATATCTACAAAATATATAGTGCACAACAATAATTAGACAATTTCATTAAACAATTTAATAAAAGAAGTAAACGAATGTGTTAGAATAAATTTTATTCTAATTAATTAATTAAAACAATGAAATGAAACTATGTCCCTAAATGCGGGTGCTTAGACTTGCAAAATTGGCAAGCCACATGGCTCCTCCGCAAATGCGCAGCTGGCCTCACATCGAGGTTGCACCTGCCTTCAGCGTGAGAGCCATAAATTCACCTTGTTGGGTTCCGACCTCATTCATTCCATCGCACCCGATGCATTCAATCTGGCATACTGTGAATTCATTCCTGCCTCAACTGCAACAACGCATTCTCTGGCCTTTTATGGCCAATGGAGCCGACTCCTTCCCGCATTCGATCCACACCTCCCTCATTTTTTCTCTCTAACTTGCTCTGCAAGCTCATGCATTCAGCTCTGCTTGCCCCATTTTTCTTCCACCCTTCACATCGTTGCTCCTCTACCCACTTCTCATCCACCTACCTCTGCACATTCATTCCCTCCTCTACATCCCTAGAATTCCATCGAAGCTATGCTTCGCCACCACCGCATGCGCTGTTGTAAGGGAGGAGGCAGAGGTTCTCCCTCCCACCCTCTAATTCCAGACATGGAGGAGTGCACAATGGCCTTCTTAGTGGTTATGGACGCGTTGGAGGTCTCTGACCCCTAGATTCTCTCAGCCCATATCTAAATTCATATTCTGGAGTTTCGGCAAAGCCACTCTGGCTCTGATTCTAGGAAGCGGACTCGAAAATCCACTCTCTCTCACTCGCTCATCCTCCCCGCTGCCCAGGAAAATAGTAGCTCTTCTAGAGGAAGCTTCTGATAGTGGGCATAGCATCTTTGCTAAAGCAACCCAGCCAATTGACAATGCAGAGGACATAGGCGCTTGATCCACCTCCACTCCAAAGCTGGCTCCCAAGCTCTCCAAGAAGGAGGACGCACTCTCTGATTACGGGTGCTACACAGTGGAAGATCCTCCTCGTATGTAGCACCATGGTGAAAAGGACAAGAAACTGTAGAGCCATAGCTCTCCTTTTTCCAGTATTTTCATGCCTATTTATAGTTTCTATGTTTATTTTTCTTTTGCACAGCAAACTCAGTTTTTTTGATACATTTTTAATAGCTAGTTTCCCCATGAAGGCCAGCTCTTTGTATGACTTGTTGAATTCTCTATGGGCTGGTTTCCCCCCAAGGCGCAGCCACATTTTTGAATTTTTGAATTGTCTCCTTCCAACAGGGGTTTTCTAATCCAGCAACCCCTGTCACAAAGCTTGAATGTACTTTTTTTGTACCATATAATAGAAATTAATCGTATACAAAAAAAAGTATATTAATTTAAAGAAAACACTAATATTACCTCTAGCATCCAGTGGCTCATCCTTTTTGAAGAGGATTTTGGTACATCCTCACCAATACAAACCCGCGTACGAACACGGCACCATCACGAACATGTGATCATCAACAGTGGCTAGCAGCTCCAGTGCATCACTGGATATCCTGGCCTGATAGTCGAAGAGGCCCCTGGGCATCATCTGGCCCCACATATGCATCCGTACATGTAACATCAACTTATGAGGCTACCAAAAAAAAGTAGGCCTCGTCTCCGGAGAGCCTGTCAGTGGGCATCCCACTTGTAGATCAGTTGTCCCAATAACCTGTTGTGCCCCTTCAAGGATGTAGCCTCCTCGTAGAACTTAAGGAGGCCTACCTCCCTTAAGAGCAACTGGGTGGGTGTCGTAATAGGGAGAGGGTGCAAAAGTCTCTCCCTCTCCCATGCCTCCCACTGCTAAATCATGTTATAACGGTCCTCCATATGCTCTTGTTGTTCCCTTTGATCTCTCTATTGATGTCGCTGAATGACTCACATATTAAACACATTTTTTTTATTAAATGAGAAATGTATTTACAAATATATATATATATATATATAATTTTTATTGAAAAAAAAAAAACACTTGGTGCGCCCAAAAAAACAGTCACGCACAGCTATTGGTGCATACTTGTTTATCATGCACTGCACACGGTGCGCATGAAAAAAGTTTGCGCACCACGCAAACATAATTTTTTTTTTTTGTGGTGAGTTGACCAAACTATCTACCCAAGCGGTTAGTTTGGTCAATGCACTGCCCGACAACAGTAAATAATTTCGGGTGTGGTCCAGTAAACGACTGCATCATCATACATTGTACATATTGTGTGTGTTTTTTTTTTAATTATATGGTTGGTGTGGTCAGCAACCGACACGCACCGCACTATTTTAGTGTTACAGCGGTGCGCATTTTCTTGGTACCGCACCGAAACCCAGTGTGATTTCCGTTAACACCATTCGCGATTGAGGGAGTAAACTTACACGCAACACCGCGAACGATGCGAGCCAAACGGATCGAATGCATCGCCCAAATATATATGTGTGTGTGTGTGTGTGTGTATTATTTAAAAAATAATAATAATAATAAATAAAAATTAAAAACGGTAAATTTTAAGTGAATTTGAGAAACTAATCCACTAAAAGGTTAAGTTATTGAGAAACAAGTAGATTACCTGCACATTTGCACGTTGAGGAGGCATCTGTGCTGAGGAATACTAAAAAATAAATTTTCCCACCGTTTTCGAAAATTGGAGCAATGGATGGAAGAAATGTGGGCAATGGGAGCACTGATGGCAGGGCGCCTTAGAGAAGAAAAACTCACATCGGTGCTTGAGATCTCTAGAGCACTAAACAAGTAAAAATGAAGTTTTTTACGGCCAGTAATTTTTTTAAATTAACCCTTTTTCGGTGCGCTCGATTATGAGATGCACCGGGGGGTTTTATCAATGGTGCACCGCAATTCTTTATAGTGCGCTGGATTACTGAGATGCACTGGGCCAGTTTGTACGAAGAGAACAGTGTCTCGAAGTGCCATTTTATAGTATACACCGGTGCGCTGGAGTACTGAGATGCACCGGGCCGGTTTGTACGAAGATCACAGTGTCTCTGTGTGCTATTTGATAGTACGCAATAATGTGCTTTTCATAAAATTCACTGGTGCGTGTTATGATTAGAAACGTACTGCCAAAAAAAAAAATTCAAAAACCTCCACCTGCAAAACTCTTCTAGTTACCTTTGCTACAAATGGATATCTAGGCTATTTTTATAAGGGCTTCCTCAAAAACATTTGCTAGAGGGTATTTTCCTTGTAGTGCCTAATTCAAGCTCTTCTAGCATCTCATTTTTCCTTCAATTACATGAACTTAGGGCTTGGAGCAAGCCACTACAACCCTCCTAAATCCTACTCTTTTGGTTACTCCAACATTGACCTAATATAGGACAACATCCTCTAGCAAATCACATCAACTCAAGAAGATGACCAAACTTATCCTACAACCTCATGTTGCTCTTCTTGACCTTAGCACACATGCAATTATTGTTGATAAGTTGCTTCTTAGGATGTACCAAATTTTTCATATGATATTGTTGTTCTAGCTCCTCTAGAACAAACCTCCAACCTAGCAAGCTCCTTCCTTGAACTTCACATGCGTGCAACCCTGAATATGAGCACAGTTGTAGAGGAAAATTGATATCTAGTTAGGGCTTCTCGACTGCCCTAATTCATACTTTATACCTCCTCAAACTAGGCCTAAACACCCTCAAAAATTTGTGTTGGAACACCTTCCAATGAGGCCTTCATCTAGTTGTGCTTTGAGGTATCTACCCTCCCAATCAAGGATCTCAGCTCCCTCTTTTACACCTTATAGCGGACTCAACTCTTCAATGAAAATGACCTTTACGACTCCCTTAAAATTGAGAGAATATACCCACAATTATGCCCATATTCTTTTCCAAATACACAACTCCTTACTCCAGCTATAAGGCTCTAAACTTGGTTGCTCTCCTCCTATACTTGTGCCAAACAAACCCAATCCAAGAACAAAAAACTCATGCTCCTAATTTTCCCTTCTATCTGAGGTATGTGAAGTTCCTTGAGAAGATAATTTTTCTTGTTGGATGAGTAAATGATCCTCCAAAAAACTCTTATTTATATGCTTACCATGGGTTTCAATGAAAAACCATTGTGGCACTTTAATACACCAAACCGACCTACTCTAGGTACCACAAAACCCACGAGCGATACAAATAAATTGATATCTCATTATGTATACCTTGTATTTTAGTGATTTTCACTGCCCCTTGCTCCTTTAGGGATCCTCTAATACCTCTAGGCATCAAATCACTGAACCTCCTCATGGTTTTGTCCCCGCATCTTTGGGTACAAAACCCCAAGCTTAGGTTCCAACCCCACAAATCACTTTTGTGGTGCTTCTTCCTCCAAAATTTGAACCCTAGGGCTTGGATTAGCTCCCAGGCTACAAATATCAACACCTCATCGCCTTGTTTTTTCTACTCCTCCTGCTTCATTTTGTAGCTTCTTACAAACTGGCCATATTCATGGCAAACTTTGCATTTAAAAGGAATTTGATCATAGTCAAACTCCTAAAAATGGGTCTAGCTATCTAGATTTAGGGTTATTGTTTCTAGGATCCCCTTATATAAATATACCTCCACACATATCCTTGCATAGGATAAGAGCCCCTCTGGTGGCTCGGCTCGATCAATGTATTTCCCAAGTGCATTGTTGATATTTTTGAAAGTAGTATCATTCCAACAATGTAGTGGGGGCAGGAAGCTTTTCCCAAATGCGAACGACATATGGGACATCATTTTTAGGGTTAAAATGTGGGGTCTATCGATCCAAATTTAAACCTTGGGCTCCCATGAAGTAAGGCCCTCTTCAAAATATTAGGTCTCAATCATCCTTGTTCTAAAAAAAAAAGGTAAAAAGTCATTTTCTGTAGAAATCCAAAGTGATAGAACCTTGATCATGGGTTTCCATTTTTTTTCAAACCACAACCTAAAGAAATGCGGGGAGGGTCAGATCAACCTTTGGAATTTATGCTAGCTTCTTAAAAAACAATAAGGATTTTCCTTCTACTATCGTGGCCCATTTGTGACCAATGGGTTAAAAGCAGCGATATTCAGAGCATGGGTGGGAGCGGAGGCGGAGACAACCCAATCTGGCCATCTAGCCACGTAAAGAGTGTTATATCCACTGAAATCTCAGAGTTGTAGATCTCCTAGTTTTGCTGTAAAAAATAAACAATATTATTGATTGTGGCCTCGCCTTCAGTAAGAATTTCTGGCATGAATTAATTTTTCTTTAAGGTACTCAATTAACTCCCAACATAGTGTATCAAACCCCAAAGCAATGGCCAAATGAAAGTAACCAAGAAATGTTTGGAAGCATAATTACATTATTTTGCTTTGGAATGGCAAGCCCAATGGGTCAAGTGGTTACCCTTTGCTAAATGTTGGTACAATATTATCTATTATGGTGGTACTAAAATGACTCTCTTTGACTTAGTTTTTGGACAACCACCCCATCATTGATCTCGCACTTACCAGACCTCTCTAAGGTTCAAGCACTAGAAAAAACCCTAACAACTTGTGTTAGCATTCTTCATACACTTAAGGATAATTTGGTATTGTCTTGGAATTACATGAAGCAATGGGCCAATCAAGATTGCTTCAAATGTCATTTTGAAGAAGGTGATCAAGTGTTCTTACTTCTCCAACCCTATAAGTAAATGTCACTCAAAAAGATCTACCAAAAGTTAGCTCCTAAGCTTTATGTACCTTGTACTATACTTAAAATTACATGCCGAATGGATACAAATTGGCTCTACCTTGCCATTTTATGCTCCACTTAGTCTTACATATGTCCAACTTGAAGAAAAGTGCTTGAGTCAAATTCCAAATTTCAAAATAACCTTCTAGAATTAAACAAGGAAGGTACCATTTGGTTGCAACTTGAGGCCATTTTAGACAAAAATGAGTGTCAAATCCACTAGCTCACTATCCAGGAAGTTTTGATCCAATAATATATAACTTGTAAATGCTACAGGGAACCATAATAGATTCTCCACCAATTTCTTCATCTCCAACCTTGAGGACAAGAGTGCTTGTTAAGGGAGAGGGCATGTTAGGGTCCCACATTAACTCCCCAAGTTATGGAATAGGTTGTTACTTAATGTACTAAGGGCCATTTTTAAAATTGAGGCCATGCTAAGTAGTCGAGTGTGAAATCAATAAATATAAGTGGCCTCGTTAAAGGATGTTCATTGGTTAGTAGTTAAGGCTTTATTAATGGAGGTCCATTGAGTGCATATATAGTAGTAGAATATATCTAATCAATTTTCAAGTGAATATCATTATATTTGGAGATTTTCTCATGTTGGAGGTCACCCCTTTCAAGAGGCAATTAAACATTGTATTTAGTTCTAAATATCAATAAAAATTTGCCTAATATTATTATTGTTTATTTGTGTTCTATAACTAATCTATTCTACTTTAAATATTCTAATTCAACTAATAAGAAATACAACTCTACCAAATTTTAGACTATTCATATTATTGCTTAATTATATATCGTTATACTAAAACTTTAAACTTTTGTTAAATTCATAAAGACTTTAATTTTAATAACAAGTAATATCTCAACTTATTTTTATATTAAATAATTACACATTAATTTATTAGTTATGTGTGTGTGTGTGTGTGTGTGTGTGTGTGTGTAGTATATATTTGATAGAAAATTGAAAAAATCCTTTTTTTTCTTTAAACCATTTACAACCTTCTCTTCTCTTCCTTTTTTTTGTAAATCTATATTCTATTCATTATTCCAAAAAGAGGTACATTAGTAGAAAAATGCAGGTAGTCTCACCCTGACTAGTTTTGTTTACTACTGCGATAAGCATATGAAAAAAGAAACATAAAAACATATAAAGACAAAATCCACAACTTAGGAGGCCAAAAGCACCAATAAACACAAAAAACAAGTAAACACATGTAACCATGCTAGTCATCAGAAGTGATCGAGGTTGATTTTTCCGGAGTTGTTATTAGAAAATTATATATTACAAAGCAATGCAACACATAAAATATGTGGAAAACACAAACACACAAAACACATAAAACCAAAGAGACATAGATATACGTGGTTCACCCAATTTGGGCTATGTCCACCCCGAACAGCCAGTCCTTCCTTTCTATTATCTAGCAAAATGAAGAGACACAACCTACAGCAAATCCGTTGTAATATCCTATGTTCTCTCTCATAGTCTCCCTATCTGTTTCTCGCTCTGAGCATACACATACAATACACTGCCGCAATACAATACCCTCATACAAAACGAGGGGTTGCCTTCTAGGGAAAAAGACCCTAAATTAAACATAACTTCTACCGTCAGATCATCCTCCTAATGAACGGCCCAGATTGACTAGAAATTACAATACTTTTACAAGGCAATTTACATATGTTTTTAGCTTCGGGGTCGCTGCCCCCAAAACCCCCCGCTAGGGGGGAGGGGGGGCTCCATAAAGTTGCAGTCGCCCCCCTGGACCCCCTAGGCAGCATTTAATTACAGGCGTTGTTGCCGCCCCATTTAAAACAGGGGTCCAACGCTGTGATACAAAATAAAGAAGATAATCAGGCTCCACACCCAACAATCTCCCACTTGGAGACTGATTGTAGAAAATCCACCGGTGCCTCATTTGCTGGACAATGACTCCACTTTAGACCTGGTTGTTTCTCATCTTCATCATCATTCTTGAAGACCAATTGAAACTGAGCATAGTCTCAGTTTCTCCCCGGTTACAACTTTTGTTAGCATATCTGCAGGATTCTGGCTAGTGTGTATCTTTCCAGCTTCAACTGTCCATCTTCCAAAACTGACTGTATGAAATGGTACTTGAATTGTATGTGTTTAGTCCTAGAATGAAATGTTGAGTTCTTTGCAAGATGAATGGCAATTTGGCTATCATTGTATAACGTGCCCATATCATTCTTCTTACCCAATTCATCCATAAACATTTGTAACCAAATCATTTCTTTACTAGCCTCTGTAATAGCGACATACTCTGCTTCTGTTGTTGAAAGTGCAACAGCACTTTGGATTTTTGAAACCCAACTGATAGTTGTTCCACCTACAGTAAATACATGCCCTGTAGTGCTCCTCCTATTATCTTTGTCACTTGCCATATTTGCATCAACATATCCTTGTAGAGCAATGTTTGAACCACCAAAGCATAATGCTTGATTTGTGGTACCTCTCAAATATCTGAGAATCCATTTCACTGCCATCCAATGTTCTTTCCTGGATTGTTCATGTACCTGCTTGCAACTCCCACTGCATGTGCAATATCAGGCCGTGTGCAAACCATTGCATACATTAAGCTTCCAAGTGCTGATGCATATGGAACTTTAGACATATAATCCATTTCTTCTTGGGTCTTGGGGCACATCTCCTTACTAAGTTTGAAATGGCTAGCAAAAGGTGTACTAACTGGTTTTTCATTCTGCATATTAAATATTTTCAACACCTTTTGTATGTACTCATTTTGGGACAATGCTAATTTGCGATTTTTCTTGTCTCTAGTTATTCTCATACCAAGGATTTGTTTTGCAACTCCCAAATCCTTCATTGCAAATGAATTTTCCAATTTTCTTTTGAGCACATTTATTTTCTGCATGTTAGACCCTGCAACAAGCATGTCATCTACATAAAATAACAATATAATATAGTTGCCATCATTTTGCTTTTTCAAATAAACATTATGATCAGAGTGACATCTAGTATAACCTTGTTCAGACATAAACCTATCAAATTTTAGATATCGTTGCCTTGGAGCTTGTTTTAAGCCATACAAGCTCTCCTTCAACCTGCACACTAATTTCTCTTTCCCTTTGACCTCGTATCCTTCTGGTTGCTGCATATAGATCTCTTCCTCCAAATCTCCATGGATAAATTTTGGCTTTACATCTAACTGTTCAAGATGCAAATCTTCCGTTGCTACAAGACTTAAAATAGTTCTGATTGAAGTCATATTAACAACGAGATAAAATATTTCATCAAAATCAATACCTTTCTTCTGTGCAAAACCCTTCAGCACATGTCTATCTTTGTACCTCTGTTTTCCTCCATCTTCTTCCTTCAGCCTGTAAACCCATTTATTATGCAATGTGGTTTTACCTGCAGGCAACCTGACTAAGTCCCAAGTTTGGTTATGTATTAAGGAGTCCATCTCTTCATTCATGGCTAGCTCCCACTTCTTCCTGGTTTCAACTTGCATTACTTCTTCATAACATTTGGGTTCACCAGAATCAGTCAAGAATAAATAATATAATGAAGGAGAGTATCATTTAGGTGGTCTACATATCCTGGTAGATCTTCTGACACCACTTTCAGGTGTTTGAGGTGCATGTTGCTGTTGTGGTGGTTGATGTTGTTGTGGTTGTTGATTATTATTATTTTCAGGCACCTTTACTTTTTCTGTGATCTCATCAAGAATTGTGTATTCTTTGTTTTCTTTTTCCTATTTCTTTTCGTGCAACCAATTCTTATACAAGACCTTTTCATTGAATATTAGATCTCTTCTCCTAATGATTTTGTGATTTTCATAATCATATAAGCGATAACCAAAAGCATTAACACCATATCCAATAAAGGTACATTTCTTTGATTTTGCCTCAAGATTTTATATTTTCTTTATTAATATGGACAAAGGCCTCACAACCAAAAGGCTTTAAAAAAGAGTAGTTTAACTTTTTACTTGTCCATGCTTCCTCTGGAATACCACCATCCAAGGAACTTGAAGGCCCTTTGTTTATTAGATAAACAACAATATCTATAGCATCTGCCCAAAATTGTAAATGCAATCCTGCATGCAATCTCATGCACCTTGCACGCTCCATGATTGTTCTATTCATTTCTGTTCATCCTTTCTGACACACCATTTTCTTGTGGTGTTCTTGGAACTGTCTTCTCTCTACAAATTCCATGTCCTGAATGGTACCTATCAAAATATTTGTTGCAATATTCACCTCCATTGTCTGAAATGAGACACTTCAACTTCTTTCCTGTCTCAATCTCAACCAAAGCTTTCCATTTGTTGAAAGCATCAAATACATCAGATTTATTCTAAATACAATAAATCCAAGTTTTTCTAGTTGCATCATCAATCAAAGTATCATAATAATGAGAGCCACCGAGAGATGATACCTGAGCAGGTCCCCATACATCTGTATGCACAAGCTCTAATTTTTCTCTCTTATTTTCTTTCCCAAATCTAAGAAATATGACTCTCTTATGTTTTCCATAAATGCAATTCTCTCAGAAATCCAAATCAATATTCTTCAAACCCAACAACAAATTTCTTGAGTGAAGAATCTTCACCCCCTTCTCACTCATGTGTCCGAGCCCACGATGCCATAATGATGCATCTACTCCTTTGGAAGTTAAAGCATTAACAGAGTTGGAAATACCATTGCATAAATACAGTGTACCAACCTTTTCGCCTTTTTCTATTACCAGGGCTCCTTTGGTGACCTTCCAAGTTTTATCTGTGAAAGTTGTCACACAACCTTCACCGCCTAACTGCCCTGTTGAAATCATATTTTTCTTCAAATATGGAACATGCCTTACCTCCTTTAATAGCCATTGGTTTCCATTCTATTGTTTTACAAGAACTTTACCCATTCCAACAATTTTACAGGGTTTATCATCACCCAAACAAACTTGTCCAAAATCTCCTTGAACATAATCATGAAAATATTTCTTATCAGGTGTGGCATGGAATGAGGCCCCTGAATCTACCACCCAGGAATCAGTAATATTTTGGAAAGAAAGAATCAAAGCATATTGTAACACATCACCTATCACATTGCTTCATGATTTTTTTCTTGTTGTGTGTCTCCTTCTTTTCCCTTCTGAGATCTACAGTCTTTCTTGAGGTGTCCTTTCTTTCCGCATTTCCAGCACACTATCCCCGATCTGGACTTGGATCTGCCTTTCCTTGATTTACTGTGATATCCAGAGCTCTTTCCTCTTTCCATTTTTTCCCCTAGACTCTGCACTCAAAGCATTACCCGATGTCTCACCAGAGCTTTTCCGTCGCATTTCCTCGCTAGGGATAACACCGACAACATCATCAAACTTTAAAGTAATAGATCCAAAGACAGAGTTACTAAACCATTCCAACTTGTTGGAAATGAGCACGGAAATAATAGGGCCCTAACTTCATCATCAAAGTTTACCCCTACAGAACTTAACCGACTGGTAACTGTACTAAAATCATTTAAATTGTCTGCAACAGATCCACCTTCCGACATCTTCATATTAAATAAACATTTCATAATAAATACCTTGTTTGAGGTCGAGGTTTTTTCATATAGTTTTTCCAATGCCTTAATCAAACCCTCTGTTGTTGTTTCCTTCGAAATATTGAAGGCTACCGACGCCGCGAGGCACAACCGTACTATTCCAAGTGCCTTTAGATCAAGAATCTCCCATTCTGCGTCTATCATAGTGGTCGGCTTCTTTGTTTTTCCGCTCAATGGTAGGTACAGATCTTTCTGATACAGATAATATTCCATCTGCATCTTCCACAGCAGGAATTTTTGGCCGTTAAATTTCTCGACCCTAAACTTACCATCTTCTGCCATTGCTCCCACTTGAGCCAGGAACCTTTCTTTCCTGCGAGTTTATCAGCAAAATAGACCTTTGACTCTGATACCAGTTGTTAGAAAATTATATATTACAAAGCAATGTAACACATAAAATATGCGGAAAACACAAACACATAAAACCAGAGAGACATAGATATACGTGGTTTGCCTAGTTTGGGCTATGTCCACCCCAAACAGCTAGTCCTTCCTTTCTATTATCCAGCAAAATGAAGAGACACAACCTACAGCAGATCCGCTGTAATATCCTATGTTCTCTCTCACAGTCTCCCTATCTGTTTCTAGCTCTGAGAATACACATACAATACAAAGTCGCAGTACAATACCTTCATACAAAATGAGGGGTTGGCTTCTAGGGAAAAAAACCATAAATTAAACATAACTTCTATCGTTGAATCATCCGCTTAATGAACAGCCTAGATTGACAAGAAATTAGAATACTTTTACAAGGCAATTTTACATATTTTTTTAGCTTCGGGGGCGCTACCCCTAAAACCCCCCGCCAGGGGGGGGGCTCCATAAAGTCACAGTCGCCCCCCTTGGACCCCCCAAGCAGTGTTTAATTATGGGCAGCGTTTCCGCCCCATTTATAACAAGGGTCCAACGTTGTGATACAAAATAAAGAAGATAATCAGGCTCCACACCCAACAGTTTTTCCTGGAGGAGGAGGAGGAGGATGGAAGGAGTAGTGAACGTGCTCTTCGAAGTGGCCCATCCAAGACTCAAACTTCTCTATTTTCTCATATAACATATTATAGCCTCGCCAAACCACCACTACGCATTCCTAGACATGGCATTGGAAATAGTGCATTTTTTTCAAAGTGGCAATGAGCTCTACATGCTCCTCCTGCCTCACCCGCTCCAAGGTTTCCAAGCGTTCAAGTACCGACTGAATCAAATCTCAGTAGTGCTCTAAAAACAATCTTGTCTCTGACTGTGTCCCAAATTACATGCCTTCCCTCATCGCCCTGAACCGTTGCGGTGAATCGTCCTACCCCATTTCTAACTCCAGGGGGTGAAACTCCCACAATCAACCACCACGCCCACAGGATTCAAAAGCCACCCGACCAGAATGACCCTCCTTGCTACCACTGCAACCGCTAGAGACCACTCGTCCTGAGCGACCTGCATTTTTACTACCCCACTCAGAGCTAGTGGTCGTCATTTCAATCTGTGAGGGAGACGCATATCCCCTCCAGCTGCCCGAATTGGGCTTAAGCTACGAAGAGGAACGAGCCTAACGGGGAACCGAATGCATTGTGACTGACCCGGAACTGCTAGGATGAGCTGAAGTTGACCAACGAGTAACTTTACAAACCTCAGCTATCACCGAGGAGAAACGCCCCACCCCCACCGGCGTGACCACAACAAACCAACCTAGGATGAACGCAAATAACCATAAATCCAAACCAGCAACATGGACCTGGATTTGCAATGCACTATCCCTCTCCCTGAATAGCACCCCTGCTAACCAAACCACCCAAAATCCAGCACATCCGCTCCACAAACACCACCTGCCCTTGCATGACCCCGAGAAGGGACCACTCAAGGCAGCGAGCCAAATTTCACTCCACCGCGAAGGGGATGCCACCAAACCCCAACAAGACCAGCAAAACAAAACCAAAGGGAGAAGGTTGAATCCTTCCCTGCACGTGATAACCATAAACCGAATACCAAACTAGCAATTAACAAGAATGCACACCCATAAGAAAAGGAGGGGACGTCGATGGCGAAGACGCCACCTCTCCTAGACATGGTGCCCTCGAAAAAAACTGTTCCCTCGGAAAGAAACCTAGAATGTCTAATAGAAATCCTCGGCACCTTGCATAAATCGTTGATGGACGCCACCTCCCGCGAGATTCAAGACTGATTGAGGTCTCACACAAGTCCCATTAACATCTCGTGTACACAAGGTGCATTGAGAGGAAGACAAGGTCGATCCTCGCACCTTCAGCCATGTGGTGTTCATGAATGCCTACACTTTACCTCAATATTGTCGTTAACTTGGTTAATCACCCCATCAGGACCTTCCTTTCTCTCTTTTTTTAAAATATTAAATTAAAATATATTATAAACTATTTTATTTACTTATTACAGACATGATAGAAAAAATGTGCATATTATATAGCGATTATGGATTTTAATGGAAGACATGTTTATGAGTGGTAAATTGTAATTAAAAACACAAGACATGTTTAAGAGTGGTAACTTGTAAGTGAAAACACTAATGACTAATTTAATCAATATGCATAACCTTTTCCCTTTTAAACTTTAGATACATAAAATATTTGTGAATTCACTCCATTTCATGTTAGAGCATGGTTCAACTAACTTCAATGAATGGTTTGCATAAAAGTCAAATGTATAATCTAGAAAAAAAAAAGGATGCATTACAATGTAGCTTAGAGTACGAGTTACTTACATTAAACATAGTGTGCATGTTAATGATAAGCATGGAAGTGCACAGTTTTTCGATTTTAAGAGATAATATTTTTTTAATGTGGTTAAGAATATATATATATATATATATATATATAATAGGCAATGTCTTGTAATTCTCCTTTTTAAATTATAGTTGTTAGAATGTATTACAAATTATATAATCTCTAAAGAAAAATGTACTTTATCATCTAACCAATTATTGGAACTCCAAATGTACCTGGTCCAAAATATTTGAATAATATGCCAACGAATAAAATGACAACCTTCTTATAAGTATTTTAAATGAAGAATAAGACACTTGGTTTTCAATGGCAGTCATGTCTGGTAGGTTCCACACTGCCAAAACAAAGAAAAAAATTCTAAGAAAAATGGTATCTTAGTAACTAAGTGATTATTGAAACTTAGAAATCCAAATAATCCATCATTATTTAAATAATAATAAAAAGTTCACAGCGAAATTCTAACAATGGATAAATAGGTTTGATAAATTTGTAAATTTTATAACGTAACATGTCACATGACTTATTAGACACCACTTGCCATAGTGGATGGAAGTGGAGCATGGCACTGGCATCTTATAAATGTATTAAAAGGTGCAATATGCTTTAGTCTTCTCCATTGGAAATTTTAGTTGAAAGGGGATGAGGATTATAACAACTTTTTCCAAGTTCACGAATATTGAGAAACGCCCTTTTCTTTAAGAATTTAAAGAGGTTATGTAGTTTTTGTGTATATTTTTATATTTCTTTAAAAGTGTTTTTGGAATTTTTAAAGTGCTTCTTTATATTATATAGATGGTCTTTCCGGTAAAAGTTGTTGCTATATAATATATTTGTGTAATTAGGATTTGGTGGACTATTTGACCAATACATTTTTTACATGGTAAGTCAGACCATTTCAATTAATTTTTTATGTTTAATTGTATTAGTTAATTTTTTTAATATGAATATAAGGTGAGATAATAATAGTTGAACATATTTAATTGCCAAGTGTTATTTTTCTCAATGAAAAATGTGATTTTTAAATTTAAATTCTATGAGAATGTGATTTTTAAATTTAAAATGGTGAGGTAAGGGTGTGTATTATCTTCATCTTCTAATAGTCATAGCCACATGGAAGTGGATGTGTATGTGTGTATATTTTATACTTGTTATTAGAATTTTATTTTTGGATTTATTATATTATTTCATTACTTTTATGTAATAGATTGGATGTATTTAATTTTGTGTAATTTAATTAAAGTGTAATAATAAGTCAATAAAATTGATTAACATTTATTATAAAAAATAAATTGTACTCATAGAAATAATAGAAAATAATAGAAGTGAGGTGCTCTACAATTAAGGTGAGTATAAATAAACACAAAAACTATTCATATTAACAAAAGAAAAATCATATTAGCAAAGAAACAAATATAAGTCCTAATGCAAACTCAATGTTTTAACTATGTGGGGATCCCATAAGACTATAGAGTCTCTTAACCAGAGACGAAAGTCAAGAAAGTCAAGAAGGTATTCATTAAGTAGCAAACCATATTACACATCCCATCAAACAAAACGGGGCACCACAAAAAATCCTTACAAAAATATCAAAGGGAAAATAACTACAATAATATAAACTCACCAAAACACACTGATTGTGGTGGAAATGTAGTTGGAGGAATCACATAATTCTATGGTGATTCACCATTTGGAAAAGATCCACATTTATCACCACACGCCATTGACATCATTATTGAAATCAAGGAAAGAACGTAATTCTATCACCCTACCAAATATTGAACATTGGTATTATTTGCATAAACCAAAGATTTAATCTCATCTACATTACATCATAGAATATCTTAGCACTGCCAAATTAGGGAGAGGATATTATCATTGAAGAAATATTGGTCACTATTGAAATTGGGATTGCGTTGAAGCAATACAATTGAAACTTTAATAATACCCAAAATAGAAATGGCAATAAAAATTTAGTATCTAAAGTGAACCATCATTCCCGAATTTGGCATAAGCATTCACCTTATGTATCTTGAGATAAGTGTTAGAAGGGTTAAGAAGCAATTGAGACCTTGTATATATGGAAGACAAATGTATGAAATGACTTGTTAATGAAGGGGAGTTAACATTTTCAAACCCTTTTAACAACCCTAACCTCAGACATTCACCTTATGTATCTTGAGATAAGTGCAAGAAGGGTTAAGAAGAAATTGCAACCCTATATATATGGAAGACAAGTGTAGGAAATGACTTGTTAATGAAGGGAAGTCAACATTTTCAAACCCTTTTAGCAACCCTAACCTCTTGAGAAAACGGAGGATCATGAAGCACTAATGGAGAAGAATGACGAAATAAAGCTTGAAAAGGGGAACTCCAATATCCAATCTTATCAATACTTATTTAAGGAAGAAGAAAACATCCAGATCAAGCCACATGGGCGTGAGGTTGATGTAGTTAAGTTTAATCATTGGTTGTTATAAGTCTATATAATGTGCACAATATACCAGAGGAGCATAAATTATTTTTTATTGGACTCGAGTTAGAAGGGTATGTAGAGACTTGGTGGGAAAATTTAATTGAGAACCCTACATTGAAGAGAGATCCACAAGTAATGAGTGGGATGTATTAAAACCTTCTCAAATGCCATTTTTATCCTATTAGGTGTAAAGAGGACAAGATGATTTTGTTGCAATGTTATCAATAAACGCAAGGAAAAAGTGCACAAGAGTACACTACAAAGTTTAAAAAATAAAAAAATAAATAAAAATTATATATATATATATATATATATATATATATATATATATATATATATATATATATATATATATATATATATATATATAATTAATTAGTGGGGGGGATATCCCAACAAATCAAAAGTGGTCATTAAGTACCTAGATGGCCTTCATAGTCACATAAGGAAGAAAATTATGGTATTCAAGGTGAAGAACATATATGAGAACTGTGTGTAGGACCAATAAATTGAATCAAATAAAAGAAAAGGGAACCCAAACTATTTGCAGTAGTTTGACCAACAAGAAGATTCCAATAATGGTGAAAAGGAAAAACAAGAAAAGAGATTTTGTTGCACGTAAGTATAAGGACCTTGACAACCATTGTGACCATGGAAACATTAATGGTCACAACAAAGAAAATTGTATATATTAATCTCAATCACTACAAGAAAGTGTAGGCTAAGAAGAAGAATATTCTAGGTGTGGAATCAAAGAGGAAATTGGAAGTAACTCAAATGTGGACAAGAATATCATCTACACAGTGGTGTAAAAGGAGGTGAAATTGAGTAACCTTCATCATAAAAAAGAGGAGACAGTGAAGTCATTCTATTTTGATATTCAAATCAAGAAGACCAAGTTAGATGCTTTGTTAAATCCTCATTCACAACCCAACCCCATTACAGATCTGGGCGTGGTAAGTAAATTTGACTTAGAGATGCATAATCATCCTCATATATATTGTCTAGAATAGGTGAGTAAATAGGTAGAGTAAAAAATTACCAAGTAATGTAAGATTAGATTTCCTAATAGTGCAAATTGTATTAATGAAGCCAAGGTTGATGCAGTCTTGATGTCTTCAGTGTAGTGTTTTCTAGTCCCCACATGTATATGAGGGATGCCATCTTCATGAGAATGGGCAAGAAATATTGTTTGGATAAGGATGACAACTCTTTTATCATAAATTCACATAAGGGAAGGCTAAGATATCTTTGGTGACTTCCCACCAAGGTAAGAGATTAATTAACTTAAGCAAGAAGTGTGTGCTTATCTTCTTGAAACAAAACTAGAAAGACATTAAAGCACTAGGTGTGGAATCCTTGGAAGGATCTAAGAACAAGTGGAAGCATAAGCTATAAGAGCTTTGCAAGCATATATAGACTATTTTTCAAGTGCCAAAAGGTATGCCACCTGCGAGGGAATTTGTAGTAAACATTAAACCTTAAACTTGAATTACAAACAATATAATAAAATGATCATTTACTTCGTATATCAACAAAGTTTTAAGGTAGAGCCCCCGGGGGTGTAGACTAGTTGCTGACAAGGTGTTTTGTTAAGGCACTTCTTGTGTAAAGGTCATAGGTTTAACCCTAACTTACTCATGTCCGCTAAAGGGGTGTGCAAGGGAACTTAAAGATTATAGTGGTAGTGGTCAAAATCAACCTCATGTAACACGAATATGAAACCAGCCTAGTTGTTGATTCCTCTAGTCGCCAAAAAAGAGGAAAAGTTTTAATTTAGGGAAATACCATAAAATGATCGTTTTATGGAAGGATTCAACTATTGTTCACTTGCCTCTCTGAGGGAGAAACCTCCCAATGAGCTAAACTCAAATAAATATACTCCAATACATGCTCTGTAACAAGGATTATATCCCTATTTATAACTAGCTAAAGAACTCTAACCATAACTACTTCTTAGATATCTAGTGGACCTACTTTAATGAGGCTACATTATATTTGCTCAATAATAACTACCTAGTGAGCCTTATCTAATAATAATAGACTCGGTGGACATAGTCCACCTTACAGTGAATGGCCATCGTAAATACATTAGTGGGCCTTTCGACCCTCTATTACACCCCTATGAAAGGTCCCAAAATTGAAGGGTAGCATAATATATAATTGCTTCCATGTTTACCAAATGTAGGATTGTATTGACATTCTATATTAAAATAAGACGAGGCGAAGAAAAAGTCACGAGAATCATCAAAGCTAAGATTTATAACGTGAATTACCTCTTAATGCACATCACATGTTAATTAGAACCATTAAAGAATGATGAGAAATAGAGAATGTGCACTAACTACAAAGATCTCAACTAAATCTTTCTCGAGAATCGATACCCCATGAGTAGGATCAATGACTTGTTCTATTATCTACAACATGCAAAGTACTTCACCAAGATTGATCTAAAATATAAATATCATCTAATTTGTAGCAAGAAATAAAACAATCAAAAAAATAATGTGGGATATGAGACTATCATGTCACTCCATTATATTTTTTATTCCCCCCCTAATCCAAACAAAATCTAGGCAAGATTTTCAATCCAATGAAAATTATAATGCTAGACTAATTACGAGGCTCTCAATCTACCCAAATGTTTAAAATTTCAATTTGAACAATGTAAAGTGGGGTTTAAAAATATTTTCATTTGTCAAAGTTCGATGGATATAGGGTGATTTCATTAACTTGTAAAAATTATAGTTATATTTAGGATGCACTCTCCTAATGGAAGGAGCTCTGAGAATGCTTGCAACGGTTAGGGTTTTTCCCTAGCCGGCCGTTCTACGCTTAGATCGTGTGGATTTATTTGCATATCTCTACTAGATTCCAAACAACAGAATCTCAGTGTTTCAGTTAAGAAGACATTGTGTTTTGCAAGAATGGTAATTGGTCCAGCAAGCTCTTCTCCAGTTTCATATAGTGCCATGTTGAAATCCGGATCTATTATTTTGGTAGTTCAAGAAGTCCCCTCCCTTAATGTTCATTTGGAGTATGAAGCTTTTAAATGTGAAAAATATTTTTTGGAGAAAGGTTTAGTCTGCGGGTTTAATAGGTTTTAGTCCCTATTGACTGATCTTCACAAATGGATTTATGAATTGTGGAAACCTCTCTTGAAGGATGATTTAAATATTTATCTTATGGCTTAGGGTTTTTTTTTGTTGTTTTTTATAATATTGAGGACAAGAAGGTTATTTTCGAATCTAGGCCATGCTTCTAGGATATTGTTGGTCTCTTCATGCAGCCATGGTGTTACACTAAAATTTGTCACCATGATTGTCAATTAGAATATCTTGCCATCCGATGAAGTGTCTCAAGTGAATCCCCTATGAAGCTTGAAGTAAAAAATACCAGGGGCAAAAGGAATTTTGGTTTTCACTACTTAAAAACCCTTTTTGAGTATCTGTGCAGTTTCCCTAAACAAAACCTGTGCATGCTCAGTTTCTTCCACTGTAAATCGCGCATATCTTAGCAGTTTCTTCTAATATAAACTGCACAGGTATGTTCATGTAAGTAAAAATAAAAAGTAAGTTCTAGGAGCTTTGATTGAGGAATCTTATCCAAATTAGAAACCTCGAACCACTACATACATGCGCCTCATCCCTTGGTATATGGAACTAATGTCCTCTTCTTAAGCATCATATCCCTTGAGAAGAGGAACTAGAAACCTCCTCATCCTTCCTATAAATTGAGCATATGACTAAAGGAATGGGAGACTATAGAGACTAGGATTTGTAAACTCATGTTGTTGGTTTTGGGTCTGAAGAGCTTGTCATCAAGGGAAGGGAAGGATACCATTGGAAGAGACTTGTGACATCAAGGCAACCATGTTGTAAGCTTGTTTTCCCTTTTGATATTAATACAAAGTAATTGTTATTTCCTAATTGTGTTTGTTGTTGACGTTATTTCTGGAATTCCTTGATCACTCACATGGTTTATAACTGATTATTGATTCATTTATATGTTGTATGCTAGATTAAGGAAACTTACCTTTGCTTTTTTTATGCGAGATGCTTTGATCTCTTTGAATGTCTTTGTCCATGCAGATCTCTTTTGGAGCATCATGGAGAAGTTGTGGAAAGCATTCGGAAAGCCTCTAAGGCATTGAGGGAAAGTTGGTTGTGGAAAACATTGAAAGGAATTCTACAAACACTTCATTAATAGGTAAGTGATCCTTTTCATACTACATGTTTCACGTTTTGGTTAAGCTAAAAAAATAGTTATAGTTTTATCTGTTTGTTTCTATTTTTCCTTTAGGATTCTAGGGAGATCGCTCTTGTATGCAAGGGGGATTTATCTTGGTAACAAATTGGCGACTTCACCGGGGAACGAGAGTTCTCCTTTCTGTCCTTTTGTGACCTTTGATGCCTTTGGACCCTATTAAGAATTGAAATTTATGGTTTGAAACCTTTGTTTTTTTTTATTTTTTCTTAATTTTTTCGATCTACACAGTTTCTATTTTAGACAGAGAACACAGACCTACGCAGTTTTTCTTCAGAAACAGTGCGCATGCGCACTGAATTACACTGATCGCATGCCCAACCCTATGAAATTTTGGAAAAATTTATGGTTTCTCTAATTTAAGTCCATATTTTTTGTTTTTTATGATCCTTTGGCTTGTTTACAGTCTCATTAAGTCTCTGTTTAGTTGATTGGGTGTTTTGAATTTTCTTTTTTGAGAATTCTTAATTTGATTTCCATTGGTCATTACTCAGTGTTTTGTCTCAGTTTCTAATTGTGTCTGAGTGTTAATCACCTTTGAGTGTTTTTACTTTTGACCTTTGGATTTTTAACCCAATTTTATTTACTTACACTTGATCGGTTGCTTAGATTACATTAGTGAGAGAAAATAATCTTGTTGTTCTTTCGCTGATTTGGAATCATCTTGTGTTTGAGAATTCTCTTGCATAGATTACATTTGCATGATTATAATTCTCATTTTCATAATATGAATGAAAATTTTGCATAGATTACATTTGCATGTTTCAAGTGAATTGTGCATAGATTAAAACTGCATAGTTTACATTCTAAAAATCCAACCATAGATTTAGATTAGTGTCTTTGATTTTCTTTTTGAGGAAAAACACTTATCTTTACACTTTTGGGTTCTGAGTTTTTGTTGGTTTGTTGATCTATCAAAAAGAGTCTTTCGCTTATGGAATTGGTTGTGTGAATCTCTTTTCTTTCAGTGAATCTCATCATATATTCATTTATGTCTGTTGTAAAGAGTTATTTCATCAATTGAAAATATAATGTCTCTCATTGAAAGATAGTACTGATTTGAATTTGCATGTTTTTATGCTTGTTTTAAACATAAAAATAAAAAAATGCTTTGAATTTGTCAAACACAGGAATGGTAAGCACACAAGAATAGGAAATATAAGTGTGGATTCATTTATTATTCACAATGATGCATATATAATACATTGGAGTGACCCTTTGTTTCACATTCCAAGTGGTCTCTTGGACTCCTCTTGACTATTCAACTCCCACACTAACCCTATGGGGATTAGTTGTCCAACATTCCCCCCCTTAATCTGAAGGGGTATGTATGAGTCCAAGAAGGGAGTTGTAATACAAAATGTGCAGAGTATGCATGGCAGCACTAGGTTGAATGAGCTCTCTGAAATGTTGGCATAAGGAGGTGGTTTAAGGATGACCACCAACACTAGAATGCTTAGTGCAGTTCCTGAAACTCTTCCAAATCTGGAAAGAAGCTGAGCTATTCTGCTAGAGGAAGTGCTCCTAATGCTTTGAATAGGGATACCTTCAACCTAGAAGAAGTGAGGTCTACAACCTGCAGTGGTTTAAGGATGACCACCAATTCTGGAATGCTTAATGCAATTCCTAGAACTCCTCCAAAACTGGCAAGAAGTTGAAGTCTTATACTAGAGGAAGTGTCCCCAATTCTTTGAAGAGGGGGAAGCTCAACCTCGCATATATGATTTAAGGCTGACCACCAACCCAAGGCATTCTCATGGGCATGTTTGTGTCTGGCCACAACTCTGAATATGGTATGGTAGGTTGTGGCTCGAGCTCACTTGAACTGTTGTGTCTCTATCTACAACTTTGAATCTAGTATGCCAGGTTATGGCTCAAGCTTGCTTGATGTGGCTTTTAAGCTTGTAGATGACCATCATTTCTCCCCCTATCATATACAAGGTGAGAGGATGGAAAAAACCCAACTGCAAGATTGTTCAATACTCTATAACAAGTTCTGACATGTGACTGAAACGTCTTCTTGGTTGTTGATGCCTATTGCCAAGAAGCGATCCATCCAAGATGAATCTTTTCTTCTTGCAAGAGGCTTGTTTCTAAAGCATCTGTGTGAAGAATGAATGTGCTAACCACAGTGCTTGCACGGGTGAAGATCGAAACAATGATCTTTCATATGGCCAACTCGATCACAGTGTTGGCATTTCACAATATATTGTTATGGAGGAGAAGCATAAACTGGAAAAGTTGAAGGTGAATTGTCGTAAAGAAATCATGCACTCTGAAACTGAATGGGCTTGGAATAGTCAAGAATATGAAAGGACACATCCTTTTCATATCCAAGACCAGTTCTATGCTTGTTATGGACAAGCTCTTCCCAAGGTTTGATGACTATCTTGAGAAGTGCAGGCTGGATTTTTGCATCTGTATGTAACTTTTTTGCTTCATGGGGTACTAGATCAACATTATTGATTTGTTGCTAATAAGAGTCTGTCTCAGTGTTTTGGACAAAAACAGGTTCAGAATGATAACTCCACTGTTGTAATTCTGCTTGTTGAAGCTGAGATTCAAGCTCCAAAAACTCCATTTTGTCTTGCGCATTTCGTAAACAGAATAGAATATCAGAGACATTATCCTTATTGATTTGGATTGTGTTATTAGCAATGGACATGATTAGAGTTCTCAATCACTCTAATAATCCATGGATTTTTTTCATTGTTCAAACAACTCTAGTCAACAAATGATCACAAATGTACTTGCAATATTCTTCAAAATTAAATGTGCCCAATTATAAGAGGGAAATCTACTCAATCAATAATATTTTGCAAGCAATAAATATTATCCTTGAAAATGTGATTCTCCTTGTGTTTGGTCGACAAATAAGTTCCTCTACTCTATGTCAACAAACAAGAAGTTCATTAAGGTATCCACATGGAAAGCATGTCCAAACTTGTACCTCTTCAAGTGAATTTATGGGTTTTGATAGTGTTGAGCCTTCTTAAGCTTCATTGGGAAAAAAAATTATGTTTTCCCAAAACAATAGGCTGAGGAAGCTAACAAGGATCCCAATCATAGCTCTGAATGACTTCCAAAATCATTCAAATATTGTGTCGAACTTATGGGCATGTTGCAGCTGCTTATAGCGGATGTTTATTGTGTGGCAAGCATATTGAAAGTTGGACAGACACCACAACAAATATGGCTCTGCTGCATTAGCTTCCTGTGTTATTTTTTGTCTTCACTTATTCCAGTGGAAATTTTAAGATTTTTTTCAACTCAATATGGACACATGAATTCTAGGTATTAATGTTAAATAATTTTTCTATACTAACATTTGGCACTGGGCAGCGTGGCTCCACCTCTAAAAGTGCTAATTTAGAAATTTTGATGGAGGAATCTGTACAAACTCGCAATGTAGAAACAGTGGATATGGAGAAATAAATTTGGATTTCTCCTTACACTTGATGTCAAGGGGGATATTAGTTTCCTGGGTTGAATATTTGTTAGCGCTTCTCAACACTGTTCACCACCGACTCTTATCGGTCCCCTCAACATTGCAATCCTCTATTGCGATAATTCCCATGCCAATTCCTCTGGCTATGATTCAGAGAGGCACATTGCTATAGGTGCTCCTACAAAATAAGGTAGAAGAGGCTACTCCTGCAAATAACGTGGTCTCCTTCTGACTTGAGTCTCTCTGATCTGTGCGCCCAAATGAAAAATGGGGCTCTGGAAAACAAACCCGGCACCTCTCCTCTGGGCATAACAACACATACACACACTTGGTCTCACCTCCCAAATGCCCAAATGTCGTGCTCTCTTGCGATGAGGACACTAGGACAGGATGCCCAAATGCTAATGCTAAATCCTGTGATAAGGACGCTAAGAGAGCCTAGTCTCACCTCCCAATTGCCACTTACACGAATGTGTGGAGGGTTCGGCAGAGGTGGTAGGCCGATAGAGGGCAAGGCGGAAGCAAGAGGTAGGTCAAGGTCCGCCAGGGAGGGCCGAGGAGGTAGCATGTGATGGAGGGCCGGCGGTGTTGAGGGAGGTCGACAATGTTGAGGGAGGGATATATGTGCAGACATCTTGGAGGCGAGTCACAACATGCTTGTTCCTATATTCAAAGCATCTAGCATCATGGTCTCGACAAAGAGAGCGCAGGACAATTGAATGGGAAACCTTCCCACTTGAAGGGAGAAATCTCAACTCTGGTTGAAGGATACCTTGCGGGAGACTGTTCAAAGCAGAAATTACACTTCATTCAACACATTGTTTTAGTATTCAACTACTCTTCATTCAAAGAAGAGATTAAACTTCATTCAACACATTGTTTCAGTATTCAACGAACCTTCATTCAATGCAGAGATTCAACAGTGAACAACGACTCCAATATAGAGGCATTCAATATAGAAAGCATAACTCAACACAAAAACTTCAATTGGGATTTAAAGCAGATATGTAGGTGGTGATATGGTAGAGTCGTTACTGACAAGGTCGCGCTTTAACGATATGCACGAATTTGTTACCACAACGAAAAATTTTCTGCAAAGGCAGGGAATCATTTAAAGTTGACAAATAGTCTGAGTGACAGGTTTAGAAAAGAGCATATGGCAAAATTACTAAAATTGGAGACAGGCAGAAGGAAAGGTAGGAGTTGAATCCGTTGATAGACAAAGATGGCAGGGTGCGTTTTCGAATTTATTTTCAGAGTTGTATGCAACACAGGCCAGTGCTATTATGATAGCATGGCAAAAAACTTAACGCATAAACACACAATGAGGAAGAAGACTACTCAATTAGTGGTTGCGAAATCCACAGAGAATGACACAGATCATGGCTTTGATACCATGTCAAACATAATTGATTAGTATTAGTATTTTCTTGCTGAAAATTAGTGTGTTAGAAAATTTGTTATATTTTATCTTATTTATCAATTTTTGCATTATTGGAAGTGAATGGAACCTCTCTCCTTTAGTTAGGATTCATCGAAGTGAAAATATTACATTATCATATTCGATTGCATTCAGTTTTGAGTTAGGTCATAACACCACTAGTTTCACGTCCATTTGTCTACAGAGTAAATAACAGCCAAATAACACGGTGCTAATTAAATTAATCTAGAATTTTTTATATTTTCTAGGGCTCATTTCACCAATTTAGATTAGGTTAGTGCTTTGGAATAGGGAAGTAGTTATCTTTCCAAAAAAAATAAACAAACAATAGTATCTTTTGGTAGGGAAAAATTACAATTGTTGGAATTTTGCTCTAGGAAGCTCTTCTTAAAAGAGTCAAGCACGAGGTCATATATGGTTACAACATCAATCTCGAGGGCTCCTATTTTGGTAAGGCTTCCAAACCTTCCCCTGCATCTTTGGAATCTCCCATCATTATCGTCTATTGGGAATGCATTAGGAAAGTTTTATTGTCGTAGCACGGAAACTAAATTTTTTTATAAGACTATTTATGTGCGAATATGTGTGGAAATGGACTTCAATAAGGGTCTTCCTACTAAGATTAATATGACGGCTCCAGACTATGTTTGGGTTCAAAAGCTCGATTATTAAAATGTTTCATCTCGGTGTAGAGTGTATTATGAAATTGTGCATGTAATAAAAAATTTCTCAAACATTTGCAAAACAATAAAGACCAGGAAAAATAGTTGAAGGCCCATATGGTGGGAAGGAGCTCAGAGTGAACACTATAAGGTATACAAAGAAGAAGAGTCTCAAGATAAGAAAGAAGGAGAAGGTAAATAAGAAGCAAATATTGTCAAAGAAAATGCATTAGAGGCAACAAAAATCGATCAGGGAAAAACACATGTCAATGAGGATCTTCCAAACTCAACAACAATGGAAAAGCAACAAACCCTCGTGAAAAATGGATCCCCTCCTGAAACCACAAGGAATACAGCTGGAGAATAAACTTCTTAACCAAATCAAGCAGGTGAGAAAGAATTTAAAAATAGCAAAGCTCACTTGTGGAAGAGTGGTCCATTAGAATTAGCAGAAAGCACGGGTTGGATTCAAGTTGGGAAGAAGGGCAAAAGTATTTTTCCAAGGAAAACAAGAAGTCAGTTTAACTCAAATCAAAAGTATTGAAAAATGAAATATGAAATGTATTAGGATATTGGGAGTTTTTTGGAAATTGAGACTGGATTCAACTTGGGAAGAAGGGCAAAAGTATTTTGCCAAGGAAAACAAGAAGTCGATTTAACTCAAATCAAAATTATTGAAAAATGAAATGCAAAATGTATTTGGATATTGGGAGTTTTTTGGAAATTGAGTCTCCATGCTCAGTTTCAAACCTGAAAGGAAAATTGAAATATGAAAGGGTTCTAGCCTTGTAAAGATTAATCTTTAATACAAATCTTTACCGATTCTTTTAGGAAAAAAAAAAACAATAATTAATGTTAGATCTTAGACTTTTGTGATCAATAATGTGAATGGGATATTTTTCGGATTAATCACATTTATAGAATTGGATTGACGTTTCAAACCAAATAATGTGATTGTCTTGAGAATAAACCACATTAGTTGATTAAAAATATCAATCCAATCCTACAATATAATTAATCCGAAAAATATATCATTTACACTATAATTAAATTCATTATTTTACTTAACTTATTCAATGATTTTAAGAATTCCATTTTTATTTGACATCATTTTATCCGTATCATCACAAAAATGACAAAATTAATAAAATAATAATAGAAAAAATCAAATCAAATTATCAAAAATCATCACAAGAAAGATAAAATAATACTAGAACAAGAAAATCAAATCAACTTATCAAAAATAATAAAATAATAATGGGAAAAAAAATAAAATAAAACTATCACATGATTAGTTTGTTAACATCCATATCCAAACCTAAAAGGTTATGATTCATGACTTGTGATTAGTTCTGCTCTATCTAAATGAACATTGAACTAACCCACCACCAACAAGAACGTGGACGCGAGTCAAGTCAGCGCCCTTAGATGTGACGCTTTTCATCTTGCGAAGACACATCGACGACCGTCCGATCAACCTGCCGGGCAGGCGACAACGGACAGAGGAGGCCGTACTTTAGAGTAGGCCGGGCTGCCAGCGGTCAACGACGGGTTGTTCCGGGAACAATCCGACCGCCGGTAAATACATTGGAAGAATTAATTTATGAATAAAGGAGGAATTAACAATAATATGCTGTCAGCTTCCTTGGGGAACAATGTGGGCCGCGCCGCCGACGCCCCCGGTGATCGGCCACCCAGAACCAATAATGGCCAGGAAAATCATATCTATATGAAAAGGAGAATCGGAATCTGAATTTGGAATAATAATGAAGTGTTGTTACTATTGGTGGCCATGTGAGCGGCGCCTGGTTTCCCGGCCGAATTGACGGGCTGGAAGTTCCATGAATAATTGCAATGTAATGACGGTGCATTAATCGTAATTAATTGGGAATCTAATTACGGTCATGCAAGTGTTTGGGCAGTCATGAATGGACGAGTAGAACCCAAGGAATGGCGGCGGCGGTGAAAATTGTGTACGAGTCACGGTTCTATTCGGCGGGGTTCGAACCCACGACTGTTGAAATAATGATTTTCTATTGTCTTTTCAATTCAAATCATGTTGCATTAAATGCACTCGATATGTGGGATATATACGGTGGCTTAAACCGATTGAATATATATATCAAAGGTAATAAAAAAATTTACAGTGGTAATCTAAATAATTTGCATTTTGGTTTTTTTTTTTATCTGTTAGTTGATTTAGTTTGAAAGAAAAATTATGGAAATTTAGGTAAGATTTTGATCAAATTTCTCACGAATTTTTGTATATCAAATTTTAAGATTTTAGGTGTCTCAAATTTTTTTGATAAAGCACCATCAAAAATTAGATTCAAACATTACTACTCCTAGATTTTTTGAAACTTTTTGGCCACTTTTGACTTCTAGACTAGCTTTTTATCATTATCTTCAATTTTTTTCAAAGTTTGGAAAGTTGAAATGACAAGTTTGATATGTGAATTTTATAAGATTTAAATATTTTGGAATTCTATAATTTTAAAATTATTTATATATTTAAAAGGGTAGTCTAATTTATAGATGAAATGACTTTTTGAATTTGGCAATACAATATGAAGATTGTGATTTTTTATTGTTTGAAATATATTTTTGAAAGCATAAATTGTTTCTGCACCTCAAGCACTCAAATTCTACAAATTAAATAACTTAAACTCAAAATTTTAAAAATCCTTGAGAGATTTTGATTAAAATTAGCCAGAAAAATACTCTGAAAAAAAGGTAGTTTCATCTATAAATTAGACTACATTTATTTTAAAATAATAATAATAATAATAAATTATTCAATTTGTTTTAACCATAGAAATACTCCAAAAAAAGGTAGTTTCATTTATAAATTAGACTACATTTATAGAATTTTGGCTTCTGTGATCCATCGTAAAATTATGAAGAATTTTTCGATAATAATCACATTAAAATGAACATTGTCGACGCGTTTCAAACCAACCAGTGTGGTTCATTATCAGGACTAGGTGAGAGATTAGATCTGGACGTTGAGTTTAAATAGATACAGAAATGGCTAAACTAGTTGTTAGGATAACGGCTAGTTTGACTATGAGATTAAAAATACACATAATTAAAAAACCCATTTCAAAAAGGCCCAAAAAGGGGACCAAAGGCCAAAAGAGAGCCCCTAGGCAAGGGGGAGAAAAGAGGACAGGACAAAGCAGGTTCAAAATGAACAGACGATAAGACGAAGGGCAAGGCCCTTTCAGATCACCCTGAAAACGGCCTGACATATATGAGCTTTCAAGATAAATGAATGAATATGAAATATGACCAAAGGTCACCCAAAGGGACCATGGACCCAAAGGGCCATGGCCATCCAAGGGTCCTTGGACCCAAGGGACCCCCACCAAGGGGAGGGGAAGGAGGATGGTGACCCATAGGTCCATATAATCTATAAAGATTATAGATCATATGATCATATGCTAGGATCCTTAAGAAACATAAGGTTTCTTCTTCCTTCAAGCCTCTTAGCACGATTCGCAGCTCTCTTAAATCGGTTAAGGATTCGGTAAATCCTAGGGATGGAAAAGGTGTCTATATTATTCCTTGTTCTTGTGGGACTCCTTACATTGGTGAAACTGGTCGATCTATTAACCAAAGGATCAGTGAACATGTTGCTGACATTAAGCATGGAAGATCACGCACCTCTGCCCCTAGCTGAACATGCGGAAAAGACTAACCATCATATCTGCATTGAAGAGGCTAAGGTCATAGCTAAGATTGACCATTTCCATCATCGGAAGTTAAGAGAGGCTTTAGAAATCGAAAAAAGACCCGTAAATCTCAATAGAGATGGCGGGTGGAATATAAGCAGGGGTTGGATCCCTGCCCTATATTCTTAATGGTCAATGAGAAATATATATATATATATTATTTTTTTATTTTAATTTTATTTTATTTTTAATTTTATTTTTAATTTTATTTTTTTAATGAGAAAGGAGAATAATAGGATTACATATTTACATGAATCACATATTATAATATAATAAGTAATAAAAAAATAAATAATAAGAGATTAATAAAGAAATAAATAGCAATAATAATAATAATTAATTAACTAAAATATAAAGGTTTATAAATATATTTTATTAAATAAGTAAACTTTTAAATTAATTAAATAGAACTAGCCGTTATAATTTTATTTAATAATTAAGTAAATAATTAATTTAATTAAAATAGAACTAGCAGTTATTAAATCTCATAGTCAAACTAGTTGGTATCCTAATGGCTAGTTTAGCCATTTCTGCATCTATTTAAACTCAACATCCAGATCTGATCTCTCACCTAGTCCTGATGATGAACCACACTGGTTGGTTCGAAATGCGTCGACAATGTTCATTTTAATGTGATTATTACCGAAAAATTCTTCATAATTAGACTACATTTATTTAAAAATAATAATAATAATAATAATATTGAATTTGTCGTTGGAGCTTTTTTTTAGCATATTTTCCAATTTAATTTGCTTAGAATCTAATCTAATTTGTCTAGAATCCCGCACAAATTTCTTACAATCTAATCTAATTTGTGTTGAATCCATATCTGTAGTAAAAAAAAACCATTTTAAAAAATAATAATGAAGATATGGCCAAAAATATTTTTGTCCACAAACTCTAAAACATAGTATGTTTAAACAATTTTTTAATAAAAATTATATCTATCAAATAATATAAAAAAAAACATATATAAATATATGTGTGTGTGTGTGTGTGTTTACGTGTGTGTGTTGTATAATATAATATGGGAGTTTATATATGTGTTTGTTGTGAATATATATTTATATTTATAAATATTATAATATTAATATGACTTTTGTATTATCCCCGATGGGAGTGCATACTTTGAAGCATGTGGCAGATGTGTCTCATATGTGAGCACAAGTGGCGCGGGGGGGTGGCGAATGCCCCTCCCGGCCCCTTCACCATAGCGAGCATTATGGGACGTGTACAATCGACGTTAAGGTAGAGCGTGCAATTCATTACACCGCGTTGGAGTTTGGGGGTGGCGTATGATTATTGTGCCGGAGGATGAAGGAACTCGACATTTGTGTCTTTGCTCTGGTCTGGTGTTGGATTTATGGGCAACCTCCGGGGAGAAAGCGAAAGCGTCGCTAGAGGTTTCTTGGCATTAGCAGATTGTGTGTGCTCGTTCCGAGCGATTTCTAGTGCAGTGCATTGAGATGTGTTTTGCTTCAAGGCATCTCTGGTATTCTCTGCATTTGTAAGGTTTGGAGATTGGTGGAAAGAGTGCATTACCATTTTAATTCCCTTCGGCTTATGATAATTTTGGATGCTCTAGTTGGCAGAGGAAGTCGGAAGCAACATAGTAGGAGGCTCTGTGGGTTGTGGCTAGGAATTTGTACCAATTTCCAACTTTTTTGGACTCTAGCAAGGTAATAACAGTGTTTGGTGACCCTGGTGGCCCAACGGGTGTTCTTTGCGGGGATAATTCAAGATTTCGCGGTTGTCAACCTGGTAGAAGTCTACTCAACATCCGGAAATGTTGTCATTTGGGGTGAGGTTTCAGTCCTCTTCTCTTCTTCCATAGCTTGTGTTTTTGTCTTGGGTGGCTTTTAGAAGAGTGCTTGGTGTGACCGAGGTTTGGTTTTATGGTGGTGGCGGTCTGTGATATTCAGGGTGGCCTAGTATGTGGGCCCTGTGCACGGTGGTCCTCTTTTTCTGGGCAACATGAATCCCCATGTGCTGCGCGAGCATTCCTCCTTCCCATCCATCCATGGCTCTAGGGGAGAGGAGGACACGACATTATGGTCATTGCATCTTGTCGGGTGGCAAGATCGTTGGTCGCTCGCGGCTTGCTGGTGTGGGGGTGCGTGGAGGTCGCGGAGGTGGCAAGCGGAGTTCTAGCGGGGGTGGAAGTGTGAGGGTCCAGAAGTCGCAATGACGGGGTGGTGGAAGACGGGGCAGAATTGGGAATCGTGGGCCTGGTCATTAAGGAGTTGAAGCTAGTGCCGTGCAAGGCATCCAACATTGTTGCTTGGAAAACTGCTAGGAAATTATCCATAGTCTAATGGAACGAATCGACACAGCATAGTGAGTCTTTCGGGAGGAGCATGCTGAGCTGGTGGCTACGCTAGAAAGGATGCACTATTTTTAGTGCCAAGTCAAGGAGAGAGTGGTGGTGGTCTGGCGAGGCTAAAACCTTCTAACAGAGAGTGGAAAAACTAGAGACTTGGTTGACGCACTTCGAAGGGCACGTACAATGCAACTTCCTTCCTCCACCTCCTCTAGGAACAACCCCGGAAAACTCTGCTTCTATTATGTCGGACGACTAGTATGTTTTCTGGTGTTTTTAATGTTTTTTCTGTATTTTGGTGCTTCTGGCCCTACCATTTATGGACAATGTCCTTAGCTTCTTTTCTTTTCTTTTTTGTCATTTGGTGCAAATTTGGTCAACAAACCCAGTCGGGGTGAGACCACATGTTTTCTGATAGGACTAATATACACCTTTTTCCCCATATGAATAGAACATTGACTTCAAAAAAAAAAAAAAGACTTTTGATTAAAGTGTTTAGTATATTTTATACATGAGATGGTATATATTTATAAAATGTAAATTATATTTTAATTGTGCAATTAATTACCCTTAATATTTAGAAATTTTGTTTCTTGATCCATTACATTATTATTTTTTCATGTCAAAGTTTTGAACCAATTAATGTGACTCATCATTTCTTTATCCTACTGATTAACCACATTAGTTGACTTGAAAAGTTAACCAAAAAATTTCAGAAACATATTCTCTAAATAACTCTCCTCACACAAGCTTCATAATTCACATACACTTATTGATAATTTTTTATAATATAGTTTTTAGCCAAATTTTCCCATCTCAAAAAATTCATGATTGATTGATTAATAGGTTGATTTTTACTTAAAAAATACCCTCACTAATATAAGAAATATATGTGATATTTAAAATTTATCTTTGACATATAATTATTTCAAATATTAATTTAAATAAAATAAAAATATATAAATTTTATGATGAAAAAAAGATGATATAATTTATTAACTAAATTGATTACCTTTGAATATGAGAATCAAACAACAATTAAAATAATTAGTGGATGTTTTTGAATATGAGAATCAAACAATAATTAAAATAAATATTTTAATTCAAATAGTAATTAAAATATGAGGAATATTTAATGATATAATCTTGATGATAAATTATACTTAGTAGTTCGAAACGTGTCGGTTTTAAAATTTCTCATGTGATTTTCTAGAAAAATTATTATAATAAGATAAATCTAATGATATGATAAGTTTATGTAAAGTTAAAATTAATCATTTTCAAATATGTAATTTGAATAATTAGATTAAAGGTAGTGAGACCATTTAAAATTTAATATAAAAAATAAACTTAATAAACATAATATTATATTAATGGTTTTAAAAGGTACTAATATTAATAACACAAAATTAAATTAAATAATTATATATTTTTTTTCAATAAATTATAGTTAATATTAATCTATTAAATTAGTAAAAGAATATCGTTAGTATATTGTTAAATGATATTTTTCTCCTATAAATTAGGATAATTTATATTAACAAAATTCGCATAGAATTTATAGAGGAAGAACATTAATTAGGAGGGATCAATACAAAACAATGTACTTTGAGTAACAACTCAAAAATTCCAAAGAAAGAAAGATTGGATGTTCATAAAACAAATTTACAAAGTAGACGTAGAGAAAGACTTTGAAGATAAGGATGTCAAAATGTTGCATCAAGATAACTCTGGAGAAGGAGAAGAGCCTTTGACTTCATTGTTAGCTTGAGTTGTATCTTGAGCTAGTGTGTTGAGGAGGAAGTTTGTGATGCAGGTGGGTCCCTGGACTGGAAATCATAATCAAAACCCTAAGCACCTTGCATTATCCACATGTTGGATTAAGTCCTTATGTTGAATTGGAATGACCATCAGAGTTTCAACCTAAGTTTCCAGACTTGTGAGATGAATTCGATGGAGGTGGATGGTGGATTGGAGGCCATCAATTGGATTATCGTGTAGACCAAGAGCCTTCCTGAAGGCATCAAGGTCCTAGTGGGCCATGGAAATATGATAAACTTGGCAAACCTAAGCCCGCAAGGGAGAGTGACTAGAGGTGGCTTGATAATAATACAAGCAAGAAGAAAATAAAATCAACATGAGCAAATGGAACTTTGATTGCCACTGGGCAGGGAAATGCCCACAATATAGATGACCATAATGACCTTTCCCATCAAGGGAAGAACCCACAATGCACCATTATGAAATCTTCGGATGAAAATATATATCACCTACTGAAAAATCCCACCTTGATTCTGCTATAAGCTTAAGAGTGAGATAAGAAGGGGGGTTTAAATTACATATTAACAAGGGGTGACAAGAGGTGATTCACTTACATGTGGTTGCGGATATGAGGGCTCCACACGTGGGTCATGAACAAGTAGGTCAACATTAATAAGGGAACCATCACTAAATTAGTTGGGGGTGGCATTGGCTATTGATAAAAAAATTATGCCAACATTTTCATAAAGGGCCTTGTTGGCTTGAGAGTTAGCTTGAGATTTGTAGGAGCAAAGAATATGAAAGAATTCCACTTTAGATATAAAGGAGAGAATGGATCAAATATGATGAAAGATGGAGCTTAACTTAACATTAGGAGGTTTGATACCAAGGTGAATATGGTGAAAGGTGTTTTTTGGGTCTCCATCAATGGTTAGTCTAGGAAGGTTGTGGAAAGTAACTAGTTTAACTCCTTGGAGCATAACATAAATTTCTCTTTGATTATTAACAATGATATTTAAATTCCAAAAATAAACTATTTCAACTTTTCCTCTCAAGTTATAAAAAACCCCAAGGACCTACCTCTCTAAATTTAAATTTAAAAGGGAAAACATATTTTTACTATATAATTAGATTATTGTATTTTAAAATAATAATTTATTTTACTAAAATTCTCTTTATATATTTAATTTTAACATATTAAATTAAAATAAATTTACCAGTAATTTTTATGATATATATATATATATATATATATATTTTTACCACTTTATACAATAAAGTACAGTGGTTAGGATTTTAATCTTGATCAAACATAAAGTTGATAAGCAGTTAGGATTTTGTTTGAATTCTTAAAAAAAAGGCATGAGGCACTCGAAATAATGGAAGACTTCACGTAATATCTTGAGAAGAACTTTGAAAAAGTAGAAAAACACGACTTTGTGAACTAACTTACAAAAATGAAAATGGATGATCTAACACCATTTGTTGGCTGAAGTTCGTTTTCGTTCGGGTAAAGTAAGTTATATTTAAATATATAAGAAACATTGTTTATTAATTTTTTTAAATTATATTAAAAAATAATGCAGATATAAATATAAATGATTTTTATTTATATTTCAAGGTGTTGTTTGAAAATGTTATGTTTTGGAGTTTTTTTTAACTTGTTTTTAGTGAATTTTTTTGGAAATTTTTCTAGTGGATTTTTTACGTCTAATTTCTCTAAAATTCAAAAAGAATTTATTGAAATCACAAGCTTGATTGGTAACCCCTTCATAATCAAAGTAACCTAAGGTTTTTTTTCAGGGTGTTGAATCTATATATACAGTGAAAAAAACCATTGTAAATAACACAAATCAAGATTTCACCTCAACATTTTCTACCGACGGAAACTCCAAAAACTCGCATTAAAGACAACTCCGTTTTTTTGTTGGAATTTGGCCCAAAAAAATTGGCGAAATATTATTTTTGTTGTTTAAAATGGGGTTTTGACTGAAAAAACTCATGGGACACTTGGATTGTGGAGAGTTTACAATTCAAATTTGTGTTTCCAAGAAATCTTGTTAGATTATGGGCAAATTAGATAGAAAAATATGTCGGAAATTTGTAGAACATATACACTAAGACTTTATTTTAATTTGTTAAATCGAGGAAAAAAATTTAATTGATTTTTTTATGTTTAAAATAATTTAAAAATGGTCTTTAAATTTTTATAAATTAACAAGTTACAAAAAAAAAATATTATTATTGTTATTATTATTATATCTAAATTAAAATTTAAATAGAAATATAATAAACATTTCAAAATTATTGAATGACTTGAAGCAGAATTACACATGGTTGGGAGTTATGCTTTCATATGCATGTCGAATATGGTGGTTGGATAAGGAAATATTGGTTTACCCATGACTACCGAGTGTATTGGTAACCTATGTGTGGTTGGAATAGAATCAAAGCATCTTCCAAGACAAGAATTTTCTTCAGAGGTCTGCGCAATAAAGATAGTGGTGATGACACCGAAATATAAGTCAAAACCGATGCAGTCGAGGCTAAGAAATCTCATCACGCCAATGATAGATTTTAGATATTCATGGGTCTTTTTTTATGGGACCTTGGAAGGCCATCTGCCATGATGTGGAGTGGGGGTGGTCCTCAATTTTAGTCAAACACACTCAATACATTGCAAATATGCACCAGGAAGATAATCGAACAACAAAACAGAGTTTGTAGCTCTATGGATGTTGTTGGAATTGGCAAAGGATAAAAGAGTAACTAAAGGTGTTGAGGGATTCAAATATGGTTATCGATTAGGCAAACCAAAAGGCAAAGGTGAGAATTATTGGAAACCATGCTCTTTGGTGTCCATGAAGTTGCTAACTCATTTAAACTCATTTCATTTTGTCACATTCTCCGAGAATTAAACATTGAAGTTGATCTTCTATCTAAAGAAGCTCTTGCTTTTCCAATCACATCTGTCAATTATCATGTATTTATATATGGGGAGGAGGTTCAGTTCATGGGGAACAACCTCTCTTACTAGCTTTGTTGTTATAATTTATGATGTGTACACAATACCTATTTTTTGGGAGTATGTTTGATGACATGTGTGGATAGGGGTCTATCCCTCAAGTTTTTGGTTTCTTGGGTCAATGTTATACAGTCTTTTTGGTGACACTGGGGACTAGATGTCAAATGAAGTCAGGAAAGACAATGTAACAATACATGTATATATATTTTTCTCGTAGAAATATATACAAATTTCCTTTGTAAATAATAATAATAATAATAATAATAATAAACATTTTAAAAGAAAATGCTTTTCATTTTCATCTTTCCTAACAAAGATGAGATTTTTTTTCCCTCAAACATTTAAAGAATTGTCCAATGTCTAATTTTGCTCTCGAACTTATGAGAATTTGTTTTTTATGTTAGTACTTATTGGATTTTTTCCTTTATATTACTACAATAAAATTAAGATTAATAACTTCTTTATAATATTTTTTTTTTTTCTTATATTTATTTATCACACTATCTTTTTTCCTTTAATTTAAATGTGCTGGTATTTTTTTTAAAGTATTGATATTTTGAGAAGTAACTTCTTTCTCTATTATTTTATTTTAATGATTGGATAAAAATTAACATTATAATGTCATCTCTTCTTAAATTTGAAGTGATTTTTAATTAGACTTTGAAACAAGGTTAAAAAACATTTTGTCTTTCATATTAATTGTATTATGTTTTTACATTATATATACCCTAAATGAAATAATTTAAATTTGTTGGTATTTTTTAATAGTATTAATATTTTGAGAAATAACTTCTTTCTCTATTATTTTATTTTAATGATTTAATAAAAAATTGACATTTTAATGTCATCTCTTCTTAAATTTTAAGTGATTTTTAATTAGATTTTAAAACAAGGTCAAAAAAACCTTTTGTCTTTCATATTAATTGTATTATGTTTGTACATTACATATATCCTAGGTGAAAAAAAAAGAACAACTTTCATGGAATGATGTAACTAATTTTCTTAGTACTAATAATTATCTTTAAAATATAAATTATTTTTTCTTGCTAAAATATAAATGTATGATGTAACCAATTTTCTTAGTAATAATAATTATCTTTAGAATATAAATTATATTTTCTTGCTAAAATATAAATTTGAAAAAAGAAAGTTCGATACAAAATATAAAAAAACTCAACATGCCACCTCCAGATAACAAGTCCCTATCATCGGTTGTTGATAATTATTGGTGAATGTGTCCTGTTTGCAATTGCCACATCTCAGTATTAGAAGTGAGTGTTTTATCTAACTCTTTGATGTTGGACTTCTCGCAAAAACTATGCTTCACATATCTCCTCCTCGTCATATAAAATGACAAGTCTCATTTAAAACATATGTCCTTTAATGCTAAACAATCTCTTGGAGGATTAAAGCATTTCACAATGTAACTTTAGAGTTTAATTTCTCAAGTTAACTTTTTATAGAGTTTAATGACCTTTTTTAAATGATTTGTTAATTTGTAAATATTATTGTAATTTGAGTGGATGTTAATTATTGTAGTCATATTATTATTTATTAATAATAATATTTAAGTGATTTCATTTTTTCAATTATTTTGTTTTAAGTTTTTTTATTTAATATTAAGTAATTAATTTTTAAATAATGATGGTTGATTAAGAAAATTACATATGATATTTTTATATATAACAATAATATTTTAGAGAAATTTTTTTAAATATTTTGGAATATATTGTAAGGTTTTTAAGGGAAATACACATAATTAATATGGGGTGAGCGCAACAACATTGTCATTGTAAGAAATACAACATTTAGGGTGATGTTTATTCGAAATCTGGGGTTTTCATGTGCACAAGTGAGCTAGGTGACTTGGACACACCTAGATGAGTCGACCAAGACAAGTTGGCATGTTAGGCACGCACGCCCAACTGAGATGAGATGGAATATTGAGACAAGTGGCATGTGGGTGCGGAGATGGGTGTGCACATCCAATCGAGAGATGGAGACGAGTGGCAAGTGAGAACAACAAGGGACGCACACACCTAACCGAATGGATAGGTTGACACGTGAGATGCATGAGGGATGAGTCGTGCGAGTGGTGGAATGATGTTGAGTATGTCAAATTTAAGACAAAATGATGCATGAGTTGGCGAAACGCCAAGGGCCACGCCCCTTGGTATCCCACGACCCATATATATTAATAGATGATTGAGTTAAGAGGAGCAACTCAAACAAACAACTTGATTAAGCAATTTGGATGAAGATAACCAATACGAGGAGGGGAATGAACACACATTGCAATGATGAAGGGGAATGAATTTTGGGGTTTCTATTCTTTGGGGATTCACAATCACTCTTTTAACTGGGTTGGTTGGAGAGGAATCCATACGAGTTGTTATGGAATGGTTTGGGATGCAATTAAGTCTATGTGCATGAACCAAAAGGTTGCGTGAAACCAATGGAGTTTGTTGTAATCGTGGGATGTTGGAGCCACGGTTTGAGATAAGTTTCACTACATGGTGGAACAAGTGGTAGCAACTAGTGGGGTATTGTCTACATTGTATTACTTTGTATCCAGTCAGGTGAATTGGTTGGAGATCTGAACCGGAGTGGGATGTAAAACATTTCTTATACAATACATATATAAGGTTGCAAGCCTCTCCCATACACCTTTTATATACACGTTATGTGATGTTTCACATGCATAATTGCGATAAATTTTATAGTCTAAAGTAGTTATAATTGTATATGTTTGTGGGTGTTGTAAATGAGACAAAGATACACTTGGTTTTAGATTAAGTTTGATATTTTGCTATATAACTTGTTAAATATGTATAATGCAAGTGTTGACTTTTAAGGCATAGTCCAGGACCAGTATTTCCAAAATGGACAGGCCATCGATGAGAATATGTTGGTGTTACGCAACTAAAAATCAAAGGGTGCCTAAAATTGTGTCAAGCCTCTAGGGGCGTGCCAAGTGGTATCAGATCATGTACCAAATCATATTACTACTAAGGGGGTAAAAGGAGTATCCTTTTAAAGTAGGTTATCATAGAGGTGATATTAGAGCATAATTGGGATTGAGATCTAAGGCATGTGGATATATCAATGAGGTCTTTTGAGTATTGCAGTTGAGACTTGGTGTAGGTCTGGAAAAAAGGTTATATATGGTATGTTGTACATGTATGGTTTTTAGTAGGTTGGGATGGCAGATTCAAGGTCAAGCGGTAGTGGTTCAGCAATGAGGATGGCCCTCGATTAGTAGAGAGGGTTGTCGCTATTGAAGAATGTATGGTCCAGATGATGGATGTTATGTAGGCACACAAGAATGAGTCTAAAGAGATGAGAAGGTACATGGGGACTATGAGGGAAAATTTCCTTCATGGCATCAATGAGCTTGAGGGGTTTGCTTAGACAATGGAGCGAGTCGGGCCTTGATTCATATGGATATTGGTTGAAGTAACTAAAGTATGAGTTGGCTTCTCTTATAGTCTTAATCCATGAGTAGGTAGACATGGTTATAGTGTTGAAGAAGGCAGTCAAATAGGGATAATCTAGAACTTGAGTGAGAGTGAAGATCAAGGAATTATAACCATATGATGGGACTAGGAGTGACAAGATGCTTAGGAATTTTTGTTGGGATGTAGAGTAGTACTTGGATCAAATGAGTGGGTGCTCAAATGAAGATAAGGTGAATGTTGCCGCTATGTATTTGACAGGGACAGTGAAGTTGTGGTGGAGAACTCGAGTGGAGGATTTGGCATCTGGTCATATCATGGAGAGGATTTCTACATGGCTAGAGATGAAGGCAACTTTATATGTGAAGTTTGGTTTAAAAAATCAAGCATGGATCTCTAGGAATTGCCTTATGGATTTGAAGTATACAAGGAGGACTTAAGCTTACATTAAGGAGTTTTCAAGCCTTACGTTGGAGATTAGAGAGATGTCAAATGAACACTGCTTGTACCATTTCATCAATGGATTGCAACCATGGGCATGAATTATGTTGAAGAGATATAATTTTCATACTCTTGCAGAGGTTATCATTGCAACAAATAAGCATTCAAAATTTTTGAGAGAAGGGAAGTCTGGAAGCAAGGAACAAGAGGGAGGTCGTGGTGATAAGGGCAAGAAGAAGGACTAAGGGGATGTCAATTTTTTTAAGGAGCCTTAGAATGAACCTAAGCCAGCAAGTGCTATAAGGGAGAAGAATCCCCTTTCATGTTGGATATGCACAAAGGAGTAGTTGGAAAAAAATTCCCCATTGAAGAAGAAGGTATTTTCTCTTAAGCAAGAGGAAGTTCCAAAAATTGGAGTATTGTAGGTTTTGGGAGCATAAGAGAGGACTCAACTTGATTTTTTGAATATGGATGTTAATGGTATTCAGATGGTGGTTGTGATTAATAATGGGTTACACATAACTTTATGAGGGAGGATGTGGATAGAGAGTTTGGATTGAAATTTAAGCTAGTCAGGCATCCTTCAAGGTTGTTAATTCGAGAGAGATATGCATCATTGGGATAATTGAGGATGTTCCTATTTGTATCAGTGATTGACAGAGATGAGCGAGCTTCACCATTGTGCATCTAGATGACTGTGAGTTGGTGTTGGGACATGAGTTTCTTATTGTAGAGAGGGAATTATCCGTTCGACATATGGAATGCTTGTTCATTCTATTAGAACAAGATCATATTGCAGTGAAGACTCTGAGGGGAGCTCCGAGATTGGTTGTGAGGATGACCTCTATTCAGGATTTTGACTAAGTAGATCAACAATTAAGTAGTGATGTGCATGAGAAGATGGATAAGATGGATTTTATTATCTTGCAACAAGTGTAGATTATGACGACCTTGATTGATAGGATTGAGAGCTTTGATTTGAGAGTAAATCATTTGGAGGAGGATAGATTGATGCATAGTGAGGACATGAGAGTGGCACCTTTGATCCAGGAATATGGCCAAGGAGATGTATATTGGTACAAACGAGGCAAGGAGGATATTGGTTCAGCCACAAAGGACTTAGGAGGAGTTTTAAATTGTAACCTAGAATTAGAGCATCAAGTTGTTGAAGAGGTAGAAGGTAGAATCATTTTTCATCCACCGTTATTGAGGTATCTTACAAAGAAGTATGGGGGAATACTTATAGTAGGTCAAAGGGAGATTAGAAATGGAGGTGGTGATCACCATGACACTGCACCTCATCTTCGCATCGAGCTATGTGGATTTTGGCTCGTTGTTGTAGTTGGATGGTGAGTCATATCTTGGATTCCACTAGGGTACCTTATGAGTAGAGCAATTGATTGATGGTTTGCTTAGATGATTTAAGGTTCATTGTTAATATAGTTGTGTGAGCGACATGAGTTCCTGTGGAACTTGGTGCATTAGCTACTTGATTAGCCAAGACCCATAGGGGGATCCAACACATGGTGGACATGCAAAAGTGACCTCATGTAGACGAAGTTAGATACATCACCTAGAGTAGTGACACTGCATGATGTAAGACTTCAGTTTGTGACTTGGGGAGTTATATTTTGGAACATTTCCCAGGATGAAAATTATTTTGAGTGGGGAAATATGTTAGACCCTTAAGGCGAGTTCACACATAATTGGGATGGGGCAAGAACGATGACATCATTGTCACAAGATATGTTGTGTTTGATGTGATATTTATTGGAAATTCAGGGTTTTCATGTGCACAAGCGAGCTCAGTGACTTGGGCGCACGATGGCACACCTAAGAGATTCAACTAAGACCAATCAACATGTTGGGCACACATGCCCAATGGAGACATGATGAAATATTGAAACAAATGGCATGTGGGCACATAAAAGGGTGTGCATGCCTAATTGGGAGAGAAAGACTAGTGGCATATGGGCATGGCAAGGGGCACGCACACCCATTCAAATAGATTACACATGAGATGCATGGGGGATAAGTTGTGGGGGTGATAGAATAATGTTCAGTGGGTCAACTTGAAGATGAAGCGATGTGTGAGTTGGTGGAATGCCAAAGGTCACATCGCTTAGTATTCCCATGACCTATATATATTAACGGACAGTTTTGTTGAGAGGAGAAACTTAGATGAATAACTTGCTCAAGTAATTTAGATGAATATAACTTGGATGAAGAGGAGTACAGATTGAACACACATTGCAATAAAGAAAGGGAACTGATCATGGGGTTTTTGTTCATTGGGGACTCATGGTCGCTATTCTAACCGGGCTAGTTGGAGAGCAAACCACACGAGGTGTTATGTATGGTCTAGGCTATGACTAATTGTCTGTGCACGAACTAAAATGCGGCGTGTAATGAGTGGAGGTTATTGTAGTCGCGGGCCACTCCCATAGAGCTTTTGTTTACACATTATGTGATGTTTGACATGCATAATTACAATAAAGTTTATATTGTAAAGCAATTATAATTGCATATGTATGTGGATGCTGTGAATGAGACATAGATACACTTGGTTTTAGATTAAGTTTAAGATTTTACAATATAACTTGTGTAAGATGTATAATGCAATTATTGATGTGTGAAGTGTTGTCAGGTGAAATCTTACCGAAATGGTTAGGAAATCAATGAGAAACAAGTTGGTGTTGAACAACTAGAGATCATGGGGCACCTAAAATTATGTGAAGTCTTTAGGGGTGTGATAGATATCCATCACAAATTCAACTGGAATTATAGTATAAATAAAAACATAAATAGAGGATGGAAATCCTGTTATGAACTTGAAAACAATTGTAAGTTATCATATCTTTGGACACATGATTATAAAACTCCTCTTTGAAACTCTCATCATCCCTTCTATTTTATGTGGTTGTGAGGTTTTGGGGATGTGGTATCTCTAAAGAGTCGCGGAGGAAGATAAAACAAATCCAAAAGCATTTATAATATATAATCTCAAAAAAGAAGAAGAATAAGAATACTTCCTATCCTACACTCCTCATTGAAGCAATCCTTTTCCTCATTAAAAGCATGGCTATGACTAGGTATCTTATGTATAAGAAGATGCTAAACAATATGGATGACAAAAGGTTTCTTAAAATTGCTTTTGGCTCTAGCCAAAACCACCTTCAACTTAAGAGGATGCCTAGTCTTGGCTAGACCATTGGGGGCTAAAGGAGGAGGTCATTTTTCATAATAAGGATAACATTAAGAATATTATTACATCGAAATTTAAGGAGAAATCGTGAGGTGATAAAGAGTTAGAGAGAAAAAGGAAGCTAGGATATTGTAAGGAGGTGATCAACCCAAATCTTGAAAATCAAAAGTATTTATATGTTTTGACTAGTGTAGAGAAGAAAATAAGCATTGTTAGAGTAAGAACAAATTCTTACAAACTACATAGTGAGACGAGGTGTTAGTCAATTCCCAAAATACCAAGTAATGAAAGAGTTTGTCACCTTTGTGGCACTAAAAGGGTTGAAGATAAAAGACACTTTCTCTTATATTTTCTAATTTATACCAAGATTATATCTAAATTTCAAAATAATTGTCACAATGTCAACCTTTTTTACTTTTTACAACATTAAAATTATGGCTATTTTGAAATGTTTACCTTAATACTTTTTTAGAAAAGAAATATATTTGTAAAGAATTTTAAGTAACCTCTTACCTTCTTAATATTTGATAGACCATATTTAATCTTAGTCGACATTAATCATCATCATTATCAATTATATAACACTTTAACTTAATTTATAAAATGATAAATTTAACTATCATTTTATATGTATTATCATTTTTTATTTATTTATGTAGTTCTCAAAAGAATATTGTCTTTAATATTTAGTATTGAACACCCATCCGGGGAAACTCAATTGACAACCATCGTGATATAAAGTATTATGTAAACCATGAGATTCAACGAGGTTCAAATCCATGTGAATCAAACTAACAAAAATAATATTTTATATTGAAATTTTTAAAAATAACATGCCTAAAAATAATAATTTATAAATTTTAATTTCAAATCTCAATTTAAATAAATATAAATAACATTTATTAAGGAAAAGGAAAGATTTCGATACAACTTAAGTGTGCCTAATGGTTAAGAGCACGTGTTTCCTCCTAAGAGGTCATAGGTTCAAAACTAGAGGGGGCTAGAGTATGTATGCCTTCGTAGACTTAGCAGTCAAATCACTACGCGGAGGTGGGTCTCTTGTCCTACAAACAAGGGGGTCTCATACACCAATTTGGTGTCTAGCTTGGCCATGACCTTAAAATTTGATTATTATTATTATTATAAAGTAGTGGGGCCTTGGTTAAACGGTGATTAGGCGGTCTATAATAGCACTCATCACAAGTTCAATTCCCTTCCCCGATCAGGATGATGTATCTGAACACTTAAGAAAAAAAGAATTAGGCGGTCTATAATAGCACTCATCACAAGTTCAATTCCCTTCCCCGATCAGGATGATGTATCTGAACACTTAAGAAAAAAATAATGAAAAGATTCAGAAAAAATAAACCTTTAACTTTAACTTAAAAAATATATTATTTAAAATTTATAAATATGATATGTTGAGAAGTTAGATACTATCTCGCTATAGAGCATAATTTCATTTAAGCTTCATCTTTATAGACTTCAGAGTCGCGGTGGGAAGGCAACAATTTAAAAACAAGTTGATGATCTTTTAGTTTGATGATTGATTTGTGAACCTTTACTTATACAATATAAGAGAGATTTTAGGTTTTAAAAGGAGAGGTTTTATTTATTATTATTATTTTTATTTTTAATTTAAATTAATTATTTTAACTAAATTAATATTAGAGGATTTTAGTTTGAGTGGGTTGGTGAATAATTATTTTTATCATTGTGTGGTTTCAAGTTTTTAAAGACATATTGTAACTAGTCTATTTGTGACATTTATGAAATAGTTGTATAATAGTGGGAACTCATCTTTCAAAGTTATTGATTATCCATAAATTATTGTTCTTGCTTTAAAAATAGTTAGCCAAATTATATGTGATTTTTATTTAATTAATAATAAAAGGTAAAAAATTCATGCATAAAAATTTTATATCATAAAAAATTATATACAATTTAGTGAGATGGTTCATAAAGTGAAAAGTTGGTATTCCCAAGAATGTTTGAGAAGATTTGTTAGGTTATTAATTGCTTTTATAACTAATAATAGATACCATTCCACATTTAAATATTTTAATGAATAGAAGGGAGTGATGTGTTCTTCAAAATGTGAGGATATTCAAGGGATGATTTTCATATTTGTGAATGTCATCCATGGTAAAATTGTCGATTTAGATTAATGTATCTCACTTAGGGGGATTTAAACTAGACACCTTTTGGGATGGAACTAGCCAAATGCCCAACAACATTGGTGACAATTAATTGAGCTGACAACAATGACAACAATTGGTTGAGCAAACGATATCTAATAATAGGTTTAGAAGATGTTGCATCATATACCTGAAAGCTATAGTAGTTTTCTAGCCTATCTCCTCTTGCGAGGAAAGCATAAATCATTCCTAATTTTAGTATAGACAAGCACAAGTCCCTAGATAGTTGACTCTGGAATCTTTCCAGATATCCATGAGAGCCAATGTGCTTGATTCACTAATGACCCGAAGGGACTCAATGAGATTTCATCCCAAGTCCTCTGTGAACTATTTTGCAAGAGTATCTACCGATTGAGCTAGCCCTTGAGGATTTTATGTGTGTGTGTGGCGGATAAATAAACTCTCTTCACCCCATGTATCAATCATTCCCAGTGATGTGATCCTCTCTATGGGTGTAAGGGAAGGGGGGGAAGTGAAGCACCCATTAGAGTTGAGATCCTCCATAAGGGTGTACTTGGGGGACAAAGGGCTCATTAGAGTACTAACAATGATGGTCGTTCAATTTAAGGTGCAATGGATCCACTATGTTCACTAAATAACACCCACTTGGTAATTATAATTGAATAAATCTAATGTAGCTTCATTAAATAATTACCACCTGGTAGTGTTTGGCCATGATTAAGGTTTTATAGCTAGATGTAAATAAGAATGGAGTCCTCCAAATGGACCATGTATATTGTATCAAAGCTTAGTTCATTGGGAGGTTGGCACTTCCAAGAGGCAAGTGAACCCAATTTCAATTCATAAAAGGATATTTGTATGGTGTTGCCCTACTCTAAGGGTTTTGACATTGAATAGAGTGTTGATCATTTTTGATATATTGTTTGTGATTCAATTTTAAATGTCAAGGATTATAACAAGTGGCACTAGAGCTCTTTCTCAAGCCAAAAAAGAGGCTTTTTTACATTTTATCATTTTTTTTCATATTTTCTTGAGGAACAATAGGACCACAATACTCAGGTCCATTTATGAAACTTTTATATAAAATTTAAGAAAACAAATTATAAATATGAGTTCCTTTAAAAAAAATCCAATCCTTTAAAAAAACTATGGAGGTCCAAAAAGTGAAAGATTGCAGATTTAAAAGCCCCTTCTAAAGTTTTTTTTCAATGATGACTGCAAATATTGCAAAGTAGATATTTTTTGACGAAATGATGAGATTGTAGCTGGACTAGTGTTAGTGGAATTAGAGTGGTTATGGCATTACAATAATGTGATCATAATAAAGATTTAGAGAATATCATGAAATTTATGCCCATTCAAGTTGAATTTAGTGTCATGTGATTATTTCTTTGTTTACGAGCTCAATTGTATTAGGGCTAAAGCCATTAGATGCAAAGTGGTTGTGGTATTTCCGTATTGGGGTCATAAAATCAATTATGACAAATATTAAAGAAGTCAAAGCCATTTCAAATTGGTGGCCTAAAAACCCCAAGAGAACCACATAATGGCATTACTAGAAGCATATAAACATATTTTTGAGTTATTAGTAGAGATTCACATAACTTATCAAAGGGGAGTATACAAGTGGCATATCCTCCAAGGGTAATTTAAAGGATGTTGTTGTTGACTCGTTCATGGATAATTGCAATTTATGGGAAGGTGCTACTTCTAGCTTCTCTTTGATGCCTCTACTCCGCCATATGAAATGAATGTCATTTAGGGAAGTTAAGAACCAACTATGGTTATTAATGTTCAACTTGTATATTCTCTAGTGATATTATTCCCTCCAATCCCTTAATTGACCTTTGACAACTGTATGAATGAGCTTTTGGACATGATTAGTTCCATTTATTTGGATCCACATCCTGGTTAGCATTCGAAGAACTATACCCTATTCTTCATCGAGTTCATGTGTCATCAATTTAGAGTTTTTGCATGATCACTTGAACATAGGACTCATATGAGCTTCTTCAACTACTTTAACATTGAGACTAACACTTATATAAGAGACCTTGTTTTCTTGGACTACAACATTGCATTTAATGCATATACATGGGAGCTTGGTTTATGGTTATACAGATAATAACTGCAAGTGTTAAGGAAAACACTTTTCAAAGGGAACGATAAGATCATCCATAAGGGTGTTATAAGGGGTTGAAGGGCCCATTAGAGAAACAATAATGGTGACCATTAAATGTAAGGTGGACTGGGTTCACCATGTTTATTAAATAAGACCCTTTTAATAATAATTGAATAAATGTAACATGGTCTCATTAAAGAAGGCGCGTTAGATAATTAACATTCAATAATGATTAGGATTTTTTATATAGTTATAAATAATGATGGAGTCCTCTTTATAGATCATATATTGGAATAATTTCGTTGGAGCTTAACTCATTGGGACATTGTTCCCTCGAAGAATCAAGTGAACACGAGTTGATTCTTCTATTGATTGATCATTATATGACGTTTTCTTACCTTAAGGGTTTTGTTATTGAATAAGTGTTAATAATTTTGACATATTGTTTGTGATTAAGGGTTAAGGATTATAACACACACCAGGAAGTTGGTGCCTTGCTAGTACCCTTTGGATTTTCCCCTTATTTTTTTGGATGAAGGGCTATATTAACTGCCTATTGCAAATGTTGTTGATAACCCCATAGGACTTGGTGGGTATCTTTCATAGTTGAAAACATGGTTAAGTAGATCACTCTGTGGTTGCCATCTCTAAGTTTCCTAACATGCAAGCCCCAAAACCCCAAAATCATCTCTTGTCATGCTTTTGGACAAAATCTCACTTAAATGCTAAGCATCCAAGGTGCTACTTACCAAAAAAAAACACTTCGATAGTTTAATATAATATCATTCTCAATAAGTTTCCACTGTTGATAGATGGCATGATAACCATTAGCCTTTTGCCATGAGAACACATAATCCATGTTACATTGAGCTATAATTATCTAATTAAAAACAATATTATAATCTATGTCTAAAATCTATTTATCTATATACCTTTGAGATTTTTTATTTTTGTAAATAATTAATTTTTTTAAGAAAATCATTTTCTCTTTGAGAGTGAGAGTGATAGTGAGAGTGAGGTTCAATACAACAATATTCATAAGCACATACTCATTAGAACAATATTTCTCATCATCATGTCACTCACAAAAATATGAACCAGACAAGAAAGATAACAACCATTCTATCCAATCACCAAAGTAATCCAAATAACTTTGTTAATAATTAATTAAATATAATAAAAATAAAATTTATTGATTTAAAATAAACTTAATTAACTTTAAATTATTAAATTTTATAAAATCAATTCAGTCATAAAATTTTCATATTATTAAAGTTATAATTTTAATTAAATTTATAAATCTTATAAAATCAATTAAGTCAATAATAATTTTGATTAAATTTTATATTTATAGTTAAAACATATTTAAATTAATTACATCAAATTTAGCTAAAATCTTCTAAATGCATGCCTCTTATATGGGGTTTTGATGTGAGGGCTAGATCCTTTGTCCCATGTGATTGAATTGCCGAATGAATAGAAAGATGGAAAGAAAGGGGGCCAGGTAGTTAGAGCGGAAGTTCTTACATTTGCACTACATGGGGATGTTCAATCCATGTTTCCATGGAATGGATTAATAATATGGCAATAATTTGGGATAAATGAATGTGGATAAACCCTTGCCAGGAAAAAAGGTGAAATCTATGTGTTGGTAATGGTGATGAGTTGTGTTTTGTATGCAATGCAATTTTGTCTGCCAGATTTGCTTTGATTGCTGGGTGGTGTTGGTGTTAATGGAGGCAACTGGTGTTGGTCATTGGTCATCATTTCTTTTGGTTTTGTAGGGTGTTAACGGAGGCAACTGGTCTTGGTCATTGGTCATCATTTCTTTTGGTTGTGTAGGAGAGAACAAGGGAAGGAGAACACAAACAACAATCAGTGATAACACAAATCTGGTCTCCTTTGCAGGGACTTCAGCTAAGTTGAAGCTGAAGCTGACTGTCCAGGGTTCGAATCCCTGTCAGACCACCCAACAGAGATTTGGCCATGGAAGTCTTGCAAACCTGAGATTTGTGCGGGAAACAAAAGAGTCCTCGCACTGTTTCGGGCAACCGGCAGAGGAAGGTTTGGTTTTGTCAACGCTGCAGATTATTTTCAGAGGGTTTTCTCTTGTGTATGGGCATAGATTTATAGCAGGTGGACACGTGATTTGGATCTAGTAAGATGAAGGCTCCTTCCAATGGTTACCTTCCTCAGCCTCAAGATGGTAAATGTTTCTTAATTTTTTTGGCTTTCATGTTGTATTAATTTTGGTGGCGTGGGGAGGGGGGATGGGAGATCGAACCAGCGAGCAGGGAACTGACAGCGATTCAGGCCTTCTTAGTCTATCTGAGGCCTACAATAGGCATTTCGGGCTTATTCCATCAAGTTCAGTGCAGGGACCCTTGCTCAGGTTGTGGATTAACAATGGCAGAATTTAAGGGTCATGAAATCATACTCACTTATGCTAACAAAATGGGTTCTTGGCCTTTTGCTTTATTTGTTGTCACTATTTACTTGTATAGCCCCTGTAGGTTCCGGATAGTCGAACCTGATCTCGGCAATCGAACCTTGAACGTTGCACTTGTAAATGCAAGTCCACATCAAAAGGCCAAAACCGGGGAGGCACCTAGAGTCCGGCTAAGATGACAGCCCGTGTTAACTTTTGCCCACGAGGAACTGGGCGACCCTAAATCTTGGTCTGCGTAGTTTGTGCTCGATTTTGTGTTGGCAAAGCTCAGGGCTCAATGGGAAATACAACTGTTTATCATTTAAAGTTCACCCACTTACGAGTTTGGTTTTAAGAGTCCGGGTAACCTAGGGCTCTCTTCAAATTACCTCTCATTCTGAGGGATGGTGTTTAGTGACGATAGCCCAGTAGCTTGCTTCTGCGTACTCTGAAAAAACGCGGGTCATATTTCTTATTGAGCAACTTAGCCAGTCCCCCCCTTTTGATGTAAATCACACTATACAAGATTTGACACACCGCGAACCATCTTATGCGCTCTGTCTCGCTTCACTGGCGAGGTTGAAGGAGTAGTATGCTGGGTCTCATTCTTCTTGTAGTCAGTCACGAGTTTCGAAGGGATGAGCCCGATTGCAAGTCCTGAGCGAATTTGGTAGAATAGTTATCCTTCAGACCTTTCACCTAAGCTGAAAGAAGTCTGTTCTATTTGGTTTAGCCTATTGTGGCGTGTTTTCCTAACAAATTCTGTGAAAGTTGGGTAGTTTGCTCCCTGTCTCGATTCCATGGAATTGTTTCACTTCTTCCAGGCTTTGATATTGTAGAAATGAAGCTGCTTGGTAAGAGGAAAACTGGGTACGGGTTCTCTTTGAAAGGCAACATCAGGTTTTGGCAGGATTCCATTATGTGATTTGTCCCCCTTGTGTGTTACTGATGCAATTACCCTCGCTGAGCATGAACCCTGGTTGGCTCAAAATCCATCTAAGTCAGTTTGCTGCCCATGTGCTCCGCCTCGCTATCTGTTGCTGGCATCGCATGATGCACTGTCTCCTATTCGGTTAATCTAGCCAAGTGTCAGTGAGAAAAATTTATCTTGTTGTATAAAAGAGACTTTAACCTGTTGATTTTTCATTTGTCCATTAGAAGAAAAATGGAGGGTCTAGTATGGTACATCCCAGAATGTTCAATTTCTCTACAATTCAGCAGATTGGATCAGTAACGCTCATTTGCTCGTTGAGCCTTGGTTTGTATCTTCCTTCCAGGTGCGCGTTACAAGTTGAAAACCTTTTATGGATGTTTGACAGAATAGCCCCTCAAACCTCTTGCCTAAGCTGAAGGAAGTCTGTTCGAATCATGAATCCCCATGGAGCCTATTTCTCAATGCTCTTCCAACCAAGCAAAAAAAAACGTGCTCCCTGTGCAGGCTGGGTAGTTTTCTCCCTGTTACCTCTCCATTCCCATTTAGTCCTTTTATGTTTTACACAAACAGAGGCTCTGATATGGTAGATGAATATATTCTTTTGGGAAGAGGAAAACTGGGGTACTTGTCATCTTTAAAAGTTAATGGCAGGCTTTTGCTGGATTATGTCATGTGATCTGGACTGGTTTGGTAGGTCTTCCTTGGTCACCATGGATATAGAAGGTTCCCCCTTGTGTATCACCGAAGCAAATTTGCCTTGTTTAGCTTGAACTGTCTGGCTTTGAATCAGTTTAAGGCATCTCTTATCTTGGATGAGCTCTGCCTTGTTTTCTGCTGCTATATGAGATTGTGTTAGCATCACATGATGCAAAGTCTCTTATACGGTCAGTCTAGCCAAATTTTGAGCAGATTTTAGTTGTATCAGACAAGAGAGTTCAACATAATTGGTTTTCTTTCTTCTGATAACAGACAGGGCTGGTATGGTCTATCCCAGTATCCTCAAATTGTCTATGATTTGCTAGATTGGATCAGTAACACCCCTCCACGTTTTCAGTTTGTATCTGTTTTAACTCTTTCTGGATGTGAGTTACGAGTTCAAACTCTTTTGTTGGTGGTAGTCTTTTGCCGATATTGCCAATAGGCTTAGCAGCTATGCAGGGAAAGATAGAAAATAATAGAAAACTGAGCACTTCAAGCATGAAATATACGATGCCCACAATCACGGAGATAAAATCTGTTAGAACAGAGAGAGACTGAGATCTCCCACCAATGCTATCTTTATTAAATGCTATCTCAACATTTCTCTGCCTCCCACAATGAATACTATCCAGTCCATAAAATGGAGACATCTGCTCCTTTCTAATCCACCGATCCACTATAACTTGTTGGGAATCACGATTGCTGTTAGACCAAAACCTGCAGGTGTTAGTCAATGATAGTATCACCAGAGATAAGGATCCACAAGAGGTGGTTAGTCCATGTCGCAAAACACACGAAAGAGTGTTGGTTTATCCAATGTTCAATACGCGAAGAGTGTTGGTTTATCCAATGTTCAACAATCTCCCCCCAATGCGAGCTGGGTGTATATTGAACTCGTGACCTACGCTCTGATACTACTTGTTGGGAATCACGATTGTCGTTAGACCAAAACCTGCAGGGGTAAGTCAATGATAGTATTGCCAAAGATAAGGATCCACGAGAAGTGGCTAGTCCATGTAGCAAAACACACAAGGAACATAGATTTATCCGATGTCCAACAAAACTACTTATCTTTGGAACACACAAATTATGCCTATTTTTCTGTTACAACTAAGAATATTCTATAAAAGGTATGCCCCCTGCAGCACATTCTGTAGCTCGTGAAGGAAAGACTCATTATTTCATTCGTTTCTTTCAGTTTGTTATGTGTCTGTTGGGTGCTGCCATGGCCGCTGCCAATAGACATTGATTTTAGTCTCTCTTATCTCTACTCTCTAGCACCTGTGAGGGCTTCCGAGTCTGGTCTCTGATGTTAACCTCACCTTTACATTTTTTGTCAGTGCCCCACATGACTTAATACTTTCATCGCATTTCAGCTGCCAAAAAGTAGTCATGAATTTCCTATGATTGGCCCTTTCTGAGATTTATAACTTATAACTGATATTGTGGCAATCTGTAATACTAGATCAACTAACTGGTTTCAGATCCTACTTGTGACTTATCCACAATCTGGAAGAGTCTTGCGTTAATAAGTTGGATTTTTCTTTGATAAGTTCACCAGAAACTTTACTCTTTGGATGGCTTGCAACTCATTTTTGTTATGTTAGGCATCGATGGTTGCTTTGAACAGCGGGAATACTTACACCAGGCCTCTAGATATAAAACTTTTTTCTGGGATTGTAGGAAAACATGCAAGACAAAAATATGTGAACTTGATAGTTGGGGAAGAAGATAGTTATTTGAGGAAAAATATTACACAATGATGCAGTGCTCTAGAAAGAATAGGACTCTACATGTTTTTGTTGCTCGCATACTCAATTTAAAAACTAATATTTCATGGGTTTGGTGGTCTTTACACAGGAGAAAGGAGGAGCATCAATTCTGAACTTTGGCATGCCTGCGCGGGACCTCTTGTTTCATTGCCACCAGTGGGTAGCCTGGTGGTATATTTTCCACAAGGCCACAGTGAACAGGTAAGTAATTTTTAGATTTCCTTCCGTCATTTGGTCCCAATGACTGGACCTTTTGTTGATTTGAATTTAGAAAAAGAGGAAAAAAAATTGCAAAATTTATTTCTTCTCAAATAGATAGATAGAGAGAGCTTTTATTAAAGCTGTCCACGAGATCGAGTGGCCATATGCGACAAAATAATTACATTTTGTGACATTTTGAAAAATATTAAAGCAAAAAGATACAATAAATAAAGATAGGGCTGTAATGGGGGGAACCAAATCATGGTCCTGCTGTAATCATCTGGCTCTGATTTCCTTTGCTCTGCATCAACGGTTGGCTGCCCCATTGACTCAGCTTTCAACAGCCTCCTTGCTCACATCATTTTTCTCAATCAACCATTTCAATATGCAAGTTTGATCTCTCCCTGATTTGTGACTATTGTGCAGCACATGCGAGAAAATGCTGCTTGGTTCTCCCCATTTCTACATTTCTAGTGTAACCTTTACTCTCATGGTCCCTTGGGTTGTTCCCATCTTTCTGTTTCACATCTCAATCTGTGGGGGCTGGTTCTTAGCTGCGTTATTGCTTGCTTTTGATGCCATGGGACGTTAAGCTTCTAGTAATTTTGCACTTTGATTGCCACTGTTGTATTGAAGTTGTCTTTGTAGTATTGTTATTTTCTTTTGACACGTTTTCTCCATTTTCTCTTCCTGTACATGATTTTTCAGCTCCTTTTCATCCAGTGGGCACCTTTCTTCTTCTCCAACTCTTCAAACCATTTTCTGCACTGCAGATTCTATGTGTTCTTCCTTTATTTTAAGTTCATCTTGGCTGATTTTGACTAGAATCCTGTGGCTGTTCATAGCTTTCATTTTCTTTGTATACAGGATCAACATTCTCAAAGCCTCCAGTTATTGGGTATATATAGTCTTACTTCAACCAAGAATTACTCATAAGGGCTGTTCTTTTTATATTCTTTAGACAGCTTATTATTGGGTGTTTCTGCACTTTTCTAAACTGATTCCATCTGTTTATGGATATGCTTGGTCCCATAAAGCTTGCACATCCATACAGGAGTATTGGGGTTATGAGTGTTTGGAAGAGGGTGCATAGCATTTCAGGCCCAAACCTCTGTTGCCTGCATCCATTTTGGAGCAGGAAAATAACTCTCCACCTTATTTGCAGTTTTTTCCTTGTACATGCATACATAGGTTGTCATTGAAATCTAGTCCCAAATTCTTCTAGATTTATGTTATCTCTAGTGGTTTCCTTTAAAGTTGATTCACGGTTTGCCTGATAAGTTCATAGACCCTTCTTCGCTTTCTTGTCCTTTATGTTGCACAGAGGGATTTTTTGGGCCAAATTCAATGCATCTTGTAAGTTAGAAAATTGAATTAAATTTCCAGTGACTGAGTTTTCTTTTTTCCAACCACGTGAGCTGTTTCCTTTTTTACCCTTTTGTTAACACTGCTTCCTTTAAATTCAAGGGAAGCATTACAACCTGACTAATGTATTATAAATTTATAACTGGTCCAAAGATGTTGGGCACCACAAGTGGCCTGCTTGCATGGGCAAAATGACCCTTTAGGGTGGACAATGGGCTGGTTAAACCCACAATATATTAAATATTCTTTAGCAGGTTATTTAAACTACTTGTGATTGCCAAGTTGACACATCCTCCTGGACCTTCTGTTTGTGTCTCCCTGTTGGACATGTGGACACACTGGATGCAAATTGTCTAGATTCCAAGTGTTGAACTTGTGGGGACACTTGTGCTGTTTAAGACGTGTCCCATGCATTTCCAGGACCCAGTCCCTGTGTGTCCCATGTGTTTCCAGGACTCAGTCCCTGTGTGACTCATGTTTCCAAGACTCAGTCTCTGTGTCTCCCAATGTGTCTGACACTCGGGAGCCAAAAATGTTGAAAAAAGGTATGCACAGGTGTCCTGGTAAGTCAAAAAATGTGTCCTGATGTATATTTTATGTGTCTAGATTCGAAGTGTTGAACATGTGGGGACACTTGTGCTGTTTAAGACGTGTCCCATGCATTTCCAAGGCTCAGTCTCTGTGTATGTGTGGCCCATGCATTTCCAGGACTCAGTCCCTGTGTGTCCCATGCATTTTCAAGACTCAGTTCCTGTGTGTCCCATGTGTTTCCAAGACTCAGTCTGTGTGTGTCCCAATGTGTCTGACACTCGGGAGCCAAAAATGTTGAAAGCGAAAGGTATGCAGAAGTGTCCCGGCAAGTCAAAAAATGTGTCCCGATGTATGTTTTATGTAGTTCTACTTCTGTTTTCAACATGTAATTTTTTTAAAGTCTTTATATATATATTTTTTGGTATGTCCTCTGTATCCAATTATGGGGGGTCTATATGTCCCATGTCGGCAACGCATGTCTCTGTGCCCCTTAGCCATTGTCACGTGACTGAGTTGTCAACTTAGTTGACAGCAGATTTCTTATGGACTTTTTACTGAGTAGTGTGCATTTATTGTTGATGTGGTAATTCTCGAGGTGTCTTTGGTGCTGTGTTATCAAAGCATTAGGTAGATTTTCTGATTCATGATCTGGAACTAAAAGATCCCAGTGTCCATCTACAGATTTACAGATACTAAAATGCGTGTATGTTTTAAATGAAACTACTGCAACGTTTAATTAATTATTTTAATTTGTTAACTGGAACCCTGTCTCTCACCAATCTGTGAGTAATCACATAACGTAGATGTTTCCCCTCTTTTATATCAATGACTGCATGAAAATTCTGTTGTATTACATCATCGTCTTTTAGTAGTGGGTGTAGATTATAATCATGTAAAATACAATTTGAATTCATTGAACTCATTCTCACTTGTTTTGCTATTATTAGGTAGCAGCTTCAATGCAGAAGGAAACAGATGGACATATTCCAAATTACCCTAGTCTCCCCTCCAAGTTGATTTGTCAGCTTCACAATGTTACATTGCATGTATGACTGCAGACTTTTGACTTTTGAGGTGCCACCTAAGGATATTACTATGCAAATTTTTTATTTGTAAATTTATGTAATTGTCTGAAATTGTTTTATGATTCCTTCAGGCAGATGTGGAGACTGATGAGGTCTATGCGCAGATGACTCTTCAACCTGTCAATACAGTAAGTCGCGATGTTTGCATGACTCCTGCTAAGCAATAGGGATTTGCTGGGAGGTTTATTATCATTTTTCATTTTCATTGTTTACTCAGGGCAGTTGGCCTTTGTGTAGTTTACTCTCTCTGCTGTTCACATGGAGAAAACTAGAATCATTGGCAGCTGCAGCTTTGTAGTAGGATCCACACACATTTCTCTTGCTTCTGCACATTGCTTGCACATATGAGCTTTCATAGCATGGACATCTGCATTTTTTATTTTGTTTCAGGTGGGCACTGAGTCAATGAATGTTATTGATCATCTGTGAGATTTTGTCCTAAACTTTTCTATTGCATATACACATAATTGGTGACAAATTCTATAATGCACAGATGGCTGGAGTGCTAAGTCACCTGATACGGGGATTCGGGATTCGATGGATACGGGGATTCGAGAATCGGATTCGGGATACGATGACCCCCGGAAAAGGACACTTTCGGGATATGATACATTATATATTATTTTATTAAAAATATATATATATATATATATATATATATATATATATATTTTTAAAAAATATATATATATTAAAAATTAGATATTTTTTACACAAATTCATTGATTCAAACATAGATTTAAGATCTTAGATACTCATACATGATACATTGAAATTTGATACATTTGTACATCATACAATTGTCAAATTTTCTCAGAAAGACAAGATAGTAAGAGACTGTAGTTTTCTCATTAAGCCATCAGAATCAAATTGTGTTACATAAGTACACTGCCAATGGCAAATAGAAATAGAAAATACAAAAAAACTACAGTCTACAAGACTACGAGCCTGAAGTCTCAATGAGTCAGAGTCAATGAGTCATCAATCCTCTGCCCTGGACTGCTCAAGCTTGCTCTTCTTCACACTACAAATTTCCATGTGCTCCAATTCTTCTCGCAACAAGAGGATGAAGTCACCTGACAGAGGAGCCTCATGGCTAACTGTTGTAGAGGAGGGCTTGTTGCCCCATGAGTTGCCCACCAAGAATAGGGCTTCTTAACCCCCCTATCTCGAATCACATCATAGCCTCCAAATCGCCCAGTGCCAGTGGAAAACTCTGCAAAGGCATCCTCCACCTCATCAAGGGATGCCCTCTCCTGAAAATTCTTCCTCATTGCATCTTTCCTCCCCTGTGAGATTTCACCATCCATGTGAGGAGGGAATTTGCGGGAATGTCCACCATTCAACCACTCATGGCGGTAGCATTTTGGGTTCAAGGAGTGAGCCAAACAATGTAAAGGTGTGCAATTCTTTTCCCATCTGTTGACAAGAATATCCTATATGCTAGTGAAGAAGGTCTCTGGTGATGTCTCATACTTTGGGCACTGACTCTGTAAAACAATGGTCCTCACAGACTCAATCTTGGAATCCCATCTCTCATAAACCTCTCCTAGGATGGGTTGGTCTGTATCTGCAAATCGAAGCAAGGAAATGATAGGTTCCATGATCTGAATAACTAGATCTACCTTCTCCCACCATAGATCATCAACACTGTGTCTTTCACTTTCTTTGAGGCTGCTTGATCCATCTTTCTCCAAAAAGACCAAAACTCTGAAATAACCATGGCCCCAAGAGCGGTCTTGACCTCCATCAACCTCTTCAACATGATGAATGAAGAGGCAAACTGTGTATCCGCAATCTTCAACAATGATAGATTGATGTACTCCTTGTAGATAGTGAGGGCATTTGTATGGTTTTGTACAAAGTTGCGGATATACCGTGCATCCTCAATAATGGCTCCAATCCAAAGCACATCAGAGGCAATAGATTTCAGTGCCAAGTTCAATGAATGGACAATGCAAGGTGTCCAAAATATTTGTGGATATTTTGCTTCCACAATCATGCCAGCAACCTTGCAAACGGGTGCATTATCTGTAATGACTTGCACACAAGAATCGACTCCTATATCTTCAATAATTTTAACAAATAACTCACCCATATATTGTGCATCCTTGTACTGTCCAAGTGCATCCACTGCTTTCAAGAAAACTTGACCATTCAAGGATGACACCATGAAGTTGATGAGTGGGTGGCGTGCTGGATCTGTCCATCCATCAGAAACAATGCTAACCCCAGATGTTGGCCATGCTGATTTAATAGGCTCAAGCATTTTGTCCACCTCTTTCTTTGCCTTTGTCAACAATGTGGTTCTGAGCTTCTCTGACCCAGGAGGCACATACCCTGTGAAACCCCATGACTAAGAGCTCGACACATCTCAATAAATAGAGGTGACCATGCAACATTAAAGGATATGAAGTTCTGATAGAAAAAAAATGCAATGGTGTGATCAAGCTCTTCCCTCTTCTCTTTTTCAAAAATCTTGTCCATTGGACCAACTGCAGTTGCCTTTCTCTTTGCTGATTGTCATCTACCAAAACTCTCAAAAGGGAACTTGTTGCTGCTTTTCCTTAAGAATGGAAAGGGGTCATCATTCTTGTTTTGTTTTGATTTTGATGCCACAGTTGCCGCACCAACAAATTGCTCTTTCTCCAATTCCTTCCTCTTTGCCAATTCAATTGATGTACAACATTTAATGCCACAACATGGCAAACCCAACAAATGAGCTTTCACATGGAAATATGTGGAAGTGAAATGGCCGTTGCATATATTGCATTTCCATGAACAATTTCCTCCTCCCTTTTCCTTTTTGCCTGCCCCTGCCTCTCTTGTCACATATTTCCACAATGGGTATTTGGGGTCATGACTTTGTTTTCCCTGCACATTTGAAGCTACTGTTGCAGCCCCACTTCCAATAGATGGAATACTTGCAGACCCTGATGAAACAGGGACAGGAGGGGCATCTCCAATGGGGACATTCTTCCTCTTTCTTTACCCCTGTCTTGCTGCCTTTGATTGAGCCATGAATACTGTAAAAAATAAACAAAAATGACCAAATATATAAAACATATGCACATGCAAACACTAACAGCAAACTAGATGCAAAATATAGAGGGACAGTGCATTTACCGGATGCTCGAATCTCTTTGAAAAAAACTCCCTTTCTCCTTGCTAACCCTTGCTCCTTGCTCACTTCACAAACAAAAATCAGTGAGAAAGAATAAGAGAAATCTGAATTTTATAACTGAAATGCGCTCTTTTTGGCCACGCGAATCTGGCTGTACGGGATTCAGCTGTATCCGTACAGAGTATAGTCGGGATTCGCCGTACCCTGTACGGATACAGCTGAATCCGGAGAATCGGGTACGAATCCCTCCGTATCGTATCGGATACGGAGGATTCGGGATTCTTGGCCCCTCCCCAGTGAATCCGGTTTCAGAGCTGGAGTGCATACATGGCAGTCACTAATGTGGGGAGTGGAACTATCTTCCCATGAGTACAGTTGTAAACGATGAATCTTAACACAACCACTCTGCAGTAGTCATGGATAATTTCATCATTGTATCATCTTCTTGTTATTTGAATTGTTGATCACAGGTTTTATGTGACATAATATTGGATTTTCAGTAGGCTTAATTTTGTTTTGTGAATCTTGTTTCTCACATTAACTTGTTGCCTTTGGACATCCATTAAAAGCAACACAATCTTTTCTTAGCCACTTTTTTTAACAGTTAGTGACCGTACAAAGGAATAGCTAGCATAAGTTGTAAATTGTCATTCATCATGTCTTTAAATGCCTTACAAGTTGCTTTTTGTCAATGGCAGAATAAAATATTGGATAAGTAAATGCCAATTTTCTGTACATCCTGTAGCTTTAATGGAAGAAGATATTCAAATATTCTTGTTGTCCTTGAGAAAGCATATTGCGTACATGAGCACATTTCGAACTTTGCCCCATTCACACATAAGCCAGAGTCAGGACATGGTAATTGGTATAACTGGAAAAAATAAAATTAATGCCCACGTTTGATTAAATGCGGTCAAGGGTAATGCTAGGTATGTACTTGTTCAAGAAATCAGAGAGAGTGCACAAGGCATCTTTGTTTTATGTCTGAAGCAATATTAACAAATATAATTTTATTTGTGGTTTGATAATGGGAACTGATTATTTGTCAAGTTTATACCATGTGGTATAGAATATCCTATGTCGCTTGCTATTCAGTTTAATTGGTTTGCCTTTGGACAGCCAGATCTACAGATAATTTGATTGTCCTGTGTTTCTTGGTTTTGTATGCCAATATTTATGATAATGAGTTTTAGCAGTCAAGGAAAAATGATGTGTTAGTTAGTTGATGACTAATAGGTTTTTTTTTGTAGCATGATAAGGAGGCACTGTTGGCCTCTGATCTTGGTCTGAAGCAAAGTAAGCAGCCTACAGAGTTCTTCTGCAAGACATTGACAGCAAGTGATACAAGTACCCATGGTGGCTTCTCTGTACCTCGCCGTGCTGCAGAGAAAATATTTCCACTACTAGTATGTTTCTCCTGAATTTCTGCCCTTTGAAAGTTTGAAGTTTTAGGCTTTTATCATTACATTTAGACAAAGGCTTGAAAACTGCTACGGGAAGCTAATTTGTAGCTTACTGAGAGATGGCCGTGCAGGATTATACGATGCAACCACCAGCTCAAGAACTTGTGGCCAGAGATTTGCATGACCATGCATGGACATTCAGACATATCTATCGTGGTATGTATCTTTTAGGTGTATCTCTAACTTTTCCTTTGTAAGCTTAGTGAAAAAGCAACGTTACACTTGTGAAGATGAGTAAATGGATTCCTTTAGATAAAGATAGTGACAATGTGTGTGGCAATGAAAGTTAATGTACTGAAGAATATCTTCAGCCTGTTTGTAGTCAATCTTTCTGATGAATCCACTGGACAGGATCATTAAAGTATCCAGGGCCAGGCTGTGAAAGCCCTTGAATTATACTTTATCCCAAAAGGACTAAGTAATTTGTTTCACTTTTTTGAACTAGCATCCTGTGTAACATTTCTAGCAACTCTTACAATTGAACATGTTTCACTTAGATATTCTTCTCTTGCTGAGCATTCACCAAAGGGGAGAATTGGTGATCTGTAGTTCAGACAATGACCAAGTTCTTTCAAAGGGTAGATAAGTTCATTTGTATGCATTAGATTGGCAAAGATTAAATCAGAATGCAAGCAAGCAGTCTCCAGATGTATTCGTACAAGTTGTATTATATCCTGAAAATGTTCTCTCCAAAGTAAAGAACCTTAGTTTTCAAAGTTAGATTAAAAATTAAGTCTCGAATATTCAATCTCAGATATATAGGTCAACTGGATTTTTTTAAAGTGGGAATCATTTCACTTTGCGACCCCAAATATATTTAAGATTTGAGGGATTTATGGAGAATATAAGGAGTTCAGATAGCTGGCTATATTTTTTCCTTGCTTTCCTCCAATTTTTTTGCTATTTGTTTTTAAGAAATTGATATTTGATAAATCAGTAACACATCTGGACTCTGTTATGACAGGTCAGCCAAAGAGGCATCTTCTAACAACAGGATGGAGTGTATTTGTGAGTGCGAAGAGACTTTTTGCTGGTGATTCTGTCCTTTTTATAAGGTATTGGTGATGAAACTCTGGAACCATTTACAAACGATGTTTTCTTAATTGTTTTATTTCGTGGATTTATCTGTATATACTGTCTGACCTGAGTAGGGAGATGCTAGAGGTTGTCAAACTTTCAAATCTGTCTTTTCATAATATTCCAGAATATGTATGTACGATACCTTAATTAAGTTTACATGATGTTAATTAAGATTAACAATTAATTAACAATTAGTCAGTGAGTGAGTAGGTATAAGAGAAAAGTCATATCTATGGGCAAAAAGCCTAAAAGGTATAGGGGTAATATAAATGTATGTCAAGTCATCGTGACATATCGTTTCATCTCTTTTTACCTATCCTTCAGAATAACCAGAACGGTTATTTTAATTGGTTTCAAAGTTGTCAACTGTAATTTCTATTAGTCCCAAGATTATAAAACAATTTGTAATCACTATAACAACAGGATGATATTCGTTAGCTTGCACTGTCAATAGTGCTGCAAATACCATGGAAACTTGATGCAGACAAAAGCAATATTACTACTAATAGAAAATATCTTGGGGAAAAATGCTGTGATTAGAAAAATATCAAAGCAACACCCTAATAGTTAACACAACCATCTGATAACAACTGTTTGCTAGAAGTTACATGGTCAACATAAGTAGCACTAGCAATCCAACATTATAATCATGCCCAAACATACTGCATCATGTTAATGGAAAGAGGAAATGCCATCCTCAGCCATGAGTCAAGAATGAAGTATCCCGAGAATCATAATCATGTAATATATCTGTAGTTGCCCCAAGTCTTGAAGATGGGGAGATAGGATTTGAGAACACAAGCTGACTAGTTCACTAATAGATGGCTCAAAAAATGGTTAATTAATGCCTTAAAGTTGCAGGTGAAGGGCATTATTCTTTCCATTAGTTTTCAATCTAAGTGTCAACAACCTTGATACTATCATGGTCCTTCAGAATGTAGGTGAGCTTCTTGGATGAGGTGTATGATTCAGAAGGGAAGAAAACGAGGAAATTCCAAAAACACAAGCTGACTAGTTCACTAATAGATGCCTCAAAAAATGGTTAATTATTACCTGAAAGTTGCAAGTGTAGGGCGCCATTGCGCCATTCTTTCCATTAGTTTTCATATTTTTCGCAGAGAAGGGGAAGCCAATGTGGACTAAGAAAAACAGGTGCTATAGATTGTGTTTGGCAATATGATTGAGGGGGTACAATCATGTGATAAGCTGTCGTCATTCTCTAAAACACTAAAATATGGAAGACTCTTTCTAGATGTAAATTACCAATAGCATCTCTAAAGTTTTCCTGTGAAGATTTGACAGACTATAGTTTACCAACCCATATGGACAGGAGCAGAACTCAAAAAATATGATTAACCAAAGTGACTGTTGAGGACTGTAAGTTTAACATAGGTATAGATATTAGATATTTGATTTATAATCAGAATACGAGAGGCAATGGTGATTTTCACACAACCAGAGGCTCAGTTTGAAACAATATTGGAAATGGCCAGGATGGAATCTACTGAATACAGGCATTGTAGCTGGACTGTTGTCTCGGTTGCTATAACAAGCAGACTATGATTGAGAAACAGATTACTTTATGAATGAGGGGCTGAGATTGATACCAGAGATGGAGCAAGGTGAGGATCGGTAAACAGAATCTCAAGTATTGACCCATTGATAAGCTCAGAAAACAGCTACATTGCATGGAGATGGATACTCGAGTTTGGGATACAGGGAAATGGCGGACCAAAAATATGAAACATCAAAATTTATATTGTTAGCAAAAATCATAAACCAGTAATATAGAAAATTTGGATCTTCAAATATATTATGCTAAATATTGCTCACAAACTCAGAAATACAGACACATAAAACCTCAAATTTGTGTGTTATTAGAATGGGGGCCCATACTTCCCATTTTCATTTGTAGATGTATATTTTAATTATTTTATTTGGAGAATCTTTTATATTTATATATGTATATTTTAATTGTCTTTATTTGGCAGATCTTTTATATTTATATATTTATATTTTAATTGTCTTTATTTGGAGGATCTGTTGGCTTGACGTTTCCAGCAAGCTGTAAATGGATGCTGAGTTGATCCTTCAGCATTTCCAAAATGTGAATAGATCTGAAATGCGTTCCTTGTGGATCTGGGATGGATCGTGATATGCCAAAACATGTTTTTAGGATCCTTCGTAGTAGTGTTCGTTTCATGGGGACTCACAAAGATGTTTTTACTAAATTCCTGGACAAGATGTAAGTGGAGGGAGTGAATACTTGCGTCAATGTATTGAACATTTGTAGAATATAATATTATTTGAAACCTAAAAGTTGAATCTACGAGTGGGAATATTATATTCTGAACATGAGATTGGTTGATAACAGTGTTATCAGAACCAATTTTTTTTTGCCTAAAATGGCCAGTTGGGCTGGTCCACAAAGCTTGCTGATTCAAAACAATGGTCTAAACCAGTAATGGCTGGTTCTGTATGGAATTGGCCTAAAATACCTGAACTGGCAGGTTTCGTATTGAACCAGTTGTTTCCCATACTAATCCATACACCGGTGCATGGGATGACAAAAATTATCCCCCCCCCAGCCAAAAAAAAAACCTCTCGTAGTTAATGGTAATATTAAATTCTTAAAGTAAAACTTCTAATTAAAGGACTTCTAATGCTTTTCCTACCTTATTTTAATGCTTGGATTAAGGAATTTTGTTAGAATAGTAGACTGTTGACTGATGTCCCTAGAGGATCGAGATTTGAGGCTGAGGCAAAAGCTAGAGCATAGAGGAGGTCGCAGGGGGTGATACTGATGACAAGAGTCCCAATATAGGCAATGATTTTGATATGTAATAGTTGTAACATGATGTTTTCTCAGTGTTACACGAGGTCTCGCCCCCCCACCTAGGGGTCTAGATTCCTCGCCCCCTCGCGCTCCGGGGTCTTGGGGACTTCTAGGGGACGTTTCCCTCACGCCCCCTCACGCCCCCACACACCCCCTTTCACGCCCCCTCACACCCCCCTTCACGCCCCCTCACGTCCCCTCATCGCCCCTTTTAGTTTATGGTTTCGTGTTAAAAGTTGATGTGCCACTTAGCATATTTGAGAATCCAAGTGATTCAGATTCAGATGGTGACATGGTTGATCGTTGATATATTCGTGCAGAAGTTGGATGCAAGAGACTAGTGGGGCATTAACTTGAGCATTTATGATCATTTATCATTATGATGATATCATTTGATATTCATATGTTATGTTTTATGTTTTATGTTTCAGACATAAATTATTTGTGTTTTAGTTTTATGTTTCAGACTTGAGTTGTAAACTTCAGTTTAAACTCTATTTTGAATCTTGATATAATATGTCATATGATATCTTAAACTTTACTTTCATTGTACATTGTTAGTAGTTACATTAATGATTATATAGTTACAAACTTACAAACTTACATGCATGATTGTATGATGTATGTTTTAACTTTTAACTTTTAAATTTGTTTCAATTATATGATTCATCATTCATCGATTTGTAATTTTATCATTTATGATTTATCTTTCATGATGCAAGTGTATGATGACTGTATATACATTCCTTGCAAAAATATAGTTACATTTTAAATATTAAATTTCATAATTTTTATGACCCCGACGTCCCCCCACGTTTCCTGAAAATTGGTAGGGAGCTTTTGCATAGGCCGCTCCCACGCTCCCTCGCCCCCTCGCTCCCACCTCCAGGGGACTTGGTGGAACATTGTGTTTTCTGGACTTTAGAGGTCATTTAGAGTGTATTTATTTTTGTATTTTGATTCAGAGATGAATTGCTCTCAATGCTATTCTGTTTATATGCACCCTTGTTATAGACATGAAAAAAAATCGCATATTTGTATCTGATGGTTTGGATTCATATGGATGTACATGAATAGATATCTTTCAAAATTTGAATATTTTATGTGTGTTTTCGTTGTCTATTTTTTTTGTTAAATTATTTTTGGGTTTCTTTTCCAGTTCCAATCTGGTTTTGACTGGTTTCCAATTTTACGGGTCCACTGCTTTGGTGACTGGTCTGGTTCTAATAACATTGGTTGAGATTAGTAATACTAGTTAGTTAGTGAATAAAGATCTTGTATCACAAGTCTTTTCTATCATCTCATATTTTGTATCACAAGTCTATTAAATTGGGTTTCCAACTGTGTAGGGATGTATGTATACATCCATAGACTAAGCATTTAAATTGTTGGATGGAGGGTGTCCTTTGTCCCACAAACAAGGGGGTCTCATACATCAAATTTGGTGTCTTGCTAAGCTGTGACCTTAAAATTATATTATTAATAAAAATATTATTATAATATAATTGGGCCATAATAACCAGGAAGATTATTCCGCTTTCTTCTAAAGGAATGCATATAACCCGCTCCTATCTATCTGAAGTTCTTTATGCAAACTCAAAATAAATGCAGTTTAGCTTCTCTAAAGGCAGTGATGCCTTTCTCTACTATCTTTGGAAGTGATTCCTAGAAAGTAGAAACATGCTCTGGTGGGCTGTACTGCTTAGTATGGACTTCCTTCAGCTTGGATGCCAGGTTCTGAGGGGTATGCTAAATTCCCCTGGGACTCACACATGGATTCAGTGTACCATTCACTGGGGCAGACCACAATGTGAATGAATTCCGGTGGATGGGTGAAGACTCCATAACCTTACCAGTGAACCAAAGCCTTGTTGGCAATTTCTCTACTTCATGGAATCAGCACAATAAACTTGGGCATTTTTTTTTACTTCAAATGTATTTCATGATGCTATTGTTCTCATCACAGCAAGCAATTATATTGTCTAATTTGTTGAATGCAAACATGTGTGTCTATTTGATTTCTGTTGGATTTTTATCAGTTACTGACCTTGTTTCACATTTTCCCCCTTACTATATAATCAGGGATGAAAAATCACAACTACTTCTGGGTATAAGGCGTGCGAATCGGCAACAAGCAACCATGTCGTCATCTGTCCTGTCTAGTGACAGCATGCATATTGGTGTTCTTGCTGCAGCAGCACATGCTGCTTCAAACCATAGCCCATTTACTGTTTTTTACAATCCAAGGTCACTTGTTATTCTTTCACCAATTCATTGTGCCTTAATTTTATGAATTTTTTGGTTGTTGATTTCATTAAGGCGATTTTAGAATTTCATTGCTGTACTGTACAACAGAGCAAGCCCTTCAGAGTTTGTCATTCCTCTGTCTAAGTACAACAAAGCAATCTATGGCACCCAGGTTTCACTTGGCATGCGGTTCAGGATGATGTTTGAAACTGAGGAATCAGGCGTGCGCAGGTAATTTTAGTTATTTTATAATTTTATTTATCATTTTCTGAAATTTTGAAGATAAAATTGAATAATTGTATGATGCTTTCATTAGCAGCAAAGATAATAGGTATAGTAAGGGGCACAACACAAGGTAGTAATAACCTTATCCAAGCAGAGATCTGGTAAGACCAGGACCAACCAGGAAAGACCCTGTCAGACCTTACTAAGTGCCTGAAAGGACTAACCCAACCTGGTAATACTGACACAGGACCTTAAATGACTGCTCCGGGGAGACCCAGCCAGGACTCACCCATGAAAGCTGGTGAATGGATATGGTGCAGGACCTTACCTGGCTGCTCCAGCATTGATCCAGGACCAATCCAGTTAAAGCCAGTGCAAGAGCTGATAGGAACTTTCAAAATCAAGTAAAACTTTTCAAGACCTTACTTTTAAAAGGAACCTTGGAAGACCATCCTTTCATTAGATGAGGTTTAATAATAATCTAATCATCATAACTCCTCTACCTCCATGGGCTCCCCCCTTCATGGGATTGTGCCAAATACATAATATCTCAAAAATAATGCCTCAAATCACATGGAAGCTCCGTTAAGACCACCAGCTAGCCCTTTTAATAAAATACAATGGAACCTTAGCAAAGACATAAATCCAAAAATTAAACATTGGAACCACCAAATAACTTTGTATTGTGGTTTAAGTCTATAGCAGTAGCACCTGCATTTGCAAGTCACTGTGACTCTATAATATTGTAATGTTTATTCTTTTAGCGCTGCAGAAATAACGTCAGTGATGTTTCTTCTGCAATGGCTGCCTACTGTTAAGGTTGCATACTGTTAAAAAATGCCAGAAAATTCAAATAATGGTACTGGTACTATCTGGATTCCCATAAAGTCTGAAACCATACTACCAAATAACTGCTGAAACACGCAGTAATGATGTCAACAATTTCTCTTCCAAAATATCTAACATTACAAAGGAAAATGCTGCAATCCAAATGATTGTCAAAGGTTCAGATCATTGTCATACTGTAGTTTGAGCATGTCCAGTTGATTCCTTAAATACTAACCAAGTGCCCTGCCGACAGAAGTCAAGGTCCATCAAACATTGAGTCACACTCTGAATGCAATGAGAGTAAAGTTGCTACTATCTACTTGTTTGAAAGCTGGTGCAGATTTCCATTTTAATGGACATATTGAAATAAAATAACATAATGAAGATTTAAAAGGTTAAACAAACATGATTGTCAAAACTAGATCTCTTATCTCAATTTCTTCTTGCTATCCTGCTTGTTATGGCTAAAAATATTCTTGAACTTGATTGTTTGCCTGACCTCTTCAGTTCATCACCATGATGAGCCAGGGCTTCCTTTGTTGTGGTTCTCACTTTTCGCCTTGTACATGTGCCGTATTAAGTACAATTATTTTTTTTCTGGATATTTTCGTTGTCTTCTTCCTCCCGCATATCTTCCTTGTGATCTATGACTGAATTATCTTCTCTTCATTGAGTTTAATGATTAATCTCTTTCTTTTAAACAAGGACCTGTCCTCCTTAACTTCTGGGCTACAAGTTGCATGAAACATGAAAATGTGTCCTAGGTTTGGAAAGCGAGACTACCTGGAAATGTGACCCTCCCTCCAAATGGGTACATGGGGGGAATGCGGAAATCCTAATCTGTGGAAAATGAAAACAAATTAACCTATACTTCATTTATAAACCTACCTACAAATTAACCCATCATTCCTATTCTCATACAAGATGTATTATTTAAATTTATTCTTGTAAGAAAATAGGAACGATGGGTTAATTTGTAGGTAGGTTTAGAAATGAAGTAGAGATTAATTTGTTTTCATTTTCCACAGATTAGGATCTTTTAGACTTCTTGTGTGTCCCAAGGCCCCTCATATGTATCCTATAAGGAAGGTAAGATATTCTTTAGGGTTCAAAGGCCATTCAACAAGGCTCAAACCCATTACAACAATGTACTACTCGATATTAGCTCAACATGTCACTTGTGGAAGTTGAACCTAGGTGGAGAGGATGACAATCATTCCTCACAACTACCCAATATATATATATATATATATATATATATATATATATGATTTTTTAGACTTCCTATGTGTCCCTTGCACCTTATGGGCACTTGAGAGTTTCCGAGAAATGTCTTAAGGCATTTCTGCATTTCCATGAGTTTCTGGTACTGGTATGTAGTCAGTTTAGGAGTTTTGTGCATCAGAGCTTGTGGGCCGTTTTATTCTTTTTCTCATCCTCCTGCCCTACCTCATATATTTTCCTCCCTAGCAAAGAGGGATTTGAATAAATAGCATTTCCTCAACTGCATGATATCGTTGATCATTCTCCTCTCTCTGCACATCTTCCTGTAATTTGTCTACCTTCTGGCATGGGCAGTTTCAAAGCAGCTTTCCATATTCATAATACTTTTTACATCTAAACAATTGATGTTTCTTGATACCAAAATTCTAATGGGATGGTTGGCATTCTCTCCCACTTCGGACAATCTGCAGGGACATCTTCCAGGGAGAGACAGACTCTCTTCCTCTGGACGAGTGCCATATATAAGAAAACTTTCCAATTGTGAAGACTTTGGAAGGTTCATTTGCTGGAATCATAATATTGTATTCGGGGAAACATACAATGGTTAACATTATGGCATACAGTTTTGGTCACTATCTTGAAAAAAACTGAGATATATTGATATTTATCTATCTAACATTAATTCACTGAATCAGAACTTTTCATCTGTTCTATTTTTTTTTAATGTTATTTACCATTTTGTTTTGTGAGGAAATCCATTTTATATTTGTTTTTTATATTGAAGCTTTGCTTTTATCTTCTGTGTTATGCAGATATATGGGTACCATTACAGGGATCAGTGACCTTGATCCTATGAAATGGCCAAACTCACAGTGGCGTAATATCCAGGTATTCATTGATGACAATATATGCATCCTTTTCTGTCAAATTTCTAAAATAAGTGTTCCTGGAGCTGAGATGTTACTGAAAGTCATTAACTTTTCATGTATAAGGGGTGATGTCATCTATTTACTGTGTTTTTGTTTATTTTCCAAGCAGGTTGGGTGGGACGAATCAAGTGCTGGTGAAAGGCAGAATCGGGTTTCTATCTGGGAGATTGAGCCTGTTGCCACTCCATTTTTCATTTGTCCCCCGCCTTTCTTCAGGCCCAAGCGCCCACGGCAGCCAGAAATGCTGGGTAAAGCCTATCCTGCCACTTTAACTGACCTTTTAACTTTCTAGACAGAACTTGAGAACAGTTTTATTATTTATATGACTTAGAAAATCATCATGGATGGTCTATTTGTCTCTGATATTTTATGCTGTATTTTCAAGCACTGCTGCGGTGTTTTTGTTCCATGTTTGACTTTCTAGATAGAACTTGAGAACAGTTTTATATCACTTAGAAAATCATCATGGATGGTCTATTTGTCTCTGATATTTTATGCTGTATTTTCAAGCACTGCTGCGGTGTTTTTGTTCCATGTTTTCTTCAATGTACCTGCTTGTATCTAACTGAAGCTGATAGCAAGTCAATTTATTTTTCTTCTCTATGCCATATGAGTTAGTATGTCCAATGTTCGTGATCTTTGAGAAAACGTGAAAATTTACAATACGTTTTTTCTTTGATTCTTTGCCCATTTAGCTAGTATTTGATTAGGTGGTTCCCCACTGAAGTGATTGTTTATATTTGATGAAGTGGTTACCTATATGGTTACTATATTTGATGAAGTGGTTACCTATATGGTTACTATATTTGATGAAGTGGTTACTATATGTTTTTTCTTTGATTCTTTTTGCTGGTGCTCATTTAGCAAGTATTTGAAACTTACGATGAGAGATTAGGTGGTTCCCCACTAAAGTGATTGTGTATATTGGTTTTTTAGATTATGATTTTATATTTGATGAAGTGGTTACCTGTATGATTTGGATTTTATATGTCTGTTTTAATTTCCAGATTAACAGCGTTCTAAATTCTTCAATTACAGCCTTCATCATTTGTAATTATTTGAGGACATGTGATATAGTTTATACTCAAAGAATTTGCCAATTTAAGTATTCTGCATAGCTTTTTTATTCTTTTGAGAGAGAGAGAGAGAGAGAATGGATCATTGTTCTAGAGGGTTTACAGACTTGAATTTAATGTGAATGGGTTTTACTTTTCACTCTTCAGGTGAAGAATCAGAGATAGAGAGTGCCATCAAGAGATCTTCACTGTGGTTTGGGGAGGAGAATGGTATTGTTAATTCCCAAAATCCTACAATGCCTGGTGTTGGTTTACTCCAATGGATGAACATGCATCAGAGACCTGATATACTAAACTCAACCATCCAGTCAGATTACTATCGTCCTATGGCTCCTACTACCTTACAAAAACTGGGGAGCAGTGACATAACCAAACCTTTGAATTCACCCCAACAGGCGTTGCCATCACATCAGTTACAATTCAGTATTCCACAGTCCCAACAGTCAGAATTGCATCAACCTCAAATTATGTGGCCGCAACAGCAACACCACCTTTCCAATCAGCAACAGCAGCAGCAGCATCTTTATACTCAGCAGCAGGTGCCATCACAACAGCTGGATCAACACCATCTTCATATGCAACAGCAAATCCCTTCACAAGTGGAGCAGAAGCAAGTTGTGCCACAGAAGGTGACTCAGCAGCATCAGTCCTTGCAGCAGTTACAGATGCAGCCCACACAACAATTGCAGCAGCGGTTGCACCAGTTTCAGTCACAGCCACAACCACAAGTACAGCAACAGCCTCAGTTGCTGACATTGCCACAGCCACAACCCCAACCACAAGTACAACAACAGCCTCAGTTGCTGACACTACCACAGTCACAGCCACAACCACAAGTAAAGCCACAGCCTCAGCCACAACCACAGCCACAGCCACAAGTACAGCCAGCACAGCAGCAACATCAAAGGCTGCAGCAGTTGCAGCAGCATCCAGCTCAGCTATTGCAGCAGCAGCCAGCTCAGCTGTTACAGCAGCAGCAGCCAGCTCAGCTGTTACAGCAGCAGCCAGCTCAGCAATTGCAGCAACAGCCAGCACAGCTGCAACAGAATCAACAGCGCTTGCAGCAGCATTCTCAGCACGTGCAGCAACAGCACTCACTGCCATCTTCTCAACAGCACTCACTACCATCTTCTCAACAGTTTCACTCACACCAGACACAGCTGTTGGCCCCGTCACAACAGCATGTGCACAATCAATATCCACAGTTTCTTCATTCACAGCATCTACAACAATCAATTCAGTTGCCTGAGTTACGAGGCCAGTTGTTGCAGTCAACTTCTAGTCGATCCCAGGCAGCAGCAAACATGCCCTTATCGACAAAAGCTCAGTCTGGATTTACTGAAACTGATGCCCCTTCTTGTTCGACATCAACATCTGCAAATAGTTACCCACTGCAGAATATCTTAACTCGTGCAAATCAATCTGCAATTATGAATGATGAAAAGCCTCAATGTGCAAACATGCCAAGGCACAGTGCAAGTAGCACACAAGCTGCCATGCCTGCTTCTAACTTCTTGGGAGATCCTCAGGTCACTTCATTGTTACCTTCTATAAAAGAACCAAATCAGGCCGCACTGCAGACTTATCTGACTGCTCAAATGGGTCAGATGGAGGCGTCATCATCTTCTGGAACTTCATATTCTCTTACTCCTGATGCTGCCATTTCACAAAGTTTACCATTGCTACCTCTCCAGTCATCTCCATTCTTGCTTCAAGATGTTTCTCATGACGATGACATTCAAACTGATCCCAGAAGTAATATTTTGTTTGGTTTAGACATTGAGAGTCCCTTAATTTTTACTTCCGCTTAAGCCCCTATTTAGCTAGTAACTTTTGTGCATGAAAGGGATGCTCAGATCAATCTTTCTGCAGGGAACATGCTCCCTACCTTCAGCAATGGCAAGGATATTCAAGCACATGCCTCAGCAACGATAAGTTCACAAACATTTAGTGTTCCAGATCTGCCATTGAACTCAGGGGTTACAAGTGATTTGGGAATCAGTGATAGCAGTATCTTGCAGAGAGGAGGGTCCTGGCAGCAACCACCTCCACCTGTGAGGACCTATACCAAGGTCAGTGATTCTAATGACCTATTGCTTTAAATATTTTCAATGCTTCGTATTAACAGCCAGATAGGTGGAATGTCTCTGAAATTGCCAAGCTTGTTATGCCCTTGATACGTATTAATCATATGATCTGATAGTGTTGTTGGTTCTGCATTTGGTGTGAAGGTATACAAGCTTGGTTCAGTTGGTAGGTCGATTGATGTCACACGATGCAAAAACTATGATGAACTTCGACGTGAGCTTGCTCGTATGTTTGGTCTAGAAGGTCAGCTTGAAGATCCTCATCGGTCAGGTTGGCAGCTTGTGTTTGTGGACAATGAGAATGATGTACTTCTTGTAGGAGATGATCCGTGGGAGTAAGTCCAGTTTGTCCTTCAAATTTTGTAATTTGAGGCATTTATTTTATTCTAATGCACAAATACTCATTTCCAATAATTTGAAATGTTTTAAGCTTCGTCAGTGTTGTATGCAAACTTTGTTCACAGTAAGAATTCTCCCTTTACAAGGAAGCATCGATTGATTGTCTGACATTTTTATGGCATTGTCTGCAGGGAATTCGTGAGTTGTGTCCGATGCATCAGAATACTGTCACCTTCAGAAGTCTTGCAAATGAGTCAGGAGGGCATGCTCTTAAACAGTTTACCACTACAGCAACAAGCTGGTAGCAGCTCTGATGGTGGCATTGTGTGGAGGGACCACTGTGACCAGAATTCTACTAATCCCTCAGTAGGATCTTTCGAACATTAGTGCCCAAATGGTATTGTCATTTGTCATTGTGGAGCAGTGCAGAGTTGCCTTTCTTGGAAATAAATGATATTTTATGGTGCACCAACATAGTTTCAAAGATCATTTCCTGTGTGCCATCTGTAGATGTGCTTTATGCACATCAAAATTAAGTGGAACTGTTTTCTTGAATACTTGAGTGGTAGTTGGCTCAATGGTATGTGGCAGTTCAGTGACTAGCACTTCATATGTTGTCAGAAGAGCTACTGTGAAAGCAGTGGGCAGTGGAAGGTCAGGTCACATGAAAATTTCCCAGGTTGTATTCAAGAGAAACGTTGGGTCTTTTATTTCATTCTTATGCATCGAGCAGGAGCTCAGCATATGACATGTGACATGAACAGTTCGAGGTAATTTCACCAGGACAAAAATATACCACTGCTTCTGACCACTTTTTGGCTGTACACTCGTTTGATTGCCAGGATGTAATATGGAGGTTTTCACAGCATTTCCATCTCAAACGTGCGTGGGTGGATGTTGGAGCTGATTACAAGGGGATCTTGAAGTAAAGCAACCCCAGTAAGAATGATGATAATAGAACTTTTGAAATTTTGTCTGATGCATGATCGTTATTGCTAAGTAAAGGTGAAGTTGTAGATGCAAACCATGAGGCATCTGCTGATATGAGAGCTTTGTTACACAATTCCAATGAAACATGGAAAACCTGTTTCTGTGTACATACATCTTTATTGAATGAAGGCATTTCATCTTGTTCACAACTTGCTGTTTGTATTCTGAAATATTTGTGTTTCTTGGGGTAGTTGAGGGATTTTAATTTTTTACTCCGATGTTTCCTGAATGAATGCATAAGCAATAAATTCTCTGTACCAGAATGTTCATATGTATGGCAGAATGGTACGATTACAAAATTATTTGAACAGCTTTGGATGCCTTTGATGTACGAACACGAGCAATTGTCAATACTGCTGTACTATTTCATCTTTTGTTTCATCATTGTTAATCCAAAATCAGGCTGGCGATTGTTTTTTCATATATTTTCTTTTCATGGTTTCTGAATTGTAGGAAGAATTCTTGTTTCCGATCATAAGATATGCCCCTTGGATAGTAATTTGCAAGTTTCGTGACTGGTATAATAAGAGGTTGTATGTTAGTGGGCTGATTATGTTTTCCGCATTACTGTTTTTTGCTCAAGTTGGTGTTACAAACGCTGCCTGTTTATATTGGGCATCTGCCTATACTATTATTTACATTAATTTGGGTTTAATTGATAACCTCGGACCTGCTTTCTTTCTTGTTTGGGTAAATTACGCAAAATGGTCACCTCTGAAATTTATTTTCAAAAATCAATGCAATTAATTTCTTCAAGTAAAGTTGGCTTTTCAGAGTTACTATGGTTTTCATTGTAGTATTGGAACAAAGTAAAATAGAAAATTGATCTTTTTCAGAAAGTATTACGGAAACTGATGCTCCGGGCTCGCCAATGAGAAACCTCCAATAATACTATATATTTGGAGGATTGCTGAAGTTCAAGGTTATAATGAGTACAAATATCAAGGGGATTGAATTTGTGTATGACATAAGCCTTTCAGTGTGGGGTAATTGTGGAGAGAGTTTTATGTTTTCAATGTTCTGAGGGGTTAAATGTCATGGAAATTGTGAGACTTTGAATGTGTCTTTAAGTGGGATAACGCTGTCAGTTTAAGCATGCACTGTTTTTTTGTGGCTTCTAATTTGTGGTTCAATAATCATATCCCTTTCAGGTCTCGACTTTTAGCCAGTCTAGAATGAGGTTTTTAATTGTTTAGTATGTTTCTACACACCTGATAACCCACTTGTAAGATCATTGGTTGCAGTCGTGTAACAATTGGCACTGGCAAAAAAAAGGTAATATATTGAAAAACGTCCACATATTTGAAACTGTGCATCAAAGAGCACTGCATATATTCGCATGAACACGGGTTTTGCATTTATTCTTGATTCACGCTATAAAGGGGAAGAAGACTAGATCAGCTTATTCCAAAATTAGACTGCATCAATTTGTGTGCAAATTTCTCATGGAGGAACACGTGTCTTGAACCATGTTTGAAATAGACATGGATTTTTCACATGAAAATAAGTGCCCTAGATTGTCAAAGGGCTTTGCAATCAGTGTATATAAATGTGCCAGTTCAGTGGAATTGTTCTTGGCAAATCCTATACGCATATTCGGTGAAAAGGGTGTGATATTTTCAAGCCGAGTCTTACGCTTAGATGCTATTAATGGTAGTTTAATTTACGGTGGCTTTAAGGGTCAACAAAGGGTTTTCAAGAATTTAATAAACAAACGAGGTGCAAATTAAATTAATGCCCTTTAAAGTAATTGTAACCTAATTACACTTGTCAGCCTGGATGGTGCCCAAAACTCTACGTCTTTCAATTTCAAAGGCTCAGCCTTAATAAAGTCGTTGAATATTAATTTTTGGATTACATTCCATGTAACAAAGCATCCTGTCTTTCAGCCTTTAGGGAAGGATAAGATATACTTAGGGATTAAGGCTGTTGAACAATAATGCTGGAAATGTAAGCTTATCATGTCACTTGTGAGAATTGAACCTGGGTGGGAAAGATAACAGTAATTCCTCTCAACCATAAATGCAAGATAAATGCAATTTACAAGTAGTTGAATGTAAAATACCTGAAGCATTCAAATAATTCCAATGAAGATTAATATATAATATCATCATTAAAATTAATAAGATTGAGGCTTTACAACAATGTTCACTCATCAAATATCCATTCGCCCACCAGTATTTAGAACATCAATGAGTCAGTTAATTCATTTACATCATATTCATGTTCTTATCTGACCTTTTTAAACTGCCGTCATATTAGCATGCTTTAAAACCAAAAGAATTTGTACCAATGTAATATTCCTTTCAGCGTTGCTGGTTTGATCTATTTTTTTCTAGTTTATGTTCACTCATCAAATATCCATTCGCCCACCAGTATATAGAACATCAATGAGTCAGTTAATTCAATTACATCATATTCATGTTCTTATCTGACCTTTTCAAACTGCTGTCATATTAGCATGCTTTAAAACCAAAAGAATTTGTACCAATGTAATATTCCTTTCAGCGTTGCTGGTTGTTGCAAATGTTGTCATTGATGGCAAAGGAGATGGCTGAGGCAGCGACAAGGCAAAGAAAGCAGCATAGCAGCAAGATGTAGAGAGGGTCGAGCAGCAGAGACAGAGGCAACAAAGAAGCGAACAAAGGAAGCAAAGGAGACGGGCGGAAGAGAGAGGCAGCAACAAGGCAAAGAAAGCAGCATAGCAGCAAGATGTAGAGAGGGTCGAGCAGCGGAGACAGAGGCAACAAAGAAGCGAACAAAGGAAGCAAAGGAGACAGGCGGAAGATAATGTCGAAATATAACAGTCAAACAACAGAACGGAAGCAACGACAGAGACAGAGAAAGAGGCACAGCGAAAGGCAGAGGCAGAGGCAGAGCCGTTATCGCAGAAAGGCAGAGGCAAAGGCAGAGCCGTTATTCCGAGAATCACTACCCCAGCAGGTAGATACACTAAACATAATATTCCGAGAATCATTACCCAGCCGAAGGATACATAAACTCAATTCCAGGAATCTTACCAAGCGGCAAAGTATATATATATATATATATATATATATATATATATATATAAACCTTATTTCGGGAATCGTAACCCAGGCAGAAGCAGACGCTTATATATATGCAGCGCGTTACATATATTGCGAAAGATTAAACGACTAAAGGTCCAAAGCATATATATTAATTTATATAAGTGGAACGCTTTATGATCGAAAGAATCAAAGTACCATAAGGTGGGACCCTTTCCCAATCGCATCGGAGAAAAACTGTGCAGCGGAACATGTAAACAAAAACTTGCGATTGCGATTGAAGCCCGGACCCGATGGGCTTATAAACTGTGATTAACACGTATTTGAATTCCAGCCTAATCGCATCGGAGCATCGGAGTATAGGCATATCGGAACATCCAACCAAAACTTGCGATTGCGATTGAAGCACGGACCCAATGGTTCAATAAGTCATAATTCATATGTGCGTTTGAGTTCCGGAGCCATACATCGCATCGGCAGAACGACGATTAGTCGCATTGGCAAAATACAGTGAACAGTGGTCAATCGCATTGGACAAAAGCAGAACATCGGAGCAATATATTAAAAGATTGCGATTGCGATGGAAGTCCCAGACCCGATGGGCTTATAAACTATGAGTCATGTAAGGTTGAGTTTCGGTAAACAATGAATCATCGGAATCGGAGCATTGGAATGTCGATACATTCAAATGGAAATTGCGATTGCAATCAATCGCAATCGGAAGAAGTCGAGGAGTAATGTATAGCATCGGAAAGTGTGACAAGTGGGCCCGGACATATGATATTCTATTGATTATATGGAATTGACACCTTATATTAATGTTTATAACGCTTGACTCGGGGAATATGCAAACATGGTGATATATTTATATATTGTGCTAAAGTTGAAACTTATAGAAAATGAGGTGCGTGCTGGGCATTCGTTAAAGTAAATTTATGGGTTTTTACATTCGGCTGGAGAATATATATGTATATATATGTTGATCCATATAATAAATACGCTGGTATTTAATATAATGGTTTTTATAAAGTTCACGGATTGGGTTTACTACAAGAGCCTGCAAGGACGAAAAGGAGAAAGACAGCCTCAGAAAAATGTGCAGTAATCCAAAAGAACAGAAGAGGGTTGATTTGAAAATAAATTATATGGACAGAGAATGTGTAAGCAGGCAACCCAAGCACAGAGATTGAGAGTGAACAAACATTGCCCAGACTCGTATATATTTAAGAATAAAACCTGAAATGCGGTTACATATGTGACTGGTTCACACAGGTACAGTAAACAAATGAATAGATGCAGAAGTGAATAAAAAATACAGAATAGTCACTCAGTAGCAGCAGAAAAGACAAATCCAGTAAAGCCAAGTCCCGAAAAGGAGCTGAGTGGAATTTAAATGTGTAATTGAAGATGTAAATATTTTTGTTTTATATTGTTTGTGATGCAAAGGCAAGTGTCCAAAGGAAAAAGAAAAATCCCATTGTAACATTGAAATTTGTACATATTGTTATAATTTTAAAATGAGTTGGAAAAAGAATGAGAACACAGAAACCAAAGAGTCTTGACTGTTCACTCTAAATTCCTTGTGAAATACAAACAGTGATGTGAGGAACTCTATATACAATGTCAACTGGATATGCATAAAAGAGGTTAGAGAGAGTAAGGATAGAATATGAAAAGTATAGAAGATTGAGGCAGAGAAGATAAGGAAGAGAGGAGCAGAAAGAGATGCTACAGAACAACGCTGATATCTGAGGTAAATCAGCAACATTTTCTTGTGATAAATTGAGGAAGTTGGAGCTTCCCTATCAAGTTGAAGCTTGATAGCTGTCAGTGGTAGCTGACTGAGGTTGGAGCCCCCTGTAGGTTGGTGCCTGCAGAAAAAATTGAAGGGAGTTGGAGCTTCCTTGCAAGTTGTAACTTGCAAAATTGAGGTTGGAGCCTCCTGTAGATTGGTGCCTGCAGAAAAACAGTGGTGAGGGGGAGTTGGAGCTTGCCTTTGCATCACAACAATAATAAGATGTGGTTTTCTCCCTTTATGGGTTTCCACTTATATCTGCTGTCTCTATCTGTGTTGCCTGTGTGCTAAGATGATTTATCAAATCTGCTTAATGTTTACTGCTCTCACAATAAGTTTAATGTCACATTAATTTAATACTTGCTGCAACATATTAAGACTGTTCATATACTAAGGTTGAATACAAAAGCACGCTGTAAATACGCTGATGAAAATTTAAAAGCTCATGTATGTATTGAACTGATTCACCCCCTCCCCCCTCTCAGTTCAACTAAGAATTCAACACTGGTTTGATCTATTTAGTACTAGTTTTCTTTAAATTTTAGAGCAGAATATTTGCTAAGTGAAAATGATAAATTTCCAAATAGGAGCCGAAGGAAGGGTACACAAACTGTCTTGAATGGTTTTATTTTTTCAAATGAAAAAATACATATAAATGTACTTAACAAAGGAATAAGTATATGCAATAAAGAAATGCATAGAAACACTAAGTATGTGCAATAAAGAAAGGCATAGAAACACTCATAAAAAGGAGGAAACAACTTTTTTTTGTTACCATTATTATTAAATAGTTGGATAAAATTATTACAATTTACAATATATAAACAATGTCATAAAAAACTTAACAAAATTATGGTGACATCCATGGTCAGCGTACCAGTGCAACAGCAACTTAGGCATGTCAAGTGAATATTCCTCATCCCACAAATACATTTAATAAAGTTCAAAATTGTATCTGAAAACTTAGCAAATGAGAATGCAAGTTCAATAACTTGAAATTTTTTGTTACACTTACAATAATGATAATGAAAAAACCAGCGATTGCATCCATCCACTTAAAAAATGGTCCCAATATTGGAAAAGAGAGCATGGTTTTGCACCATAACTATACAGGGAATGTTACTTTCTAGAATGCCTTTATGCATGATTGAAAAATAAATAACAAAAAATGTTAGAAAGCTAGAGGAAAACACTCACCTATGACCTTGCATAACTTGTTATATTCATTTTTAAAGCTAGATACCAAAACTTCATTTCCACCCATCTTGGGCAAAAACTAGAGAGAGAATTTTTACAAATAACTAATCAAAACCATCTAAAATAAAGATAATTAATTTAAAAAAAGGACTATGCAACACGTAAATGCCATCAACTAAATAATTAAATAAAAAACACTTTATTCATAAAAGTTTTTGGAAATTTTACTCGTTCTTAAAATGCCAATTACAAAATATTTGAACTTTAATTATATTAGAAAAAAGTCGAAAAAAATGTGGAAACGGGTTAAATGTAGCTTCCTTATATAGAAAGATTTATTTTTCTCAAAATTGTCATGGAAAAAAGTTAACAATGTAATTGTTATTTATAAGATGAATTGCATAACCAAACTATAAATGATACTTTATTTACCATTGAAATGCTTACTAGGTTGAACTTGGGCTTCTAATGTATCTATACACAATTTCATATGCAAACTACATATGAATTATACTTGCATTGCATCAACATAAATATCATAACAACTGTGCTGTAATGTTCCTTTTTTGGTATTCTTTATGACATGGTTAGGATGGACTTTCAGAGTTGGGGGCAAACATGTCACAGGGGTAGGTTGGTGTCATCGGCGGGCCCTGGGGGCTTTTGGAGGGGTTTTGAGGAGTTTTTATGAGGTTTGATGACATTCGCTTGGTATATTCCACCACCTGCACAGTTTGCCGTTCGTTTCGTTGCATTCCGACAACCTTTGAAAAACTGAGTTATTAATGACCCTGACTCAATTAATTATGCCTAAGGTGGCATTTCAAGAAGAATTCTTGGTAGAACACCTTAGTGTAATGGCTTGTTGGAACCAGAACGAGAAGATCTACATGGTGGGATGGCTAGAAGTGTTAGTGTAATGGCTTGTTGGAACCAGAACGAAAAGATCTACAGGATGGGATGGCTAGAAGTGTTTTTCAGTGCGCTGAGGCATGGTGGCCAATTTACCATTTTCCCACATTAAAAAGAATATTTTAATTAAGAGAAATGTGCTCAATGATTAAAATAATAATAAAATAGGAGCTTCTAAGAGTCCATGAGATCTATAAAAAGAGGAGGAAGGAGCCATTAGAGCATATCTTGGATTCGATATTGCTTCTTGTATGTGAGGTGGAGAACTTGATTCTCTACTCCATTGGTAGCCCTTGGACGAAAACCCTCGGGTGATTTAGAGAGATTGGGCAAACACCCATATCCCCTTGGTGAATTCATCTAGAATTCACAGGAGAGCTTAGTAGTGGCAATTTAGTTCAATTGGAGGGTCAACGTAGCAGTGCAGCAGATTATCTCGGAGGCCAACATCTCATCTCAACGATTTTGGTTGTACTCGCATGTAACCCTAGTTATATATTATAATAAAAGCTGAGATTATCTTTTGTTCATGGTGTTATGGATTTGCATGCATTCTCTCTGTTTAATTTTACATGACAATCTTATCTTGATTAAATTGTCATTTAATGGAGAAATTTTGGTTAAACATATTTTTGCAAAATTAGTCGAAATAATCTGTTTGGGATATTACTGTGGTATCAGAACCTTGATCTTGGCTCAACTTGTGGGTTTTTCCATTGCTTAGTTGCAGTTAGTATTGGAGGGTTTTGTCGAAGAAGATTGAAAACCCAGTAGAATGATAATCCCTTAAAAGAGCTCGACAATTTTTCTTACTGAAGATGCAACAAATTCTCTGACATCATGAAGATTCGATAAATTAGCCAAAGTGAACCATGCATGTTAAAAATTGAAAAGTGCGTGTGAATTTTAATAAAAAAGGTTGGAGCGGTGGCTTATTATTTCAACGTAGGGCCAAGATTGTAATTCAAAAGTTTCGCTGATTCAATCAAAGCCGTTGAGGGCATGAGTAGCCTAGGGATGTGTTTTAGTCGCATTTTGTCAATCATGACCGAGAATGGAAATTTGTGAAGCCGCATGAATCAAGGGTTGAGCTCATGGGTTAGTTTGATGGTGATCTCAGAGTGGGACTGCATCCAGGTTAGGTAGAAGGACCGAAATCAAAGTATCTGCGTTTTGGTGATGAGCTGAGCGATTTGTTGCACAGGATTGCGATTGATGCCCAGAGACATTGAATCTCCAGTGCCAGTGCGTGGATCGACCTCAAGATCATAAATAGTAAATATGTTGGTTGTTGGGCTCTAATAAGATGAATCTTTGTATGGAAATGAGTAGTTGAAATCGTTCGGGCAGAGATAACATGGGAAGAAATTCTTTAAATCATTTCTCAGTGACGTTTTGGTCATCGTTTCCTCAGAGTCATGTGAGAATCGAACACGACCACTGAAAGGGGTCGAAGTCCCATGATATTAGCTGCCATTGATTAATGGAGGATCATGATACTAAGCAACATAATAAAACTACCTCAATATATTCATATTTCAGAACTGGAAATGATTTTTCTTTATGATACCTGTAGAAGATTGTCCAGTGAGGCCGTATTTACTTGCAGACCTATAACAACTCATGTACCTCTTCACAATTTTGAAGGCTCATTTGGCTGCTATTCAATACTAGGTTCCTTTCTTGTTTATTGTGACATTTTACTACTTGTAGTAAAGGCAATCTGCAACAATTATTTGTGTTATTACTAAAACATGATATGATATTTTAATTGCTTGTTAAAGTTTGGTTTAGACTTGTGCACGGTATATCTTTGCTAAAAAATCAAACAAACAAGAAAACAATACCCATAAGCAGTGTACCTTACACATGTTTGAGAACTTCTCACTAAAGTCATCCGTTGAAACTTACAGATTTCAGGGCATGGATCAAACCTTTATACTCTCCCTTAATAAACTAGCAGCAAACCATCAACAAATCATTTTCCAAGGGGGTACTCACTTTGCAACAGCGGGGGAAACCACAAGAAGAACATGAGTTGGGACACAAAATATTCAAACTTGGGACATATTTAAGATGTATGGGGGTTATGCCCAAAGCCCTTCTCAAACTAGAAGAACTTGCTTCACTCCTCTCCAAGGTGCACCAGTCAGATGGAAGGAGCTTGATTTGGGCTCTAAAACCAACCGTGCTTGCCTTGGCACAACGTAAGTACTTGGAGCATCCTTGTGTTGGGGTCAAACTCCTAGGTGCTTCTTGTCTTAGTAGTATAATGATGCCGACCACACCAATACCTCCTTATAGTGATGACATTATGGGTAGAGTCTTCAAACTGATAGTGGAGAAATTTCAGGATTTGGATAATAGCGTGGACCCTAACTTTTGGAAGAGGCTAGAGATCCTAGAAGTCATGGCCTTGGTTAGATCTTATGAACTCATGTTTGAGCTAGAGTGTGATGACTTGATCCTGTTGATGTTCCAATGCTTCTTCAACATTAGGAAACATCATCCTGATACAAGCATAACACACATGCAGTCTATTTTGTCCTCATGTATGGGAGGCCATGATGCCATTTGGAGGAGGTTGCAGTGTAGGTTGTTGGCCATTTGGAGGGAGGAACAGTTGGTTTCCCCTACTGCGTATGAAATAGCTGAAAGGTTAGTTGAGAAGAACATTGAACTGTTCTGGAGACGGTTGACCCAGGAAGAGTTGTTGTGGATTTATGGTGACCAACCATGTAGCAGGAATGATTTGAGGAGGAAGTTTCACTCGCTGCCTATGAAATAGCCGAAAGGTTTGTAGAGCAGAACATTGAACTATTCAGGAGACGATTGACCCACGAGGAGTTTCTGTGGATTTATGGTGACAAACCATGTAGCAGGAATGAGTTGAGGAGGAAGGAATGCATTGAGGAGGACGGGTCTTTACTTCATCTGCAAGGTACCTTGGGGACCTGACCACTCATGCTTGGAAGATGCAGAGGAGATGGAAAATGTAGAGAAGGAGGATATTCCTTCTGTATGTTAGGATGAAGACTCTTCATTGGATGAGTCCATGGGGTCGTACGAGGATGCCTCTGGAGAACATGAGCAGTCATGTGGAGTTGTTGACAGTTGGCTAGACTTATATTCCAGTGTGTATGGTGAGTAGTTAGGGGATCTTGTGGGAGACATTCAGGATGATGAGCCACCCGTGATGATTCAACATGATTAACATATAGTGGAGGATGAGTGAGATGAGGAGGATGATATGCACAAAATGCCTAATGGGCCTTCTGTGGAGGTCCAGTTGGAGGATCATATTCAACCCGTGATGGAGGACGATGAGTGGCCACTCTTGGAGTCAGCCATTGATGAGGAGCATACAGATGTACAAAAAACTAGTAGGGTGGAAGTATCTACATACACTTGTCCTCCGGAGTTGTTGGAGTCTAGCAGGACAATTTTGTAGGAGATTGGTGGGATAGAGGAGTGTGGATTTCCTATCAGGCGAGGGAGACAACAATGCATCCATCTTTGGGTCTACCCATTGAAGAGGTGCAAATAGAAATAGGGGCAACCAATAGAGCTGCAACATTTTTAGGCAGCAATCCTCTCCACGAGTACATAGACAAGGCTTGCAGCATAACTTTCCCACTTTGGTTCATTATAGGGAGGGAGGGAGGATTTCTTGGATTGATTTTGCTGGTTATTCGGGCAGATAATCAGGAGTTGAGCAAGGACAATTATTAGCCTAGTAGACTTATTCCTTGCCCAGGTGTCCATACATTAGATTGGCGGGATCTCATGAGTTGGTACCCTATTGATGGTACAATATTCTTAGTTAGGGGCATAGTGGAGCAGGGACCCTTAGACATGACGAGTACTACAGGTTTCAGTTGGCAATGGGATATAGGTTGACAACTCTTCAAAATTCCATCCCAGCATCAGGAGAGTAGGATTAGCATTGGATTAAGTCAGGGGTTATATTGGAGAGAAGTGATGAGTTGGTACGTAGTCAGTGGGTCAACATTCTTGTTACGTGGATTAATCCCTCTTGCAGACAAGAACGCTCTCCCTAGTACTCAACGAGTAGCTAGAAACAAACATCATTTAGAAAAAAATTCCTCTAGATTAATTGCATTTCAGAATTATTATAATAAAGTAGAGAGGACATGCCCCTACCTTGAAATCCAAACGTTCGATGTAGCCTTTTGTCTCGTCGCTCCAAAGTGGTTTCTCCAATAAGTAGAATCTGCAATCAAAGACAAGACAAAGGATCAAAGCATCTGCAACATATAATAATCAAGGAATTCTAATACAATTTAGTGATCAAGGAGTCTAAATATTGATGTTATTATGATAAGCATAGAAACAACTCAATGAGAAAAAGATATCCATATATATTATCTTGAATAAAAAGAGTAATCTTACAACTTGATCGTTTCTCCCGGGGTCCTGAATAATCGTTTCTCCTTCAGTTTGATAAGCCTTCCTCTCTGAATACCAGTATGGAGTTATAGACACAAGGTTGTGATCATTCTCATGCCAACAACTCACTAGTGTAGAAAGTATGCACCCTTATGAATTCTCTTCCGCAACTATAATCTACAATCTGCCCTTCAACTTGAAACTTGAGCTCAATTTATAGTGAAATGGAGGTAGTTTCAGTTCCATGAAGAGGGGGATGGATTCCTCTCATGAAGGGATTTGAGTTCCATGGACCAAAGGATAAGCTCCATGAGTGGAGGGATAAAGCTCGAATTGATCGCGACTTTAGAAGTTTCCAGTTGGGAGAATATTCTACCAACTAGGCATCTAGAATTTATTTTTTTTCTTTCAATTGATTTTCGCGGGGGTATGCAGGTAATAGTGGCAAAAAGTGCGGGAGTTGTCGTAGTTTACGGACCAAACAACAGCGTATGCACAGGGAAAGGCTAGAAAAACCGCGTAGGTAAAATTTTAAGGGTTTTACAGAGCTTTTCTCCAATTCCAAGACTTGATTTAGGAACATTGGTGTTTCTGACTTCTAAGGGAACATGATATAAGTAGTGATAGACCCATATGAACAGTGAAATGTCATGGTGAAAAAATGACGTGTAACAGATTTCCCCCTAAATTTTGAAGTCTAAGGTTATTCTGAAGAGTGAAGTGCTTTATCATTACGAGGATTAGATTGGAGACACCAGTCGAAAACCTGTACAAACATTCAATGCAAACACACACACACACACACACATCATCACTGAGGTAGGCATTTCCATACTCAGATCAAAACTAACTAAATGTTCTGGTACATATATGGTTTCAATATTACATCAAAAGTAGACATAGTATGGGCGTAGCCATCTTTCTTGAGTAGTCTACTGTATCATAAATAATAAAACTCCTCGTAGCCTGGATGGTGGAAACTAGATCCAGCGTTTTGATTTTCGCTTCCCGAACTAGTACGAATCTATCCATGCGATTGATTTTGTCGAAGTCAAACATGGTAGAAACCACTTGATTGCCGGTCAATGACGTGAACCATTAACAAGTGTGAGAGAAACCATCAATAATGACAATGGCTCTCAAATTACTCCAGTACAATCTATGAAATGTAAATGAATGATTTGCAGTCGAACACTCATAGAAACGTTCGATTGAAGGTCAATGATGTAACCTGTCGTCGAAGGTGAGAAACTTGCCATTAGCGAATGCAGATCTCAAGGTACTGATAGGATTCTAGATCAACTTTCTAGATGATAAGTTGACGTCGATAGAAAGCGATCCGTCATAGGAAATCCCACGACATGAAACCATAAGATCAAGTTTTGAAGAAATATTTTGCAAGGATTGACTCAGGTATGGTCAACATGAATGGAGACAAATATTTGCAATGAATGGTTTATTTTAACTCTCTCTTGAACACATAAATACACTGTAGATGGTTTGACAACATTTGACCTAAAGCTAATACCCAGAAACCGACTGAAGGCTTTCAATGTGGTTTGATTAACTTTTAGACAAAGGATTTCCCAATCCAGGTACAAGTGTGACAAAGTGTTGTGTTTAAGAGTGGCATGCTGCTTTTTAAACAAGGGTGACAATTGGATTCTTTTTCTCCCTTTCCCCCCCACCATTGCTGGCAAGTACCTCTTTATTTTTGTTAAGCTTGAGGAGGATAAAATTTGCTTGTTTGTAAGCTCATCCTTTGGATGAGTCCATCTTAGTATTAAAATCTAACCCTAAGAATGAGTGGTTCAGTCCTGTTGTAATCGACAGGTCCTTTACTGTTAAATTTTAATGAGACTAATATAAGAGAAACTCGACGTTTTTCAAATTTAGGGAGTCAGAAGAAAAAACATAAATAAACTCCATGGTTGTTATTTTTCGTAAATTTAGTCTCTCAGGCCCGAAAAAGGATAAAATAATGCAGGAGAAAACTCTATTGACTATGATTAGTCAACGTATACATTTTTCGTAATTAGTCCATTTCAGTTCGGAAAAGGTGTAAACTTATACTGAAGGGACGACTGTTCATTTAATTTAACGAGTTTGAATAGTCAAGTACTTGGTGATCTTTTCATATTTCGAGAGTATGAAAAGGGCTTAAAAGAGGACTCGAGAGTTTCGATTTTTCGTAATTTTACAGAGCCCGAAAAAGTGATAAAAGTATACTCAATGTCAAAATAAAATTTTCACCAAAAATCCTATATCCTACACAAAAACTCAAAAGATTACACATATCTATTACCAAAAAGTAAAAATATTTAAAAATGACCTTTTAAAAGTGAAAAATAAATAAAATAATAATATTTTATTCATTAAAAACTATAAAAAGGGATTAAAACAAGTAATTTTGACCTTTTGTGTTCAGAACAGTGCATAAAGAGCTTTTGGCCAAAAAACTTATGGAGAAAATATCAGGAGAAACCACCGTTCATTTCTCGAATCGTCAGAACCAGATAATCTACATCATCCTTAGCTATATTTTTATCAATTTCATTTTTTATTGAGCTTTTATTTCAATTTTTAGGAGAATTTTATGTTTTAAAATACGCCCTTGGGGGTTCGCGGGCAATCCATGTTGAATATTGCAACAAGAAACAATGAAGGAGGCATCATGAAACATCATTCCTGATCCTATTTGGAAAGTGATCACCTAAACTAGGTGGGGGCCACACAGGTGATTTTTGTCGCAAAGTCTATTTTTAGACATGTCGATCATATTCTATGAGTTGCAGGATGCTATTTGTGGACGGTTGGTCAAGTTGGAAAAATATATGGATTTCTATTTTTAGACATATTGGGCGAAATCTATTTTTAGATTGTCAGTCTAAAAATAGATATGTCGAATATTATTAGCTCTTAATAATATTTGGACTCTAAACATTATCTTATTCTCTTGGAGCACTTTAGTTAAGTGCACATATGTGGCACAGGAGCTGACAGAAGGAATTACACTATTCCTAAGGGTTATGTGGAGCTATTTCATGAAGACTTCAGTTAGAACTCATGTGACAGAGTTTGGTGGAGTTGATTGAGGAAGTTAGTGGAGTTGTATTCAGTTTAACTAATCTAAACATAGTTGAGCTATTTGTATCTATTTTAATTGATTGATACAATTAGTGAGAGTGGTGTGAATTAATTATTAATTAATTCACTAATTATAAACTCATTAATCAACTAAAGAATACATCAGTTAACTTCAGTGCATGGACAGTTTCAGTGGAGACCGGTGCAAAGATAGGTGAAAGGGCAAGTGTGACTATCAGTTGTGACTATAAGTGATGCATGGTTTGCATCCAACACTTAGTATAGATGCCTATAAAGACTGCATGAGCAAGGCTGGGGTAATCCATTCTCATCAAGAGGCATTCTTCAGCAGGGATTGCGCAGTAGAGGCAGGCTAAAGGTTGGCAAAGATCGGTGCATGGGATTTGCAAGATCGGGCCTGATTAGTGTGTAGCAAGTGGAGATTATACTGAGAGCTTGTGAGGAGCTTTGTATGATGATTGTTACATGATCTCTATGACATATATAATATACAGATAGTTGGGGGTTTTCGGCTTTAAGCTTTCCCATTACATACTGTGTTCATATGTGTGAATTTTTATGGTTTTAATGTGTGCATGCAATTGATTTTATTTCCGCATGTAATGATCAATGGTAGAAGAGATTCTGTATTGTGCATGAAGATAAAATAGTGTGTGATCAGGAGAATCTCAGTGGATAACATATCAGTTATTCAAATTTCTACAATCCATGTGATAACCACGGACCTCCACAACTTTTTAAAGGAAAAATTATCGGGCTGCTGTGGGTTCTTTGTGGAGCGTGTGCGGATGACCGCACTGTCTGCACACAGAACTTGCGCAGACGCCGTGAACATTTTAAAAACTAAATTTTATCTTAAAAAATGGTTCAAGTTTTCTTCCAAATGGTTTTAACTTTTAAACTTGTTGATTTGTAGGTTGTTTAACCATGTTGGAGTGGCGAGAACGCTAATACGAGCTCATAGATAATGAAGCCATGGATGACAATGCACCATGCGTGCATTGAATAATTGTGGTTTATACAAATTCTGGGCTATTCAAGGGATGAAGGAACAAGTGGAGTTAATGATTTAGCTTGTAAATACGTGGGATGTTCATGACCAATGCTTCATAATTGGTGACTACTGGCTCGAGATTGAGCTAGAGGACATATATTTCCGTACCAGATTGTATCAGAGAGGGAGAAGCATATCCTTATTTGGGGCTAGACAGGGAGGTCTTCCCACTGCCAACTACAAAGAACAATATTGTAGCAATGATGTAGATTTGAAGGAGGGTCGCATAGATATCAAAACTATCTTGCTATTGGAACTTAAAGTAATAGCATTAATAGTAACCAGATTGTGCGGGAGTGCAACTCCTTATGTGGCTACTAAATCACAGATGCAAACAACAGTCGAGTGTCTCGGAGGAATCATATTCAACTAGTGTGAAGGAGTATTGGCCAATATGAAAGGCCAATTGACAAGAGAAAATAATGCGAAGTTGAAAAACTTCGGATATGGTGCCATTCTCATTTCATTTGATTTAGAGAGAATTCTTCTTTTCGCTCCTCAAATGATTCCAGTAGATCGTGGGACTCCTCAAGAACCTCAAATGGTGTGATGGGTAGCACTAATGGCTTGCCATGGTGGCAAGGGCAGTTCAATAGTTCGGTTTACTCCGAAATATTTCATGTGGCTTAGGAACCAAGTCTTCACAATTGAAGACTTTATTTATGCAATAATGGATTACAGGGGTGATCCTGAAACATCTTTTCCTCCAGGGGCATAGAGGGACGAGACAGGTTAGTGAATTATTTTGATGTTTTTAATCTAATTTTTATTTGATTTTTATCGTCCAATACTAACAAAAATATTTAAATGCAGATTTCGGTCCACAAAGACCAGCAACGCTTCGTCGCTTTGACATGCGAGAAGCACAGCCGTAGCACCTCCACAAGACCAGGCAACAGAGATCCTAGTAGACATGAATCACAACCTTGAGAGGTTGACCATAGATATTCCTGAGACATGAACAAATGATATCCCTCTTAGGCTTCAGAGACATGTGACAAGTGTTCCAGGTCCATTCAAGAGATTTATGCGCAAGGTGGTGCCTGCTACAGTGTATTACCATGATCATCATCACAGATAGTTGATGGTCAATGTAGATCGAAATTTCGTTTTTTTGTATCAGTGTCTATTAGATCATAAGGTATTTGAACCTATAATCACAGACGATGTAATATTTTTTGAACACAAACTTATCTATCCTAATGATATTACTACTTTCGTTTTCTGAGTATCTTGTTCAACGTGGATTGAATGTTGTTTTGTTTACTTTGTTAATGTTTCAAATGTATATTTAGAACATGATTAGCTAATGCATCAACCAATGTGTTTAAATTTCTTGAAATATGTTGATATTCAATATAATCAAAATTATCGTTCCAAGAGAGGAACCTTCAAAAATAATATTAACAACATTGGATTTCTAATTGCATAAACTATGTTTAAATGTAATACAATGAGTTGTGAATCTAACCTAATGATCAAATGTCGAATACCAAATGAAATGGCATTAGATAATAACTCAATGACTACGCTATATTCTGCAATATTGTTTGTTGTTTGACTAAGGCATATCCCATGAATAGAAACTAACTCATCGATAAGTGAATAGATAACCCAAGCCACGGAAGAGATATTATGTGTACTACGACAGGCACCATTAGCAAAACCAATGTATGTTTGAAGGGATGTTGACATCTGCAATATCAAGAGTACTCAAGATAAGCAGCGATAGTAGTAACAACAAAACTAATCTAGGAACACTTGTCTAATCTCAACCACACTATTCTAAAAAGTAATTATTGTACAAGAGAGATCTTCACACGAAAGTCAAGCATAATATTTCTTAAGATAAAGACCATTTCTGGGTTTATCTAAAGAAACCCTGTCATAATCAATTAATTCATAGGCTCATTTTGCAAGCACATGCTTGACAATATAGGGACCATGCCACATCGGTTCGAATTTTCCAGCACGTAGCTCATTGTTAGCTTGGTCGTATACTAAAATTAGGTCACCTTTCGAATAAACATGAGGGTTAGCACTTTGATCATAATGATATTTCACATGTTTCTTATGAGCTTCAACAGCCAATGCAACAATGCGCCGAGTTTCATCTAATTGTGCTAAGTATAGCAAGCGTTTTTCCTCTTCAGAGGTAGCTGGTAACAACTCAATCGCTAATTTGAGTGACGGTATTTCGCATTCAATGGGTAACAAAACTTCTAAAACATAGACAAGTTGAAAAGGAGTGAACCTTGTTGTAGCTTTTGCAGAGGTTTGGTATGCCCACAATGCCAAAAAAAACATGGTATCTGCCCTGATCCCCAGTGGAGTCGCCATTTTGTTACGTGGATTAATCCCTCTTGCGGACAAGAACGATCTCCCTAGTACTCAACGAGTAGCAAGAAACAAACATCCATTTGGAAACATTTTCCTCTAGATTAGTTGCATTTCAGAATTATTATAATAAAGTAGAGAGGACATGCCCCTACCTTGAAATTCAAACTTTTGATGTAGACTTTTGTCCCATCGCTCCAAAGTGGTTTCTCCAATAAGTAGAACCTGCAATCAAAGACAAGACAAATGATCAAAGCATCTGCAACATATAATAATCAAGGAATTCTAATCCAACTTAGTGATTAAGGAGTATAAGTCTTAATGTTATTCTGATAAGCATAGAAACAACTCAATGAGAAAAAGAGATCCATGTGTATTATCTTGAATAAAAAGAGTGATCTTAAAACCTGATGCCTTGATGTCGTACATATTTCTCCTGGGGTCCTGAACAATCGTTTCTTCTTCAGTTTGATAAGCCTTCCTCCCTGAATACCAGCATAGAGTTATAGACACAAGGGTGTGATCATTCTCATGCCAACAACAACTCACTAGTGTAGAAAGTATGCACTCTTATGAATTCTCTTCAGCAACTATAGTCTATAATCTACCCTTCAACCTGAAACTTGAGCTCAATTTATAGTGAAATGGAGGTAGTTTCAGTTCCATGAAGAGGGAGATGGATTCCTCTCATGAAGGGATTTGAGCTTCATGGATCAAGGGATAAGTTCCATGAGTGGAGGGATAAAGCTCGAACTGATCGCGACTCTAGATGCTTCCAGTTGGGAGAATATTCGACCAGCTAGGCTTCTAGAATTTACTTTTTTCTATCATTTGCTTTTTGTGAGGGTGCGCAGGTAATAGTGGCAAAAAATGTGGGAGTTTCCACAGTTTATGAACCAAACAGAAGCGCATGCACAAGGAAAGGCTAGAAAAACCGCATAGGTAGACTTTTAAGGGTTTTACAGAGTTTTTCTCCAATTCCAAGACTTGATTTAGGAACATTGGTGTTTTTGACCTCTAAGGGAACATGATATAAGTAGTGATAGACCCATATGAACAATCAAATTTCATGGTGACAAAATGACGTGTAATAGATTGCCTCCTAAAGTTCAAAGTCTGAGGTTATTCTGAAAAGTGAAGTGCTTTATCATTCCAAGGATTAGATTGGAGACATCGGTCGAAAACTTGTCAAAACATTCAATACAAACATATATATATATATATATATATATATATATATATATATCATCACTGAGGTAGGTATTCTCATACTCAGATAAAAAATAACTAAATGTTTTAGTACATATATGGTTTCAATATTACATCAAAAGTAGACATAGTATGGGTGCAACCATCTTTCATGAGTAGTCTATTGTATCATGAATAATAAAAAATTTCGTAGCCTGGATGGTGGAAACTAGATCCAGGGTCTTGATTTCTGCGTCCCGAACTAGTACGAATCTATCCATGCGATTGATTGTGTTGAAGTCAAACATGGTAGAAACCACTTGATTACCGGTCAATGATGTGAACCGTTAACAAGTGTGAGAGAAACCACCAATAATGACAATGGCTCTCAAAGTACTCCAATACAATCTATGAAATGTGAATGAATGATTTGCAGTTGAATACTCATAGAATCGTTCGATCGAAGGTCAATGATGCAACCTGTTGTTGAAGGCGAGAAACCTGCTATTAGGGAATGCAGATCTCAAGGTACTGATAGGATTCTAGATCAACTTTCTAGATGATAAGCTGACGTCGATAGAAAGCGATCCGTCACAGGAAAGCCCAGGACACGAAACCATTAGATCAAGTTTTGAAGAAATATTTTGCAAAGACTCTCATGTATGGTCAACATGAACGGAGACAAATATTTGCAATGAATGGTTTATTTGAACTCTCTATTGAAAACATAATGACATTGCAAATGGTTTGGCAGCATTTGACCTAAAGCTAATACCCAGAAACCGAGTGAAGACTTTCAATGTGGTTTGAATAAATTTTAGACAAAGGATTTCCCAACCCAAGTACAAGTGTGAGAAAGTGTCATGTTCAAGAGTGGCATGCTGTTTTTTAAACAAGGGTGACAATTGGATTCTTTTTCTCTCTTTTCCCCCACCATTGTTGGCAAGTACCTCTTTATTTTTGTCAAGCTTGAGGAGGATAACATTTGCTTCTTTGTAAGTTCATCCTTTGGATGATTCCATCTTAGTATTAAAATCGAACCCTAAGAAGGAGTGGTTCGGTCATGTTGTAATCGACAGGTCATTTATTGTTAAATTTTAACAAGTCCAGTATAGGAGAAACTCGACGTTTTTCAATTTTAGGGAGTTAGAAGAAAAAATATAAGTAAACTCCATGGTTGTTCTTTTTCGTAAATTTAGTCTCTCAGGCCCAAAAAATGATAAAATAATGCAGGAGAGAACTATATTGACTATGATTAGTCAATGTATACATTTTTCGTAATTAGTCCATTTCAGTCTGAAAAAGGGGTAAACTTATACTGAAGGGACGATTGTTTATTTACTTTAACAAGTTCGAATAGTCAAGTACTCAGTGATTTTTTCATATTTCGAGAGTCTGAAAACGACTTAAAAGAGGACTCCAGGGTTTCGCTTTTTTGTAATTTTACAGAGCCCAAAAAAGTGATAAAATTATACTCAATGTCAAAATAAAATTTTCACCAAAAATCCTATATCCTACACAAAAACTCAAAAGATTACACACATCTATTTCCAAAAAGTAAAAATATTTAAAAATGACCTTTTAAAAGTGAAAAATAAATAAAATAATAATATTTTATTCATTAAAAACTATAAAAGGGATTAAAACAAGTAATTTTCACCTTTTGTGTTCAAAACAGTGAATAGAGAGCTTTTGGCCAAAAAACTTCCGGAGCATATATCAGGAGAACTGACTGTTCATTTCTTGAATCGTTAGAACCAAGTAATCTACATCATCCTTAGCTACATTTTTATCCATTTCATTTTTTATTTTGAGCTTTTATTTCATTTTTTAGGAGAATTTTATGTTTTAAAATACGACCTCAGATGTCTACGGGAAATCCATGTGATAACCGCGGACCCCGACAATTTTTTAAAGGAAAAATTATCGGGCTGCTGTGGGTTCTGTGTGGAGCGCGTGCGGACGACCACACTAGCTGCACAAAGAACCTGCGCAGACGCCGTGAACATTTTAAAAACTAAATTTTCTCTTCAAAAATGGTTCAAGTTTTCTTCCAAATGGTTTTAATTGTTAAATTTGTTGATTTGTAGGTTGTTTAACCATGTTGGAGTGGCGAGAGCACGAACACGAGCTCATAGATAATGAAGCCATGGATGACAATGCAACCATGCGTGCATTGAAGAATTGTGGTTTATACAAATTCTAGGCTATTCAAGGGATGAAGGCACAAGTGGAGTTAATGATTTGGCTTGTAAATACGTGGGATGTTCAAGGCCAATGCTTCATAATTGGTGACCACCGGATCAAGATTGAGCTAGATGACATATATTTCCTTACTAGATTGTATCAGAGAGGGAGAAGCATATCCTTATTTGGGGCCAGACAAGGAGGTCTTCCCACTGCCAGCTACAAAGAACAATATTGTAGCAATGATGCATATTTGAAGGATGGTCGTATAGATATCAAAAATATCTTGCAATTGGAACTTAAAGTCATAGCATTTATAGTAACCAGATTGTGCGGGAGTGCAACTCCTCATCTGGATACTAAATCACAGATGCAAACAACAGTGGAGTGTCTCGGAGGAACCATATTCAACTAGTGTGAAGGAGTATTGGCCAATATGAAATTCTAATTGACTAGAGAAAAGAATGCAAAGTTGAAAAACTTCAGAAATGGTGCCATTCTCATTTCATTTGCTTTAGAGAGAATTCCGCTTCTCGCTCCTCAAATGATTCCAGTAGATCGCGGGACTCCTCACGAACCTCAAATGGTGTGATGGGTAGCACTAATGGCTCGCCATGGTGGCGAGGGTGGTTCATTAGTTCGGTTTACTATGAAATATTTCATGTGGCTTAGGAACCAAGTCTTCACCATTGAAGACTTTCCTTATGCAGGAATGGATTACAGGGGTGATCCTGAAACATCTTTGCCTCCAGGGGCATAGTGCGACGAGACATGTTAATCAATTATTTTGATGTTCTTAATCTAATTTTTAATTGATTTTTATCATCCAATACTGACAAAAATATTTAAATGCAGATGTCGGTCTAGAAAGACCAGCAACGCTTCGTCGCTTTGACATGCGAGAATCACAACCCATAGCTCCTCCACAAGACCAGGCAACAAAGATCCTAGAAGACATGGAGCACAACCTTGAGAGGTTGACCATAGATATTCTTGAGACAGGAACAAATGATATCCCTCTCAGGCTTCAAAGACATGTGACAAGTGTTCCAGGTCCATTCAGGAGATTTTTGCGCAAGATGGCGCGTGCTATAGTGTATTACCATGATCATCGTCATGGATAGTTGATGGTCAATGTAGATCGACATTTTGTTTTTTGTATCAGTATATATTAGATCATAAGGTATTTGAACCTATAATCACAGACGATGTAATATTTTTTGAACACAAACTTATCTATCCTAATGATATTACTACTTTTGTTTTGTAAGAATCTCGTTCAACGTGGATTGAATGTTGTTTTGGTTTACTTTGTTAATATTTAAAATGTCTATTTAGAACACGATTATCTAATGCATCAGCCAATGTGTTTAACTTTCTTGAAATATGTTGATATTCAATATAATCAAATTGTCGTTCCTAGAGACGAACCTTCAAAAATAATCTTAACAATGGATTTCTAATTGCATAAACTCCGTTTAAATGTAATAAAATGAGTTGTGAATCTAATCTAATGATCAAATGTCGAATACCAAATGAAATGGCATTAGATAATAACTCAATGACTGCGCTATATTCTGCAATATTGTTCGTTGTTTGACCAAAGCATATCCCATGAATAGAAACTAACTCATCGGTGGGTGAATAGATAACCCAAGCTGCGGAAGAGATATTCAGTGTACTACGACAAGCACCATCAGCAAAACCAATGTATAATTGAAGGGATGTCGACATCTTCAATATCAAGCGTAATCAAGATAAGTAGCGATAGTAGTAACAACAAAACTAATCTAGGCACACTATTCTAAAAAGTAACTATTGTACAAGAGAGATCTTCACACGAATGTCAAGCATAATATCTCTTAAGATAAAGACCATTTCTAGGTTTATCTAAAGAGACCTATTCATAATCAATTAATTCATAGGCTCCTTTTGCAAACATACATTTGACAATATAGGGACCATGCCACATCGGTTCGAATTTTCCAGCACCTAGCTCGTCGTTAGCTTGATCGTATACTAAAACTAGGTCACCTTCCAAATAAACACGAGGTTTAACACTTTGATCATACTAAGCTTTCACACGTTTCTTATGAGCTTCGACAGCCAATGCAACGGTGCGCTGAGTTTCATCTAATTGTGCTAAGTATAGCAAGAATTTTCCTCTTCAGAGGTAGCTGGTAACAATTCAATGGCTAATTTGAGTGACGGTATTTCACATTCAATGGGTAACACAACTTCTAAACCATAGAAAAGTTGAAAAGGAGTGAACCTTGTAGTAGTTTTTGCATAGGTTTGGTATGCCCATAATGCCGAAAAAATCATGGTATCTGCTTTGATCCCCAGTGGAGTCGCCATTTTATTACGTGGATTAATCCCTCTTGCAGACAAGAACGATCTCCCTAGCACTCATCGAGTAGTTAGACACAAACATCCATTTGGAAGCCTTTTCTTCTAGATTAATTACATTTTAGAATTATTATAATAAATTAGAGAGAACATGCCCCTACCTTGAAATCCAAACATTCGATGTAGCCTTTTGTCCTGTCGCTCCAAAGTGGTTTCTCCAATAAGTAGAACCTGCAATCAAAGATAAGACAAATGATCAAAGAATATGCAACATATAATAATCAAGGAATGCTAATCCAACTTAGTGATCAAGGAGTCTAAGTATTGATGTTATTCTGATAAGCATAGAAACAACTCAATGAGAAAAAGAGATCCATATGTATTATCTTGAATAAAATGAGTAATCTTACAACCTGATGCCTTGATGTCATACATATTTCTCCCAGGGTCTTGAACAATCGTTTCTCCTTCAGTTTGATAAGTCTTCCTCTCTGAATACCAGCATGGAGTTGTAGACAAAAGGGTGTGATCATTCTCATGCCAACAACACCTCACTAGTGTAGAAAGTATGCACTCTTATGAATTCTCTTCAGCAACTATAGTCTACAATCTACCCTTCAACCTGAAACTTGAGCTCAATTTATAGTGAAATGGAGGTAGTTTCAGTTCCATGAAGAGGAGGATGGGTTCCTCTAATGAAGGGATTTGAGCTCCATGGACCAAGATATAAGCTCCATGATTGGAGGGATAAATCTCGAACTGATCATGACTCTAGAAGCTTCCAGTTGGGAGAATATTCGACCAGCTAGGTTTCTAGAATTTAATTTTTTCTTTCATTTGCTTTTCACGGTGGTGTGCAGGTAATAGTGGAAAAAAGTGCGGAATTTGCGCAGTTTATGGACCAAATAGCAGCACATGTGCAGGGAAAGGCTAGAAAAACAACACAGGTAGACTTTTAAGGGTTTTACAAAGCTTTTCTCCAATTCCAAGACTTTCTTTAGGAACATTGGTATTTTTGAACTCTAAGGGAACATGATATAGGTAGTGATAGACCCATATGAACAGTCAAATGTCATGGTGAAAATATGACGTGTAACAATTTTCAACCAGAGTTATAGCATAACAGGAGCAGTGGAATATTGATGCTTGTTCTTAGTGGCATTGGGATCCAGGAGGATTTGTTGATGACATGCTCAGCTAGAGATTGGTTTGGGATCCGGGCGTTGAGGGGTCTGTTCTTGGTGGGTTGAAACAAAGGCACAACATCAACTAGCGATTTGTATGGGAACCGGGCATTAGGTTTTAGTTGCATGAGGCCAACAGACTGGTCCACAGATTTGGATCGCTCGAGGGCAACCAATCTTGGGGCGAATGATTTTCAATGTTCCTTTTTTTTGGTATTCCTTATGACATGGTTAGGATGGACTTTCAGAGTTGGGGGAAGATAGGTCACATGTGCAGGTTGGCATCATCGGGGGGCGCTTGGGATTTTGGAAGGGTTTTGAGGAGTTTTTATGATGTCCTATGGCATTCGCTTGGTATATTCCACCACTCGCACAATTTTCCTTTCGTTTTGTTTCATTCCAACAACGTTCGAAAACCTGAGTTATTAATGGACTTGACTCAATTAATTACACCTAAGGTGGCATTTCAGGAGGAATTCTTGGAAGAACACCTTAGTGTAATAGCTCGTTGGAACCGAAACGCAAATATCTACATGATGGGATGGCTAGAAGTGATTTTCAGTGACCCGAGGAGGCATGGTGGCCAATCTACCATTTTCCCACATAAAAAATAATATTTTAATTAAGGGAAATGTGCTCAATGATTAAAATAATAATAAAATAGGAGCTTCTAGAGGATTCCATCATATCTATAAAAATAGGAGGAATGGGCCATTAGAAGACATCTTGTATTTGATATTGCTTCTTGTATGTGAGGCTGATTTAGAGAGATTGGGCGAGCACCCATTTCCCCTTGGTGAATTCATCCAAAATTCATAGGAGAGCTTAGCAGTGGCAGTTCAGTTCAGTTGGAGGGTCAACGTAGTAGTGCAACATAATATCTCGAAGGCCAACATCTCATCTAAGCTATTTTGGTTATACTTGCATGTAACCCCAATTATATATTATAATAAATGCTGAGATTATCTCTTGTTCATGGTGTTATGCATTTGCATGCATTCTCTCTATTTAATTTTACATGGAAATCTTCTGTTAATTAAATGGTTATTTAATGGAGAAATTTTGTTTAAACATATTTATGTAAAATTAGCCGAAATATTCTGTTTGGGATATTACATGTGCATATTCATTTATTCATTTCCATGCTTAACATTTACATAAATGCATAATTGCAATTGAATTTTCAATAATCCAATATGCTATTTACTCATTAACAATGAATAATATTGCAAATTATGTTCATATTCAAGAGCCAATAACAAGTCACGAGGCATGATCAACTCTCATTTCAATACTAATATCCTTCCTTTATCGTAAGCAGGGGAAATTATCAATATGTAGGAGAAATTGATGTTTCCTCCAATATCCATGAAAACTGCTAATTATTACATCTACCTCAAAGTCATAAACTTTCATGTTAGATAATTCAAAATTTAACCACAAGAATATGAAATTAGACATGTGTACTTATCTTTTATTATAGTGACATAGGAGGGATTCATCTTCTAGTCATAGTCATCCATTGTGGATGTTCTCCAACTAAGTTATGATTCCACTAAGGTTAAATATTGTTGATTTTTCAAGTGCAATAGATACTATCACAAAAACATGAAAAGTGATAATTAATTTTAATGATCTTGATCATCTTTTGGTTTTTCCAGTATATCATTAAGTAATTATACTTTATAAATTCAACCATATAAAATCAATATAACAAAAAAGATCACAATGCACAAAGAGAGCATAAGATTTAACCTGGGAAGACCCACTAAGGAGAAAAACCAAACAACCTTTTCAATACAAAAATTCTTGTGTTCAACAAGAGACACACCTAGACCTTCTAGTCATCAACTAGGTCAAACTAACCTTCAAAAAATCTATGGTAAAACTTGGTCAAACCCTCCAAGTCAAGCCTTCCAATATGATCCAACAACTCTACCTTCTAATCTACCTTAGGTTGAATTTCAGCCTCCTTGTGCTATCCATAAACCCAAAATTTTGGACCCTACAATAGAAAATACCTCGAAAATATGCAAACTATGAGAGAGAGAGAGAGAGTCCTTCCATGCATGTGAGCTTGAGAGAGAGAAACTAATGTATTTCGTCCTTCTTTTCGTCCTCCTTGTCCTTCTTGTCCTTCGCTTTCTTGCCCATAAGATACTTAATGAGAGAGATGTGAATCATTGCCTTGAGGAGGAGGTCGAGCTTCCTTTATATATTGAACTGGCTAGGTCGCATGGTTGTGACTCTGCATGGGCTGACTTGACTTGGAGCGAGAGGGCGACTTGACAAACTTTGGAGCCAAAATTCAAATTTTCTTCTTTTAAAAGTTCGAATGGGAAATGAATCAAAATATAATTTTCTTTTGACTCCAGCATGAAGAACATGATTTAAAATAATCACTATAAATACATCAAGGGACAAAATATACATTATGAAGATCGACCATAGTTACAAAATTCAACAAAGATCCCTTACAGGGAATGGTATATCATTTTTTTAATGTGGTTCATGAACCCAAAAATCAGTGATCGCTATGCCCATGAAATATTTGTACTAGGAAGATCCACCCCAAGGGATCACTTCATGTCGACTCAACCATGGAGCCTAACCCTGAGAGTGTCGAGAGAATCAAACACATGACCTCTCAATAGCAAAGGTGATTTAACAATGGGGACTCGACCAATTGAGCTAACCCTCAGGGATACAATACATGACATATCATTTTCCTTCTTGAAAAATCAGGGAAAAAAGTGAGATTCATAAATTTCTTTCCAAATCCAAAATATATCATATAATTTTTGGTGCTCTCTTGATAGTGTACATTGTTTTAAAAAATACCTAATAATTATTTTGGACACATAGATCCCCTATCATTTTCCTCTCTTTTGAAATTATAGTGCCCTAATAATTACATGAATGAACCCACTAACTTTCGGTAAATGGTAACATCCACCTCTTCACCTGAAGTGGCAGTCTCCTTCCTCTAGTTGGTCGCTAGAGGTATCCATGGGCATAAAATTCTCCATGTGAAATCTTTGCAGTGCCTCGGTGGCATACTTTCCTTGAGACAAAAACAATTCCCTATCACCTTGCCATACTTGCAACTCGAGGAAGTAGTGCATGAGACCCATGTCCTTAATTTCAAATTCGCTTGCAAGATCCTCCTTGCAAGAGCTGATCAACTGTTCATCACCATCAATATTAAATTATAAAAATATAAAACAATGATAAGCAATTTAGCTTCTACCAAAATATGATAGAGGTTTGCATTCACTTCACTTTTGGTGAAGCCCAAACCAGTGAGATAACTATCTAGCCTGGTGCACCAAGCACGTGGTGCCTGTTTGAGACTGTACAACGCTCACTTGATTATGCACATATGAGACTCCCAATAAAATTTCTCAAAACCTTTTGTTTTCTTGATGTACACCTCCTCCTCAATAACACCATTGAGAAATGTTGTTTTAACATTGATCTGGGGGATCTTCCACCCCATCTGCGCAACCAGTGCAAGAATTGTTCTAATGGATGAATACCTTGCTACAGGAAAAATATTTCCTCATAGTCAATTCCCTTAACTTGAGAGAATACTTTGGCCAAAAATATGGCCTTATTCTTCTCTATGCTTTTGTCTGCTGCATGCTTAACCTTGAAGACCCATCTCGAACCCACAACTGATTTGTTTGCCAATATTGTGACCAACTCCCAAAAACTGTTCTTCACGATGAATTCATATTCTTCTACCATTGTATCAACCCAAACAGGCTGCTAAAATGCGTTCTCAAAAGAGGATGGCTCAGTCTCTATGAGCTCAGTCATTAGAGCCATGTAGCCAGTGTACCTCTCAGGTGACCTCCTTTTCTTGCTCAAATTTGAAGGAGCTACCACATTCTCCCTTGCATCTTGCACTAATATATCAACTTTCTTGGTTTGTTTTTCTCCCTTCTCTTGATGGTTTTGCTTGAGTCGATGTCTCCACTCTTTGCTCCTCTATTTGTGGTTTCTCCACAACTTCCTGAGGCTCCTCCTTTGGAAATAAAATATCCTATTCTGGTGGGATCTAAAACTACCTCTCAAGAGAACATTGTGTCACTTTATCCTCATCAAACTTTACATCCCTTCACCCAACTGTCATTTTGAGGGAAGGTAAGTACACACGGTAATTGTGTGGAGTCTTGGTGTAAACCATAAAAACTCTCAAATTTGTTGTCGACTCAAGCTTCTTCCTCAAAGCTTTGGAGATATGGCAGTAAATAGAGGCTCCAAAAATCCTAAAGTGAGACACATCTGACTTTCTCACCAAGAAAGCCTCCTTAGGTGTAATCATACCAAGAATCCGATGAGGAATCCGGTTCTACAAAAAATACTGTTGTGTTACATGCCTCTACCCACAAATGCAATGGTAGGCCATTGTCATGTAGCATAGCTCTCGTAGCTACAAAAATGCTCTGGTTCTTTCTCTCAGCTACACCATTCTGCTGTGTTTTGTGGGGTGATGTCAACTCTCTTCGGATGCCTTCTTTCACATATAAATCATTGAAGTCATTTGAAACATACTCACCTCCATTGTCACTCATAAGAACTTTCACTTTCTTGACGGTCTCTTTATCAATTAGTGCCTTGAATTCTACAAAACTTTAGAATGTATCATCCTTCTTCCGCATGATGAAGATCCAACACTTCTTTGAGAAATCATCAATAAAAATAACAAAATAATTATGTCTGGCAGTGGAGGTTGTCGAGCAAATTCCACAAACATCAGAGTGCACGCTATCCAATACTACATGTGCTTTGTTGTCTCGATCATGGAATGCATATTTTACATACTTCCCCAAGGTAGAACCCTTGCAGACATCATGCTGCTCAAGGGATCCTTAAGGGAGGGAAGTGGTTATTTGCTGCATAGTTTTAAGGGTGCCATGATGAAAATGACCAAGTCTTCTATGCCAAAGTTCACCCACATCACAACTATGCACTTTCTCTTCCTTGCTTCTTAATTTAACCCTATCTTCTGCATCTAAATTGTATAGGTTCTTCACATGAACCCTGATCTGCTTCACTTGTCGAATGTCTATGTGTCTTAGGAATTCTTTCCTTTTTTTGAAGATCACATTATAACCACGTTCTTCCAAAAATTCTACACATATTATATTCTTCTTTAGGCCTGGAAAAAATATGACATCTTGAGCCGAAGAGGGGATCTTGACTCCCTCTTAAAGCTTATTGTACCAATCCCAGTGGCAATGTACCTTCCGTTGTCCCCAAGATCAATATGCACATGGAGATATTTCTCCTTCAAGTCATTGAAAAACTCTCTACACCCTATCACATGGAACGAGGCACCAGAATCCAAGTACCACACACTCCCCATCATTGTGTCGGCCATGGATTCAATAAGGGTGAAGTCTAGCTCAAACTGTGAAGCCAATGTCTCACCTGCTGCTTCTCTTGAGTTCTTCTTGCTAGATTTCTTGCGTGGACAATTTGTAGCATAGTGCCCGAATTCATGACAATTGAAGCATTTTATTTTGGACGGGTCTTTCTTCTTCCCCCTTAGCTATATTTCAGTTTGGTTTGAGACTTATTCCCTTTTCCTTTATTTTCCTTTCCAACCAATGCAAAATTTTATTCATCCTCTACCTTGGATGAATTTCCATCTCTAGTATTCTGCCTGATCTCTTCTTGTACCAAATCGGATCACAAGTGTTCCAAATTCAATAATTTCTCCCTCCCATTCACCGAGTCCTCGTAGCTATGCCAACTTTTGGGAATGCCTAGAAGAGCTAGGCTCACCACATCATCTTTTGCAACATTCACACCGACCCCTCCAATCTCATCCTGAACTTGTGTAATTTTGGAGAGATACTGCAAAATGATATCATTCTTCTGCATCTTAATGTTTTTAAGTTTGTCTTTCCGGGCCAATTTTCTATGGTCACTGCTATTCTTGAATAGCTCAGTCATTTCCTTCCACATTGCGAAAGTATTTTATTTCCATGAAGACTCGAGACCACATGGTATCTCACTTACTCTAGAATTATTCTCCTAGCCTTGGATACATCTTTCTTCCATTGGGTTAGGTTATGGGCATCTACTGATCTTGGTTTTGGAATGTATGTCTTGACATAATCCAACAATCCATTGTCTTCAAGCACTACCTCCATGCGATCCTTCCAGGAAATGAAATTTGAGCCGCTTTCCAAGGCATGCTCTAATCTTAGTCCATTGAAGGCCATTCTCGCAATTCTGAGGAAATCTTGCTACACTGAAGCTGAAAATTCAAACCTCCTGAGGAGCAACTTCAAAATTCTTGTACCAATATGAATCCTTCTCTAGTAAAATGTAGAAATTTGATAGAATTGAAACTGCTCAAGAAATTTAATCTAAAATCACGAGACAAAAATTCTACTCTACTGTTATGCGGAATGGAAATCATAATTTAGAAGAACATGTATAGACATGCAATAAGAAAAAACACAAATAAACAGTGATTTATAGGGGAACCCAACTGGGAAAAATGCCTCAAGACTATTTGCATTAATCAGTTGAATAAAGAAACTATTACAATTGATAGCTCCAACTCTGAGCTCAACCTGCAAAAGAATATATGTTCTCACTACTGACTAAAGACCTCTAGCCAACACTTAGCAAAATATTAACTCACCTAGCCTCCAATTTCCTTGCGCAAATCTTGAAGAAATTATCCCCTATTATTTAGGAATTTCCTCCAAATTGTTTGTGTAATTCCCAAGGATTGATCATCTGATTGCATGCAACACCTGTACACTCAAACTAGTTTACAATTGCTTGTTACACTATCTTGGAATATCCGCAACAACTGGGAACTCATATTCTCTGTATGCACTAGCTATTTTGAGCTAACTGATCAGTTAAATGTATGATCATTGAGTTAGATTATTTCCCCACTTTACAACTGACCTTCCACTAGTTCATTGAGTTTAATTGAACACAAATAGATATAACTGAAATCGATTACTAAAATTTAGCAATCACACATGCTCAAATGAACTCCAAGCCCTCTAACTCTAATTTATTGAGTTAACTGAGTGATAAGATCCATGTCACACAAGTTAACTGCATCCAAGTTTTCTGCTGATGTTGAAATTCGGATTTTCTCAATTTGACTAAGGCAAAGTCAAATTGAGACTTTCTTACTGCACTTCTCAACAATTACAAGGCAGTGTAATAAGAAAAGTTAAAATAGTTTGAGTGCACAGGTGTTGCATGTAGTCATATGATCAACCTTGGGAATTGCGCAATCAATTTGGAGGAAAATTCCTAAGAAATAGGGAACAATTCTTTAGGAATTGCGCAAGGAAATAGGGGCTCAAGCAGAGGCATAAATTGACTAATTCTAGGTTAGAGCTTCTCATTGAGATGAGATAAGGTTATTCACCTATAGGTTGTGATCAATGCAGGTAAGAAATTGTAATAAATTATCTATTCATCTGATTACTGCAAAAAGGCTTGAGGGGTTTTTACCAGTTGGGTTCCCCTAGAAAAATACTGTGCATGTGCGTTATTTATTATTGCATGTTTGCGAATGTTGTTCTAAATTGTGAACTAAATTCCACAGATCATTAGAGTAGAATTGTGTCTCTTTATTTTAGATTAAATTTCTTGAGCAATTTCATTTCTATCACCAAATTTCCACATGGTATCAGAGCATGATTCACATTAGAACAAGAATTTCGAAGTTGTTTCTCAGGAGGTTCGAATTTGCAGCTTCATTGTAGTAGGACCTCTTCAAAGTTCGGAGAATGGCCTTTAATGGACTGATATTAGAGTATGCCTTGGAAGGAAACTCAAATTTCATTGCATGGAAGGATCACATGGAGGTGGTGCTTGATGCCAATGGCTTGCTAGAATACATCAAGAGAGATGTTGCAAAACCAAAAAAATATGATGCCCAAAGCCTAGCCCAAAGGAAGAAAGACATAGCCAAGGTGAGGAGAATAATATTGGAGGTAGTGCGAGACCACATTGTCTCAAATATCCATGGGAAATAAACTCATTTCTCAAAGTGGAAGGCATTGAAAAATCTGTTTGAGAATAACAGTGATCATAGAAAACTGGCCCTCAAAGAAAAACATAGAAATATCAAGATGCATAAGAATGATACTATTTCGTAGTATCTCACCATATTTACACAAGTTCATGATGAGCTTGGAAGGCTTGGTGTGAATGTTGCAGAAGATGACCTAGTGAGCCTAGGTCTTCTAGGCCTTCCGAAAAGCTAGCATAGCTACCATGACTTGGTGAGCCGGAGGGAGAAGTACCAAATTGGGAACACTTGTGGTTTGATTTGGTACAAGAAGATATAAGGCAGAATACTAGAGATGGAACCTCATCCAAGGGAGAGGATGAAGAAAATTTTGCATTGGTTGGAAAGGAAAAGAAGGGAAAAGGGAATAAATCTCAAACCAAACCAGAATCCAGCCAAGGGGGAAAAAAGAAAGACTCGTCTAATATAAAATGCTTCAATTTTCATGAATTCAAGCCTTATGCTAGAAAGTGTCCACATAAAAAGTCTGACAAGAATAAATCAGGAGGAGCAGCAGGTGAAGCATTGGCTTCACAGTTTAAATTAGAATTCACCCTTATCGCATGCATGGCCAATATTATGATGGGGAGTGTGTGGTACTTGGACTCAGGTGCCTCGTTCCACATGACAGGGTGTAGAGAGTTTTTCAGTGACCTAGAGGAGAAATATCTCCAGATGCATATTGAGCTTGGGGAAGACGGAAGGTACAATGATACCAAGATTGGTACAATAACCTTTAAGAGGGAGAAAGGTTCCCCTCTTTGCCTCAAAGATGTCATGTTTGTTCCAGGCCTAGAGAAGAATCTCATCTCTGTTGAAGTTTTGGAAGACTATATTTATAAGGTGATATTCAATGAAGGGAAAGCATTCCTGAGACAACATAACCACTGGATAGATGAAGCAAATTGGGGTTCATGTGAAAACCTGTACAAATTAGATGTGGAAGATTGTACTGCATTAAGCAATAAGGCAAAGAAAATATATGTGGAAGATTGTATGATGTTGATGAACTTTGGCACAAAATATTGGGCCATTTGCATCATGACACCTTGAAGGTTATGCAACAAATAACTAATGGCCTCCCTAAAGGAGAACTCGAGCAATAGGATGTCTACAAGGGTTGTACCTTGGGGAAGTATGTAAAATCCACATTCCATGAGTGAGACAAAAAAGCACATGCAATCTCGGAAAGCATCCACTCTCATGTTTTTCGACCTTTCTCAACAGCCTCCACTGCCAGACATAAGTATTTTATTATTTTTATTAATGATTTGTCAAAGAAGTGTTGGATCTTCTTCATGCAGAAGAAGGATGAGACATTCTCAAAGTTTTTAGAATTCAAGGCACTAGTTGAGAAAGAAACCAATAAGAAGGTGAAAGCTCTTATGAGTGACAATGGAGGTGACTATGTTTCAAATTAATTCAAGGAGTTATGTGCGAAAGAAGGCATTCAACGAGAGCTAAAAACACCCCACAACCCTCAACAGAATGGGGTAGTTGAGAGAAAGAACTAGAGCATTGTTGGAGTTGTGAGAGATATGCTACACGACCAAGGCCTACCACTACATTTGTGAGTAGAGGCATGTAACACAAAAATCTACTTGCAGAATTGGAGTCCTCATCAGATTCTTGGTATGAATACACCAGAGGAGGATTTATTGGGGAGGAAGTCATATGTGTCTCACTTCAAGATTTTTCGAGCCTCTGTTTACTCCCATGTCTCCAAATATTCGAGAAAGAAGATTGAGCCGACAACAAATTTGGGAGTTTTTGTGGGTTACACCAAAAATCCACATAATTACTGTGTGTACTTACCTTCCCTCAAAATGATAACTGTGCGAATGGATGCAAAATTTGATGAGGAGAAAGCGATGCGATGCTCTCTTGAAAGGGAGCTTCAATCCCACCAAAATAGGATATTTTAGCTCCAAAGGAAGAGCCTCAGGAAGTTGTGGCGAAACCAAAAATAAAGGAGCAAAGAGTGGAGTACTCGTTGGATGCAAAACTTAATTCTTCATCCAAGGAGTACCCATGTTGCATACTTTCGATGGACCCTGCTACACGAAAAATGAGAAATACATAAAAAACATGATTACAATCACGTTTTTCATGTACTTCTAATTTTTTGTATAGAAGGACCCATTGAAAGTATGCAACATGGGTACTCCTTGGATGATGAATTAAATTTTTCATCCAAAAAGTACTCTCGCTTGAAATTTGAGTTAAAACTTTGGGAGATATGTTGAAAATATGAGTTGAAAAAGTAGTAGTTTTTTTTTTGTTTTTTTCTTTTTTTTTCTTCTTCTCTCTCTCTAAAATTTGATGATGTAATCAAATATTCTTTTATTATTTCCACTATTATTCTATAATCTCTTTAGGAGGCCCATTTTAGACCTCAAAATTCCCCTAATGTATTTACCAACAGTTAGTGGGTTCACTATTGTATCTTGTGAACACATGACTAGATATGTGTTATGCAGTCAACCAAATGATCCAAGATATGGTTAGGCCGACCATATTATATTGGAAGGTAGTAAAGCATGTTTTACAGTACCTCAGAGGCACTACCTAGTATGGATTATGGTACTGATGGAAAAAAGGGAGTAAAGTTGTGTGGCTTCACAGATGCACACTGGGCAGGGTGTCCATCCGAACAAAAGAGTACATCAGGTGGAATTTTCAATGTTGGGTCCATATTGGTTTCCTGGTACAACAAGAAGCAAAGATATGTGGTGCTTAGCTCAGAAAAAGAAAAATACATGGCTGCAATTCAAGCAACATGTGAGACAATCTGGATGGGAAAGATACTTGTGGGACTTGTGAAAATTTGGGAATCCTGAATCCTACTGCAACAACTGATATTGTTTCTTCTATTTGCTAAATAAATTAAACAAGTTATTTACTGTGTGCTACGAAAAATAACAAAACAAATACATTGTAGCCTTTACAAAACAAATACCGCAGAAGAAAAATATATGCACACACACACGAAATACACTGTTATTTTGGACTAAGTCCCCGAAAAAACCCAAATCGAGAAAACCAATGCAACAAATGAGGGTTTGATTATTATGTAGTAGTAAATATGAGTACAAAACTATGGATGCTTAATCTAGAATTCCTAACAGAGAAATGACTGGCAATAAAACTAGTGAGAAATTTTCTCACTTCCACAGGCGATTCGACACTAACCTCAACTCGATTTGAGCTACCCCTAGATCCCTCTGTGTAGTCACTGCGTCATCCTACACAGTAATGTGTCCCACAAGCTCAGAACTACGTCTCCTCTTGCTGTCTCTACAACTAATGTCTGGAAGACTTATCTTCTTCACCTCTGGACCCTCTGCCCAACTTCCAGCTTAGAAAATCTCGTGCTCCCCAGAAAATACAGAATCTCCTCACAAAGCTCTAGAAAATATTCCTCTGGTCTTACTATCTCTGCCCCTCTCTCATTGCTTCGAGCTCACTAGCTCTCTCTCTGGCAAAAAAATGTTGCTACTCTGGAAATCAGTCTGCCAATGAAATCAAACTGCTGAATTGTTTTCTCCAAGCCCCATCAAGTTTCTTCTTATAATCTTTCGTTGAGACTTCAACAACCACGATTAAAACTAAATCGATGGCTAAGATTAACTAGATATCGATCCATGTCTTTTTCTAGAAGATTCTCACCATGAGTTAATTAATTCCTTTTAATTAATCATATTTCTTAATTTTAAACTTAGGAAATATAAAAAACTAACTAATTAATTTAATTGAGTCATTTCTAGGTGGAATTTCTAGAAATGATTTATGGGTATTGGAGAATAAATGTATTATAACCTCTCTGCCAAACACCGAGGCTAGAACACATTTGATGCTACAAAAACTAACACTCCATCTTAGCGAGGAAAATGTTCTAGTACTACAACGACTGCTACAATACACTGCCTCTGCACCATCTCCTGTCACACTGCCAATGTCTGGCTACTGCTGCCCACAAACTACTACGCAACTCTAATATGTGTTGCAACTGCGCTGTTGTTGACAATGTTGAACTGCTGCCAACTACTGAAACATATGCAAATCCCTCTCATCTGCTGTTGTTGTAACTGCAACATATGCAGCTGAGAACTATCCAACAAATTGAACCAAATGTGGTCAGTATGATGCATATGTCACTCGAGTTCTAATTTCTACTAGTCTCTGTGCTGCCACTAAAAACTCTGCGTTGCTACTGACTCTGCACTATGCCAACTGCATCGCTGCCAACAATGCACTATGTTGTCCAGTATCTGACCGATAATAGCTACTGCATTTGTTACTCTAGAACCTGACTGCACCAACTTCCATTGGTCCGTCCTGCTATTGCGTGCTATGGGCTCGCGTAGAAAGGTATTGATTCATGAGGTGGACCTCCTCAAGAATCCTACCCATCCTGTAGCACTCTGGGGCTACAAAACCAAGTCACCCCACCTCACTCCTGGAGGGATGTCTGCTATCATGGCAAAGTATTCGTCCAATCTGGAGGACAACTTGTCAATCTCCGCAGATGCAACCTGCCAGTCTTTCTTCCCCTCCTTGTCCTTCTGTCTGAGAGGTCACTAAGTGTTGTGGTGGGCTAACTCGACACACCTGAATCCCATGAACTTAGAAAGGTCCTTTTTATTCTCGCATTGCTCCTGCTACCCCTTTGACGTGAGGGCCACATTCTCCTCTTCCTTCACGCTTTCGTCCCACTACTGATATTGCTGCCACTGATGGTGCTCTTCACCAAATCTCGCCTCATCTCTCGCTGCTACAGATAAGCCCACATTCAGTCCCACTTTGGAAACTTGTCTCTGCCCAAAATACTCTGGACAAAGACTTGCCAGTATTTGGAAAGACTGCTGAGAGATAACCACACCAATTATGTAGGTTGAGGCGCTGACCCTACAACTGACAACTAATCACGGACCTCATGAAGCCCGGTGAGGAAGGGGTCTATGTGCTCCCCCTTATGCATACAAATACATCTCAACTTCTCCTCCAAATACATCTTTCGTTGCTCGAAATATCCGTGGTACAATGTGGCGAGAGAATCCCACATCTACTTGGAAGTGTCCTTGCCAACTATATGTGATACTACATGATCTCGAACCCCATCGAGAATCAATCTCTTCGCCTTTGCCATATCCTTCTTGTAGGCCTTCAGTTGATCTGGATCCATGGATACAACCGCCACGTTATCGATATATGCCTTGAGATCGTACTCATCTAGAAGGAAGGAATCTCTTTCCTTCCGGATCACGTAGTTGGATGCTACGCCCAACCGATTCTGATCTCTCAGCCCTGCTAATACCATCTCAACAAAATTAAGTCAAAATCCTCCTCTTCTCCTCTATACAATTGCTGCTAGGCTCTACACACTCTATGCTAGAGTGAGTAAATATGGTCACAATGACTGGTGCTCTGCAATGAGAAATCGAACTTTTGAAGCTAGAAGTCCCCCGAAGAAATATTTCCCTCAATGTGTGCTCTTTCTTCCTCCTTACACTATTTTGCAGTAGAAACTGCTGTAAAATAATGCGTCTAGATGAATATATGCTCTACAAGGAAAAATATCATTTCTCCCTCTACCTCTGGTAATATTTGATCTAGAAAATCTATTTTCTCTATCGCTCTCTCAGAGAAAATCGATTTTTCCTCAAAAATTGACCCTCTTGGCTAAAGGGATTGCATTGCCTCTGGGGTTTCGAGCATCTGCTTACACAGTGCTACGAAGCTCCTCTTCCTTTCTACAACTGAGCTCTCTGGATTTCTATCTACGCTCTAATACCATGTGAAAATTCGGGAATCTCGAATCCTACTGGAACAACTAATATTATTTGTTCTATTTGTTAAATAAATTAAACAAATTATTTATTGTGTGCTACAGAAAATAATGAAACAAATGCACTGCAATCACCCACAAAATACACCGTTATTTTTGGACTAAGTCCCCGGAAAGACCTAATTCGAGAAAATCAGTGCAACAACTGAGGGTTTGATTATTATGTAGTAGTAACTCTTGAGGTAAAAAACTATGGATGCTTAATCTAGAAATCCAAACTGAGAAATGAATGACAATAAAACTAGTGAGAAATTTTCACACTTTCACAGGAAATTCGAAACTAACCTCAACTCGATTTGAGCTGCTCCTAGCTCCCTCTGCGCAGTCATCGCGTCATCCTACATAGTACTGCGTCCCAAAAGCTAGGAACTGCATCTCCTCTTGTTGTCTGGAAGACCAATCTTATTCACCTCTGGACCCTCTGCCCAACTTCCGTATCAAAAAATCTACTCCCCCAAAAATACGGAATATCCTCACAAAGCTATGCGCTGCCTCTGCACTGCCTCTCTATGGCATTCACTGCCTCTGCACCGCCTCTCTGTGGAACTCACTGCCTCTATGAAATTTACTCACCGAAACTAGAAACACTTCCTCTGGTCTTACTATCTTTGCCCCTCTGTCACTGATTTGAGCTCACTAGTTCTCTCTCTAGCAATTGAATGTTCCTAATCTCGAAATCGATCTCATAGTGAAATCGAACTATTGAAGTGTGTTCTCAAAGACCCATTGACTTTCTTCTTCTGTTGAGACTTCAACGACCATGATTAAAACTTAATCGACGGCTAATATTAACTAGAAATCGATCCATGCATTTTTCTAGAATATTCTCACCATGGCTTAATTAATTCCTTTTAACTAATCATATTTCCTAAGTTTAGAATTGGGAAATATTAAAAACTGAATAATTAATTTAATTGAGTCATTTGTAGGTGGAATTTCCAAAAAATATTTCTAGGTATTGGAGAATACATGTATTCTAACCTCTTTGCCAAATCTCGAGGCTAGAACACATATGATGCTACAAAAACTAACATGATTGTTTGATCAGATGGTGGATCCCACTGTGATTTATTGTGATAATCAGAGTTGCATTAAGTTCTCTGAGAATTCGATATTTCATGATCGATCCAAGCATATAGATATTCGATATCATCATTTATGGGACTCTATGCAAAGGCGAATAATGTTTCTACAATGCAATCCAACAAAGGAGCAATATGTTGACATATTGAAAGAGACTTTGTCAAGAGGCAAGTTTGAATTCCACAAGTGAAGGATAGGGGTGGTTGATAATCCCTTAGTATTTTTGGGCCTTGGTCTTGGAATCCAAAAAAGGACTTTGTATAATTGTTTACAACGTGGCTAGCAATTGTTTACAACATGTACACTACCCACATGGCTATCAATTCAGAAAAAATAGCCACATAATTATCCAAGGTGGTATGACTAGGGGAATCACGATATATTGAGAAAAGAGGTTAGGAAAACAAACATAAAGAACACATGGCATAAATATCACTAACTACAACTTATTGGATCTCAAGTTTAGATACCAATTAAGAACATGTACACAAAGGACTTATAAATAGTAAATTAATATTGAATAAATTTTGAGTAACACTTACACATGTTCATAAATTAAATAAGACAATTTTGAGCATGAGTATGCTTTTTAAATGCTCTTTATACTACTATTGATGATTTCAACACGTTAGAGGATTTCAATGCATTAGATGGATAACATATTCCGTCAATTATACACTACAATTAGTGATAGGTATGCTACTCAAAAAAACCTTTATCAAAATGCACTTTCATTATACGATATCAACACCATTCTTCCTTTCTCATAATTCTTCCACCATGTATATAATTATACTCCCTTGTTTGCAAAAAAGCTTACAATTTATGCGACAAATTGCATGATAGAATGATAACATTATTAGCTATAACACGATAACCATTTGATGAAAAACACCAACAAATTTCTCAAGTGAATGGAAATGTATCGTTCCTTTTATTAATGGTTGACAATTGTTGACCATGTACCTACAATATTATCAATACCTTTGGAAAAGGTTGATATGCCAAAGTTGATTTTGATTTCACCCCTACATTGATGTCAATGTCACTATCTTGTTGTTGATTGTGGATATAATAATGAGTTTAAACCATAATTTAACATTCTAGATATATCCTTGATTATTATTCATAATTAATATTAGTATTTACCAATCATTTCCATCATTACCTAAAAATAATTCCCATTACTTAGAGACATTTAAAACAAAAGATGAAGAACATATGATTGATTGACATACATCATGTTGGACCTAAACAAGCAATATATCATATATAATAACCTAAAAATCATAGTCGATTGGGTTTATCTCGGGTGGTTGGGAGGAATTATTGTTATCCTCCCCATCCAGGTTCAATTCCTTTAAGCAACATATTTAATGCTTTCATATATGATTCTAAAGGAGGAAAGATAAATCTTAAACCATAATAAAAAACAATAATTATGCAAAAATAAATAATTAATAATTAATAAAAGATAAATACAAAAGATAAAAAAAGGATAAAAATAATTAGGAACAAAACAACAACAACAACAAAAATAATAGAGTATTCCACGGGGCGTAGAATAGATGGTGATGGGGTGTACTGTTAAGTCACTCCGCGATGTGAAGGTCACCGGTTTGAAACTCCATGGGAAAAAAATCCAACCATGTTAAGTGTTTGTTTGGCCTAGGCCGGGTACAATCCTCGGGTGATTTTGATGGCTTATATGCCCATGGGTTGCAGTTTCTCAAGCTACAGGTCAAGCCTGATGTAATCTCTAGAGAACTCATGCAACTTGATAAAATAATAATACAATAACGATATTATTAATTAGCATAATAATAATTATACTATTGAATGGAAATGTATCGTTCCTTTTATTAATGGTTGACAATTGTTGACCATGTACCTACAATATTGTCAATACCTTTGGAAAAGGTTGATATGCCAAAGTTGATTCTGATTTCACCCCTACATTGATGTCAATGTCACCATCTTGTTGTTGATTGTGGATATAATAATGAGTTTAAACCATAATTTAAAATTCTAGATATATCCTTGATTATTATTCATAATTAAGATTAGTATTTACCAATCATTTCCATCATTACCTATAAATAATTCCCATTTCTTAGAGACATTTAAAACAAAAGATGAAGAACATATGATTGATTGACATACATCATGTTGGACCTAAACAAGCAATATATCATATATAATAACCTAAAAATCATAGTCGATTGCGTTTATCTCGAGTGGTTGGGAGGAATGATTGTTATCCTCCCCATCTAGGTTCAATTCCTTTAAGCAACATATTTAATGCTTTCATATATGATTCTAAAGGAGGAAAGATAAATCTTAAACCATAATAAAAAACAATAATTATGTAAAAATAAAAATAAATAATTAATAAAAGATAAATACAAAAGATAAAAAAAGGATAAAAATAATAAGGAACAAAACAACAACAACAACAACAATAATAGAGTATTCCACGGGGCGTAGAATAGATGGTGATGGGGTGTACTGTTAAGTCACTCAGCAATGTGAAGGTCACCAGTTTGAAACTCCATGGGAAAAAATCCAACCATGTTAACTGTTTGTTTGGCCTAGGCCGGGTACAATCCTCGGGTGATTTTTATGGCTTATATGCCCATGGGTTGCAGTTCCTCAAGCCACAGGTCAAGCTTGATGTAATCTCTAGAGAACTCATGCAACTTGACAAAATAATAATACAATAACGATATTATTAATTAGCATAATAATAATTATACTACTGATGATATTATCAATAACACTTATATGAATAATAAAACTTAAAAACAATAATAGAATTATTAAAATAAAAATAAAACTAAAAATTAGTAAATTAATGAAAAAGAAAATTTCTTCAATAACCTTAGTTGCATCAAGAGTCCATGAAAATGCATATTTATTCAATAATGTTGTTATAGGTGCTGTTATTTTCCCATAATTCTTAACAAACTTGCGATAATACCCTGTTAACCCGAGAAATCCTCGCAACTGCTTTATGGTTGTGGGGAATTTACATTCCTTAATGGCTTTAATTTTGTTAAGGTTTACCTTAACAACCTCTCGAGATACAATATGACCCAAATATTCCACCTCTTGTACTCTAAAGAAACATTTGGAGGTTTTTGCATATAATTGTTTCTCCTCCAATAGTTTGAGTGCCCTGTCAACATGTTGAACATGATCCTTCCAAGACCTGTTGTAGATTAGTATATCATTAAAAAATACTAACAAAAATTTTCTAAGGGAGGGTTTGAAAATGGAATTCATCAACCCTTGAAATGTAGAAGGTGCATTGGTAAGGCCAAAAGGCATGAACAAAATTCATAATGACCCTCATGGGTTCGAAGCACTGTTTTCAGAATGTCTTCAGTCTTCATTCTAATTTGATGATAACTTGAACGGAAATCCAACTTGGTGAAATAAATTGCTACATGTAATTCATCCAATAATTCATCAATCACAGGAATGGGAAATTTATCTTTAATAGTGAGCTTATTGAGCTCTCTATAGTTCGGACACATGCGCCATGATCCATCCTTCTTGTGCACCATACTACTGGAGCAGAGAAAGAACTTTGACTAGGTTGAATTATACCAAAAGAACTTTGACTAGGTTGAATTATACCAGCCTCTAGCATTTCTGCAATCATACGTTCAATTTCGCTCTTTTGGACATAAGATATCTGTAAGGCATGATGTTTGGAGGAACACTTCCTGGAATCAAATGAATATCATGATCATGATCACGAATAGGTGAGAGTCCTTTGGGATTTTCAAACACCTTGGAATAATTGTCCAACACTTTTTGGATGTATGGAGAAATAGATGATTTTGATGTTGGAACTTCTAGTGACCATAATTGTGCAATGACACCTCGTTGTTCTTTCTTCAAAAAATTTGTCATGACATTAGAGCTTATTATCTTTCCCGGCTTTCTTGCGAAACTTCGTAATTCAACTTCCTTTCCTTTCGAAAAAATAAGAAATTTTCTTGAAAATTAAAAGCTACCGTCCCAAAGATTGTAACCATTGTACTCCTAGTACAACACCAACACCATCCATTGGAATGGAAAGCATTGGAATATTCAATACATATTCCCTCATGGTTAGCTTGATATTATGGCACTTTCTGTAGCAATTTATAGTTCCTCCATTTGCCACCATCACTTGACACTCTAGCGCTAGGTATAGGAAGCAATTCAATTCCTTGCCTACCTTACAATGAATAAAATTATGGGTACTACCCGAATCAATAAGCACTATTACATTTTTCTTTTTGATATGTCCTTCTATCTTGAGAGTTTGAGTGGTAATTCCTACCAAAGAATTATAGGATATGGTCAGATTCATTTCTTCTTCCTCTAAGGTTGGTTCCTAGTGTATATTCTCTTCTTTTGAAGTTTCTTGTTCCTTTTCTTCCTCCTCTTCACAATCTATGTAAAATAATTTATTCTCAGCACACTTATAACCTTTAGTGTATTTGTTATCACAACTATAGAAAAACCCCTTTTCTCCCTTTTCTTCCAATTGTTTTGGTGTCAACCTTGTAGGTTGTGGAAGTCTAGGAATAGTAACACTTCCATATTTATAGTTGTGAGTGGTAGGCTTCATTGTTGCCATAATTTTGCTTTCAATTTTTCTTGCCAACCTGGATGCCTTCTCCAATATATCAGGTTCCCAAAGGTGAACCTCATGTTGGAAGCTATTCTTTAGAGACCCTATGAAGACATCAATCCTATGTTCCTCTGGAATATTATTTACCTTTATATTCAAGTTTTGGAAGTCCTCAATGTTTCTCTTTGTATCCTCATAATGTGTTATCATTTCCTCCATAAAAATTGATCAAGTGGCCAGTGGTTTACAAGAACAAAGTCATCGATACCATAAAAACTGATTTTGTTCTAAATATAAAGTTGCAATGCGTATTATGGAGCTCAAAGTATTGATCCGCTTGTAGTATCCAAGTTATCGGATCCTTCCCATCAAACTTCCTCATATTATCTTTGTAACATTTCTTTTGTTCTCATCATGAGTTTCCTCTACTACCTTTTCACCATTAAGAAGCTTTTTTTGTAGCATCTTTGCCAAACCTTCCTTGAAACCTTCCATGTCTTTCTTCAAATCCTCCATGTTTCCTTCCATCTTAGCTTCCACGCCTTTCCTCAAACCATCCATGTTGCCTTATATGCCATCCATCTTAGCTTCCATGACATTCGTCTTAACTTCCATGCCATTTTTCAAACCATCCATCTTAGCTTCCACACCTTTCTTCAAACCATCCATCTTATCTTCCACGCCTTTCTTCAAACCATCCATCTTAGTTTCCATTTCATTCTTGTTACTTTTCGCGAGAGCGAAATTTGTTGCACTTGTTCTTGTTCAAGAGTCATAGTAGAGACTTCTGAGGGCTTAATGGGTGTTGAATTATTTTTAGGGGCCATTTTAGAACCCAATACTGATATCTATGTTTCAATATGCCCTTGGAATCCCTTCAAACTATTTTTTCAAATAATACTCGTGCAATTAAAAAAAAAATAACTTTTTCTTGCTTTTGAGGAGTTCAATATTGAATTTGATGTATCTCTGTGATTTCAAATCCCCAATATTTTATTTTCAGCCCCTTATTAGCCCTCAGAATCTTCTTTCCAATGCCACAGGTCTGACCTGATTTGTATTCTTCAAGACAAATTTATGTCCAATCTCCCATAATGAATTAATTATGGACTGGTTCAGTAAAGCGAACTTGTACGACGTGCCACATGTCATTGTTTCCTCCTTCGGCTCTAAAATTGATAGACAGGAAACTACGGTCCATGTAATTTCGGCAACGTTTTACAGAATTCCAATCCGATGCTCAGAGAGAGAGTTATGACGATTTTCCCAAGGTTGCCCCTTTGAGATGAAATTCAGGAACCTGCAAAAACCCTAACTTCCACAAATCATATCTCTGAAAATATTGCGAACCAAGATATGAAATTTTTACACGACGTTCCTTAGGATTTCATCGCAAATGGGCTTTTTTTAGCTTCTGAACTTTCGTAGAAAAAAATTTATAGCGAAAATGCCACCATTAGGGGTATTTTGAGGTCTAAAATGGGCCTCCTAAGAAAAATGTACAAAAAAAATAAACTTTGTAAGAACCAATAGGATTCAAGATGATGATGTCAACCATGGGGGATGATTCACCATTTTTCAAGTAAAAGGGTAAAAATATTAAAAAATAATAAAATAATAAAACTATTTATTCAACTCATATTTTCAATTTATCTCCCAAAGTTTGTACTCAAATTTTGAGCCAGACTACTTGTTGGATGCAAAATTTAATTCATCATCCAAGGAGTACCCATGTCGCATACTTTCGATGGACCCTGCTATAATCACGTTTTTCATGTATTTCTCATTTTTCGTGTAGCATGACCCATCGAAAGTATGTGACATCGATACTCCTTGGATGAGAAATTAAATTTTGCATCCAACGAGTACTCCCGCTCGAAATTTGAGTAAACACTTTGGAAGAAAAGTTGAAAATACAAGTTGAAAAATGTAGTTTTTCCTTTTTTCCCTCTAAAATTTGATGATGTAATCAAATCTTATTTTATTATTTCCACTATTCTTTTATAATTCCTTAAGAGGCCCATTTTACACCTCAAAATTCACCTAATGAATGATCTGTTTGAAGCAGTGAAACCCTAAAATCCAAAGCTCTGATACCAAATGTTATGAAATCAGCTCACAAAATAGAAGAAAAGAGAGATCAACACCTTAGAAATAAACCACTTCGAGAGAGAAACCTCCTTTACATTACATAAATGAACAATTCTTTGATGACACAAATGACAAAACCTACTTTCTATATATAGGAGTCCATGGGTTCACAATATAATACTAGCCGACCTAACAATAGTAATGTAAGGGCACAATAATAACAATATGGGGACTACAGGGGTACAAAAATAACAATAAGAGAGCTACACTAACAACAATAAGGGACTACACTAGTAATATAGGGACCTAACAGTGAAGCCGAACATGAACGAGCACAGGAATGGGCAGGCATAACATTGAGCGAGACAAGGCAATGAGACAAAATATGGGTGACAAACATTGCCACCGTAGGAGAACATGTTGGGGATGAGAATAGGAAAATAGATTGGGACAAGAATAGGGGCGACATACCAACCATACCAACCGCTTGCAACCCACACAAATAATTCGAAAACCCAGGTGGCCAGTCAGTGCAGGAAGAAGTCAAAGGATGTTTGTGGTTCGACCACAATAACAATAAGAGAGCTACAGGGGTACAAAAATAACAATAAGAGAGCTACACTAACAACAATAAGGGACTACACTAGTAATATAGGGACCTAACAGTGAAGCCGAACATGAACGAGCACAGGAATGGGCAGGCATAACATTGAGCGAGACAAGGCAATGAGACAAAATATGGGTGACAAACATTGCCACCGTAGGAGAACATGTTGGGGATGAGAATAGGAAAATAGATTGGGACAAGAATAGGGGCGACATACCAACCATACCAACCGCTTGCAACCCACACAAATAATTCGAAAACCCAGGTGGCCAGTCAGTGCAGGAAGAAGTCAAAGGATGTTTGTGGTTCGACCCACAATTTCCAATAATTAATAGAGAAATCCACGACCAACACGAAATGAGAGAAAATCAAGTATAGGTTCAACATTGTTGTGGAGGAAATAACTTATTGATAAGAAGCATACCATAGCCAAGACAGAGAGAAAGGCCTAACCACCAGGTGACGGGAATAAAACCGCTAGCCAAAAGGCAAGAGAGAAGCCATAGACCATCAAGACTAAGCACACTAGTGCTTGAGGATATCATATGTGAGGTAGGATGTGTAGATAGTATGACGTTGTGCACAGGTGTTGAAATTCAATGTGTCAAGTAGTGTAGGCAAACACCACAGGATTAGGTCGTAATTAGGTGGGGGTGTGACAATGATCGAGGTATGGAAAGGCTGCAGTGCAGGTGACTGGTTAGTTTTGCAGGGTGTGGTGTTGATGGATCTCAAGGAGAATCAATGCAGGGATTGTTGGCAGGTTTGCAGAAGCACAAAGTGCGCGAGATGAAGTAGAGAGAGACCAACAACATACATGGTAGATCCCAAAGATGGCATGGGAGAAGGTCAAGGAATTAATATAAAGTGTCAAAGATCAATGATGCAAAAGTTAGAAGTGTTGAATGCATAGGAAGTGTGATTGACAATTGTGAGCAAACACGATAAGGTTGCAATGCACTCAGGAGGTAGATCAGGCAAGTTGTAGTGTAGGAGACAATCAACACAATGAAAATGCATCCTAAGAATCCATTGTCTTAGCAACTTTCAACAATGGCATGCCATAAGGGTACCCAACCAAAAGGAGGCCGAAGCTAGTAGGGCTACGTATAGGGATGCGTGAGGGAGTTGTCGAGATTGGGTTATGGATAGTGGACGGTGGAGCATTCAATCACATGAAAAGGATGAGGTCAATTTTCTGCAACATTTCAGAGACATACTCAAACTACCATGTGAGTTGTGGATTTAGCATCACACTTGTAATATAGGGGGTTGGGTGTGTTAAATTCCAATTAGAGTCAAGAGGATTTTTGGAGGTGTAAATTTTTGTAGATGTTCTATGCTTGATGCAACTTTACTTTTTCTCCAATATCAGATAGCAATCACATAAAAAATAAAGTAAAATGCTGATAGAACATACCAGTAGATCGACAGAAGACAAGCCAGAAATATATAAGAGTGTTGGTGCATTACGGCGGTCTACAGGATGCTTCAACTAGCAAAGTCTCAATATGGTAAGCCAACCAACAATGTCACACAACCCTCTAGGACAACGAAACGGTCATCTCAAAAGTCAACCCCAAAAGTCAATGTTGTCAGTCAACGGTCAACGCAAACAGTAGCAACAGCTAGGTCAATGCCGAAAAGTCAAAGTCAACGTCTTGCCTCGAGAATAGTGCCAGAAAATGCAAATTTGGAAAATCGAACTTTTGGGAGAGTTTCAGGTCATTTTGACCTTGCGTTGACCAAAGTAAACACTGGTCAAAGTTTGTTGCAGAAACCCTAGACTGAAATTAGAAATGTGTTGCTGGTTGGAATTTCCCACATGTGGAGAGAAGAGCCTCCAAGGTCATCGAACCAATCAGATGAGGAGAGAGAAACGTGTGAGGATGAGATGAGTGAAAATGTCCTCCAATGTTGACCAATTTATATCAATCAGTGAGGGTGTGTGACACAACTATTGGGGCACAAAACCTTAAGGCCGATCTGCACATAACTTGAATAAATTCAAAATAAATGTTCTTCTCATCGGATCAAGATGATCCTTAGATCGATCTTGCACCTCTCTGAAAGAGGAACCCAATAAAAATATTGGTATCTTCATCTGAGAATCACAACATGGAGTTTGGACCTAGTTGTCCAAAATTAACATGAGGTGACAGGGATGCTATTGTTGGAAACAATATTAATACTGAGAAGGGGGGTGAATTAGTATTAATGATAATTTTACTTTTAATAGAAATTTATTTTTTCATTTATTCTTGGCAATCGTTCATGTGAGCAATGAACAACATATTATGTAGGCAACAAATTAAATCAACTCATGAACACACAAAAAAAACGCTATGAGAAACACACATATATGAACACAAATATTTAATATGGAAACCCAAAAGAATAAAATCACCAATATTTTTTCATTAACATGCAAATATTAAGCCACTACTCATATTACATCATATGTTTTCACAAGCACCCACTCACAAGAAGAACCAAATCCCTTAGATTGTTTGCTAGCACCCACTAGCGGGAAGCACCAACTCCCTCTTCTACAGACACCTTATAAGCTTACCAGAAATACCAACTTCATGGATTTATGCAAGCATCCACTTGTAGGAGGCACCAACCCCTAAGCTATCCTTCATACATCCACTTAGATAGAATCCCGGACTTCATAATTTGTAGGACCCAACCTACAGTCCATAAGGAATTTACACTCTCTATTTTGGCACCCACTTGTCCTGATTTCAACTCTGCATTCATTAATTTTTGGCCCTCTATTCTCAACCCTCTATACCGACATTCACAACTCTCTATTCTTGATGCTCTATACCAACATTCACAACTCTCTGTTGTAGACCCTCAACATCTCAACACCATTTCTCTTGTGCATTCGACACTCATACACTTCAATAGCCTTACTCATATGCACTCAACTCTCATACTATCTACACAAATATAATATATCGACCTTCATACTCCTCAGACACACTCAAATTTTCTCAACATCGCACACTTACACAGAGAACTCCTTCAATTTTGTTGCATTTCCCCCAAATTACTCTATTACAATCTTGTGTTTTGTTCTCCTCTATCATTTACACAGAGTTTGTGGTCCTTTGGCATGGTTCATTATGCTTGGTATAGAGCTACTATTCTATTGCATAACTCCAACAAGACTTACTGGGATCTAACATCATGCTTCTACAACTTACTCCTCCCTTAACATGACCAACAGAGTGAGCTTCATTTACTCCACAAAAGGCACATGCATGGTATTTAGTATTGTTATGTAAGACTAATAGGGCTCGAGGAGAAATAACTGCAACATCCCATCATAATTATTAAATTCTTAGATTTTAGGATTCTTGTTTTTGAGATTGTTTTCTGGATGGATCACATAATCACTCTTTTTGGTCGACGTTTTGAACCAACTACTGTGGTTCTTAAATTCTTTGGTATGACACCCTTTGTATGTAAGTGATTTGTTGTACAAAACCCTGTGCTTAGGCTGGATCATCCATGATTTGGACAAAGCCCCATTAAATTTCCTTGTATAACTCTCCATACTCAAGATAAAGCTCCATTAACATCTATGCTAATCATGGTCCTTTCTGCCTTGTTTCCATGTTCTTGTCAATTGCCATTAACTCTAGCTCTTCCAAATTCAAACTACAAGTCTGCCATGTTTATAATTTGTCAAGCTCTTAGTGCACATGACCAGGCGCCATAACCTTTGAACAAAGAACATAGGCGCTTAACTATCATTCCCGCTCCAGGATCCTACACTTTTAATACTTGGGCATGCTATGCTCGAGGGGATAGAACCATGAGCTAATTGAAAGAAGCTTAAGTAGACAAGTTGGAGGTTAGGTGAAATTCTGCATTTGAAACCTGATGTTGGATCAACTTCCGAATAACCACATGATGTCATTCTTATGACTTGTTGAAATCATCGACACCGCGTGGAAACCTTCAAGTGGTGCAACATCTCATCCTTCCTAGCTAATCACCATCCTCCATCTATCTGTTTGCACCGAGTCTGACACAATTCGAGAGTTGAGGGTCAAGCGATTGTATTTCTTTGTACTCCTACTATAGGAAAATCTGAAAAAAGTCTCAACCAGGTCTAGGGCCTGCCAAGTCAAAATCCTGACTAGTTTGACGGTTGGGATGCTTCACTTTGTTTTCACTGAAAGCCAAAAATATTTAACACAGGAAAATGTCATCGAATAGACCCCATGGTGCAATCCTCGAGCTCATTGCCACATCATCAAGCATATGTCATGCCTAGATCATGTTGATGTAATCCATTCCTATGTGGTGCAATGTGTGACTCGAATTTGGCCCACTCGGCCACACGAAAATTCCAAATTTGCGTGCTACATGTCACATGGAAGTTAGCCTCCTTGTTGGCTTGCGGTCCCACATCTGCGATCACAATGGAGAAAATCATTGTGGTTTTGTAGATCCCCCCATAGTGGTTTCAAAATTGGGGGGTGGGGGGGTCCGCATTTCATCGGAGCTATCAATCTCATGATCGTTGGGTTGGGAAAATTAGATCACATGATAATTTGTATCATCAACAATGGTTCACATGATAATTTGATTGCTAAATCCATTATTGATAAATTGCACTTGCTAGTAGAGCCTCATCTTCATCCTTATGCACATGGATGAAAGGATCACAATTACTCTTCCAAGATCACACAAATCATACTATCTCATTCAACTTTGGTCCTACATATGAGGATAAAGTCACTTGTAATGTGATAAATATGGATATCTGTGTTCTATTTCCAACCTTATTAATATCATTGCAAGGCTCAATATGACACATCAAACAACACTTCCTTACTGCATAAATATAACACTAAGTATGTTATTCAAATACACTTGAACTACCACATCAACTTGATCCTAATGTTTTTTGTAAGCTCCTGCAAGTGATTTATATTAATAAGAGAAAGTATTACATTGATAGAAGTTCTTGTTCACTTGACCTTAGGACTCACTAAGGAGGCCAATGCCTCAACCAAGTGTACATAGAAACCCTCAAAATTACAAACTACACGGTACAATACTAAAGTTAACATGAGCAAAGAGCACAATTACATTATTTATCAGCTATATTCACCATTAGCTTGAAGCAGTGCATGACTATTGACTATGAATAGAAAACCATCGGAGTAGGCCTCAAAACATATAGTCATTCCCTTGAACTTCATGCAAAAAGGTGGTTGTGATCATCATAGCAAAACAAAGACCTTCTAAGGTCTGAAGAGAACACCAAGGAAACACTAGAAAGACCATACCATCATGAAAAAATCCATGCAAAATTAACAACCGTAAAGCCCGATGAAAACTCTAATATGAGATGATAACCGGAGAGAGGGGTGACGAGCTTGCCTGAGTAGAGATGGATGTCAGAGGTGAAACAGTCAGTGGCAGGACATTAATGACAATTAGGGTGTCATTCTCCTCTGTTGACTTAGTCTCCAAATCAGAGACTACAAATTTCTCCACCCTTGTTAATCTAGTCCCAATGTCATCAAGGCTGAAACGAATGCTTTGAAGAATCCTTTTGATATCAGCGTGGCGCAAACAATTTGTAGTTGTCGACTTGCTTGTCTCAAAGAATCATGCGGAGCACAATCTCCAGTTGTTGATGCAATGTTATAGAATGTAGGAAATGATGTCGACGCTTCTCGAATTTCCCCGGATCCGAGACCCAATTTAGGCGGCCTCCAACAACTCCTGAATCAGAAAAATAAGACCTTTCACTGTATTCTTTTGACTCAAGAGGAGAATCTCCTTCCTTACTTCCAGAGGGATGAAGTCGACATAATTCACCACAGACTCCCATCCAAAGAGTCGTCATCGTGAGGCAGATGAACCTGTCATTCCACCTTTGCAACTTGGCATTCTCTGCCGAGGAGCCATAATCAACTTGATCCTATAATTAAAAAAACTTTATTTAACTTTATTCAACAACCTTATCTACAACATCATTCTCTTTGATTTTCACTCCCACGTGCATTCTATGGTTTTAAAGGATTATTGTACACTTCTTCCTTCAACATTTGCTTTGCTTTTCATTAACCTTAGTTTCCTTGAGATGCCACTATAGGAGAGAAATTTAAGAATTTCAAAGTTTCTCACATGTTGAAAAGTTATCTTCACCCTTGGAAGTTCATAATTGGTGGTCTCATCTCACTAGTTCACAATCCAATTTGACATCATTCATCACATAAAGCTTTCCATCAAATTTACAATGCTTTCGATTATGATCTTCGAAATTAGTTTAACATCCATGATGTTGTCAACACATTTCATGAATCAACAACAAAGACAAATTATGACTGGTAACCTTGTAGATGTTATTTCATATTTTCAACTTTTTCCAGATAATGTTTTTGACATAAAGACTCGTTAGACTTGTTTGAGATTCCCTACATCCTACCTTGTTTCTAAGCAAGGTCATCGGTTACATCAAATCCATTGAATTTCTTAGCACCAAATGAAACAATATTTTCCCTCTCCTAAAATCATTGTAGGTCAATGCTTCTATTGTTGATAGGAATGATATGGATTCCAATTCTTTGTATAAGATTGGATTCTTAGTAATTAGTATATTTGTTGCATTTGCATATAGGTTATTATTATTGAGATTATTGTGTCAATGCATTTTTGGTTTCCTATTCTCATGCATAGTTGAAATTGCCTCCAATTAGAGCTACTTATTTTTAGTTACTATTTCTCAGGATTTTGTTGAGCATTTATCTTGACATTTGATGTGGCAGTTCTCTTGATTTAAATTTATATAAACTTGTATTTTTTTAATAAAAGTGAGTCAGTTTATTTTCACACAATTTGTGTAGATTTCTACTCATGAGTAATTCCATTCCACTTTAGAATCCGCCCTTGCATTGGAAAGAACCAACGTAAAGTGAAGGCATTGTTTACCAAGGTAATAATAGGTGGGGCTTCTAAGTTTGTCCAAGGATTTGTGCTTGGTGATTGGAATTGTAATTGAACAAATCTTGGAGATAATAGGCCCATGAATTTGATATAAAAAATGATGGAATTTAGCAACACGTTAATGGCCTAAGGTTATGTTCCTTTGAATTCATTGGTAGCCAATGCTATTTGGAGTTTCAAGAAATTGTGATAGTATCATGTCATGATGGACACGATGAGACTTCTAAAGCTTATAAGATCTACATTCCAACACAACAAAACATTGTGGTGAGTTGAGACGTGATGTTTGATGAGGATGTGTGGCCATTTAGATAAAAACGATCTACTTTTTGTGATTAGAGGGAGAGAGGAATTCATTGTTCCAAAACTTTCTTAATTATTCAATTCATTTGGTTCTCAATTGGAAGTGTATTTCCAACTAACATGTGTTGGGAGACAAAGGATAGAGAAGAATCAAGTCCAAGTTTGGTCGAGGAGAGCGGGTGTAGGAATTTACAGGGTAAGTTCCTTAGATCAAGAACCAAAAGTCACTGCTCACAAACAGATCACAAATCAGTACACCAGTATAATCACGTGGTTAAAACCCTCGAAGAGGGAAACAATCCACGGTCTGAGCCAACGCGGCCACTTCAGGAAATTTATTAATATAAAAAGAAAAGTTACATATGTTTCTCTCATAAACGGTTACTGGGCAAATGACCCTCCATGCTTTTTAAATAGAGATCATGGACCAATCGGGTGTTAAGCCATGGATCAAGTGTTGTTAATACCGAGGAGAGAGATAACCGTCGGATCACTACAAATCGTGACCGTCGGATTATAAGTTACAAATGTACATGGTAAAGAAACACACTTTACCTAACTCTACACTAGACTAAGTTATTCTTAACTATTTCCTATGTGTCGGAATATCCTAACATCCCCCTTAAGAACAACTTGGGATAGGATTGAAGGATTTACAAAGGTGACACAAAAGGAGCCTATTTCCTATGTGTCGAAATATCCTAACATCCCCCCTTAAGAACAAATTGGGATAGGATTGAAGGATTTACAAAAGTGACACAATAAGAGAAGGAAGGAGGCATTAGAGCCTATCCCCCCTTAATGACAACTTTCCTGAACTCCAAGCATGGATCGAAGTTTGGTAAACTTCGCTTCTGTGAGAGCCTTTGTAAAGATATCGACTACTTGATCATTGGTTGGACGGTACTGCACTTCAAGAACACGATCATGAATGAGCTTTCTGATGAAGTGTATGTGGAGTTCAATGTGTTTCATACGCTGATGTTGAACTGGATCTTTACATAGTTGAATGGCACTCTGATTATCACACCAAAGTGTAGTTGGATGCTGCTGATGAAGACCAAATTAAGACAGGATCTAACGAAGCCACATGGCTTCCTTGCTGGCTTCAAATGCACCACCATACTCTGCTTCTGCTGAAGAAAGGGAGATGGCACTTTGTTTCTTACAAGACTAAGTAATAGGTCCTGAACCAAGAGTGAATACATATCCTGCAGTGGACTTCCGATCATCAGGGTCACCAGCCCAATCAGAATCAGTGAAACCAATCAACAAGGGAGATGCTCCTGCACTGTAATGAATCCCGAACTGAACTGTACCTCGAATATATCGAAGTATTCTTTTAGCTGCTTTCCAGTGACTTTCATGAGGTTGGTGCATAAACCAAGCGACAAGACCAACGGCAAAGGAAAGGTCAGGACAGGTATGGGTTAGATACAGAAGTTTACCAACAAGTTGACGATATAAGGTAGCATCAACTTCAGGGGTAGTACAAGTGACTGAAAGCTTGACTCCAAACTGAAAGGGAGAAGGGGCTGGCTTACAGTCTTCCATGTGAAAGTGGTGTAGAAGATCACAGGCATACTTGGACTAAGAGAGGGTAATGCCTTCCTTGGATTTCAAGACTTGAAGACCAAGGAAATAATGCAAGTGTCCTAAGTCTATCATTTCAAACTTCTTTTTGAGGCTAGACTTCACATGGTTTATATGGTTTGGATCACTACCAGTAAGGATAAGATCATCAACATAAAGAACAAGGATGGTGAAGGACTTACCCACTTTCTTGGTGTAGACAGTGTTGTCAGAATAACACCTAGAAAAGCCATTATCTAATAGAAATCTATCCATTTTGGCATACCAAGCCCGAGGAGCTTGTTTGAGACCATAGAGAGACTTCCTAAGGCGACAAACAAGGCTGGAGTCTTTTTGGATAAAGCCGAGAGTTGTTCCATGTAGATTTCTTCATGCAAATATCCGTGTAAGAAGGCGGATTTAACATCCATCTGATGGACTTCCCATTTAAAGGAGGCAGCAAAGGAAAGAACAAGGCGGATAGAATTCATTTTGGCAACAGGGGAGAAGGTTTCAGTATAGTCAATGCCTTCAACTTGTGAAAATCCTTTAGCAACGAGACAAACTTTATGTCTATCCACTTTTCCATCTAGTCCAAACTTGGTTTTGTAAACCCATCTGCATCTGACTAGTTTTCTTCCTTTTGGAAGAGGAACAAGATCCCAAGTATCGTTTGCCAATAAGGAAAGATACACTTCATTCATAGCTTCATCCCAATCGGGATGACCGGAGGCTTCTTCAAAGGTTTCTGGATCAAGATTTTCTAAAACTTGAGCCAATAAGGAAGAGGCTCTTTCGAACTAAGAACGTGTACGTCGTCGATCAGCAGGGTCACCTGCAAGAGAACCTACTGCATCCCGAGTAGAGCGGACCCATCTTGGAAGCAGTGGAGTAAAAGGAATAATTTCAAGAGGTGGAAGAGGATTGTCATCCTCGTTGTCATCATCTGAACTAGAAAGAATGCTATTAAAAATAGGAGAGAGAGAGAGGTGGCACATATGCCGAATCAGGCTCGCAGGCCAAAGGTGGCACACCCGCCAAACTAGGCTCGCAGGCTGATATATTTTCATCAAATTTTACATCTCTTCTAATGATTATATTTTTGGATTTTGGTTGAAGAAGTCTATAACCTTTGACATCTTCAGAATATCCAACAAAAATTCATTTTTCACTCTTAGGTTCTAAGGCTTTATGTTTCGCATCTGGAATATGGGCCCAAGCATCACTTCCAAAAACACGAAAGTGACTTACATATGGTTTGATTGAGCTCCAAGCTTCTTCTGGAGTTATATTCTTTAAAACCTTAGTAGGAGTGCGATTTACTATGTAATTTGCACAGTTAATTGCTTCTGCCCAAAAATTGAGACTAAGTCCTTTAGATTGAAGCATACAATTAGCCATTTCTTTTAAGGTGCGATTCTTCCTTTCAGCTACACCATTTTGTTGTGGAATATATGGAACAGTATGTTGCAATTGAATGCCATGCTCAGTGCAGAAGTTGATAAATTTGTTGTTAACACATTCTCCTCCATTGTCTAATCTTAAGTTAATAATTGGATGTCCAGATTGTTTCTCAACAAAGGCCTTAAAGGCCAAGAACATGTTACAAACTTCACTCTTGAGTTTTAAGAAGTATACCCAAGTGCGTCTGGAAAAATCATCAATGAAAGTTAAGAAGTACTTGCAACCAAAGAAAGAAACAACAGGAAGTGGACCACATAAATCACTGTGCACAAGCTGCAAAGGCGCTGAAGCGTGCCAAGAGGCACGTTTGTCAAAACTATCCCAATGATGTTTTCCGAGTACACATCCGGAGCAAACACCATCTCGGCAAGATACCATAGGAAGGCCCATCACCATATTTTCCTTACATAGAGTTTGAAGAGAGCGATAGTTTAAGTGACCAAATCACTCATGCCAAAGTTTGCTCACATCATCATTATGAGCAACAGAAACGGAGGGAAGACATGATGACCCAAAGTTGTCAAACATATACAACCTTGTGGAATCATCAACAATGCCAGTAGCTAAAATATGTCGAGGATCTTTGAGGGTCTTGATTACAACATCATGAGGTGAGAATTCTACTATTTCCCTTCACCTGAATGAGTTATCTGATAAACAGAGAGAAGGTTGCATGACAAGGTAGGAACACATAGTACATCATTAAACTGACCATTATCGAGATGAATGGTTCCAAATCCTACAACACTAAGAGATCTATCATCACCAACATAAATATTTTTGGTGTTACAATCACTTAAAGAAGAAAACATGGCTTGATTTTTAGCCATGTGATAAGAAGCTCCAGAATCAATGAGCCACTCATGAGAATGAGAAGAAAAAGATACATTTAAAACATAACCAGATCTTGATGCTTGACAACCACAAGCAAAAAGTGCCATTCCTGAAGATTAAGGCGAAGAGTGCTCCAAATTGATGTTGTGCTTCTTCATTGCTGCTTCTAAGGCTTCCATCTTCTTAAAACATTTGGACTCTATATGGCCATCACGATTACAAAAGTTGCAATGTCTATCTGTCTTCTTTCCTTTGTTTTTATATGCCTTATCATTTTGGTGAGTTGCTTTTTTAGTTTGCGGCTGAAATTGCTTAGGAACCTTGTTTGGTTTCGGACCATACTTTTTAGGATACTGCTTCTTGGGATTCTTTTGATATGATTGTTGTTGGGTTGCTAAGGCTTTCTTAGAAGCGTTTCCAGAAGTGATAAGACCAAGGTGTAAGAGTTTTTCTTGTTCTCTTATCAAAGAATCGCAAAAGGCATCAAAAGAGGGGTTCTTGTAGGTGGTTCCTGAAGAAATGATGGCTTCTCTAGTGGAATGGAAGGCAGAAACAAATACAGAGTATGCAGGACCAAGCTTAGCAAGAATGCAATAAATGAGGCTACCATCTTCCTTTTTGACCTTACAACTTTCTAAAAGAAGTCTAAGGGTCTTGAATTTGGACAAAAAGTCTTCAATAGAGGAGAAATTATTGGGGTCCAAAGTAAGCAACTCATTTTCAAGCTGATGGGCCTTGATTTGATTTTGAATGCCAAAGACAGTATTTAGCTTGTCCAAAGCTTCATGAGGGGTGTCAATGTCAAGGATATGAAATCGAAAATCTTGAGCAATGGAAATTCCTATCAGCCCTCGTGCTTGATCTTGTTTATTTTCCCATTTAGCGACTTTATTATCATCAGAAAGTTTAGTTTCTACTCCTGTGGCTATTCTATAAATCCCTTTACTTCTAAGTATATCTACCATGTGAAGTAGCCATTGGAAATAATTGGCGCTGTTAAGAATAATCGGGCATGCACTTTCCATTTTTAAAAAACTGAAGCTGAGAAAAGCTGAAACTAACTGCTCCAATGGAAAGATCTCGAAAAAATAGGCTGATTAAAAAAAACGACTCGAAAAATGACTTTCAGATGAAGAAGTTATGCCTTTTTGAAAAAACGAGTTGAAGATGCTGAATAGTTACGGGAATGGTTTATTTGATGATGAAGTTCGACTTTAAAAAAAAATCTCACCCCTCTAACAAAAACTTTTTACAAAAGAAGCTTGAGAAAGGGACTTGAACCCAAGACCTCTATTCTCATAAACTAACTTCTCACCAAGTAGATAGTAAAATGATTATGTAATTGTTTAAGAGGAGGAAGGGTTGTGCGTGCATTTTCCTGCACAAAAAATCGAGCAAAAAAAATGAAATGCAAGCCTTGCGGCTGATTGTTAGATTTTTGGTTAGCCTTACTGACAACTATATATTTTTCCACTATTTCTGATTTCCCCAGATCGCACAAAGACGCAGGGAAAGAACATACGTAGCAAAAAAAATCTCTTTTCTTATTTCTTATTTGTCGAGATCGCATGCAGCGCAGAGCAAAGACCATACACAGAGAAGAGGGTATAGATTCGGCAAATAAATAAAACCTAAAAACTAAAAATAAACAGAGGGAACCAAAATAAGCAGAACTATTAACAAATATAACTGCAAAATAGATATTTTATACCTCCAGATCTAAATTGTCATAACTTGGGCAGCCGGAAACCTTTTCGCATGAAACGAGAGGCATTCCTCACTGTAACAGACGCTCCGGACACAACAAAGAAGTTCTCCAAGCCCAAAAATGTTCAAAAATAGTAGATCTACAAAACGACATTTGTATGCAGTCAAAACAGCTTCGAATTTTGATCAACAATGAATGCGGCCCTCAAAATAGCTCTGATACCATGAAGGAATTTACAAGGTAAGTTCCTTAGATCAAGAACCAAAGGTCACCGCTCTCAAATAGATCACAAATCAGTACACCAGTATAATCACGTGGTTAAAACCCTTGAAGAGGGAAACAGTCCACAGCCTGAGCCAATGCGGCCACTTCAGGCAATTTATTAATATAAAAAGAAAAGTTACATATGTTTCTCTCATAAACGATTACCGGACAAATGACCCTCCATGCTCTTTAAATAGAGATCATGGACCAATCAGGTGTTAAGCCTGAGAAGAGAGATAACCATTGGATCACTACAAATCGTGATCGTCGGATTATAAGTTACAAATGTACATGGTAAAGAAACACACTTTACCTAACTCTACACTAGACTAAGTTATTCTTAACTATTTCCTATGTGTCAGAATATCCTAACAATGTGAGGATGGATATACGCTCACCCTCTACTCCAACACATAGGAAGACAAGACGACTTAATTAGACACTACAAGATGCATAGGAACATGGAAGAGAACCCATATCATCAATTAGGGTGGCTATACCTCCTAAAAGATATGTTAAACATATTACATTGACTTCTTCCATTTGTGAGCCTTCTAATTGTTTTGGGGAGATGTGTGATGCCTTGATGGAAGAAATTATTATTCAAGGTTATTGAAGATTATTCATTGGAGGACATTGCCTTCTCTAGGGGATTTTATTGTAGTGGCTCAAAAACAAATTTAGCACAACAATTTGAAGACCATCTTAGCATTTAATCTAGTTGCATCCCTAAGCTTTTAGATATTGCACGCATCAATCTTAGAGCCAATTTCTTGGTTTCCTTCAACTATTACCTTGCAACGTCTCTAAAACCACATAACTAACTATCATAAATACTTGATTCATGGAAATTCAACTAATAAATCACATGCATCAAGAACATTCATGTAATTTGGGGGATTATTGGTGTGCACAATTCATGAGAGATAAATGTGTTCCCCACTAAACGCACTGCATCAAGTCGCTCTTCATAGCATGGCATTGCAATGCATCAATGAATCACTTGAAGGGAGTACGAGGAGCAACAACAACTTACCAACCATTGACTAAAATAGTAATAGTTGCATTAGATGACAAGTGGGGTATAAAGGTGTGATCAATGGAAGGCTAAAATTTAGTGTCACTAGAGTTGAAAGACAATACCTACTTCCAATGACAAGTGGAGTAAGAAAAGGTGATAGTTGGATGGTCTAGATTGAATAAAGGAGTGAAATATGAAAGGATATCTTACACCCATCAACAAGCCTTGAATGTTAGAAATACTTCTCCAAAGTAATGGATCTTCACTAAGGAATGTCCTTAAACTTCCCCATTATTCCCTCTCTCATTGAACTAGTGCTTTCCAAATATTTTTTTATATTTCTATTGCTATGATTTGTCCTACTTTTAGGAAGGTATTTCTTTTGGTATGCTTTGTCCTTTTAGATACACCTGGATAATGGTCTACCATTAACTTCTCTTCCTCAAAGGTCAAACATGGCCCTCCAAAATGCCGCTACATACTCCTTTTGATTTCATTGATGCCTCCTCCTCAATAAGGGTCACTCTAGAGAGTAGTAAACGTATGACACACCACCAGATTTTCTCTTTAGGGCTTTCTTGTATTCCAAGTTCACTTCATCCAAAACAATGGGCCTTCACATAAATGAAAGACTGTTTGTAGACCTCCCGACCTTTGTTTCTCTCCATTCCCAGGTACAGCCACCTAATATAAATGCCAATCTCACGATATGCTCTTCAAACAAGAATAACTATCGCAACAAGAAGATTTTCAGAATTCTCATGGAGATTTCATTATGATTCCATGGAGGCTTGGGAAGAGAGCATTGGTTCAGCCAAAAAAAAGGAGAGGAAATCTACGGGAAAATAAAGGAAGCACCTGAACTCCACTAAAAAATCTGCAAAAAGATTTCTCCACCCTGGTACATCCACCTAATATAAATGCCAATATCTCAATAAGACCTCCAAACAGGTATTCAACTCTTGCAACAAGCAGATTCTCGGAATTCACATGGAGGCTTGGGAAAAGACCATTGATTCAATCAAAATCAACGAGAGAGCAAATCTACTGGAAAATAGAGGAAGCCACTGCACTCCACTGCAAAACCTGCAAAAATACTTCTCAGCCCTTGCAAACAACTTCCCAAAAGGTTTGAGAGGAAAAAATGAAAGCACAACAGGGGCTATGTAACACAGGACGAAACTACTAGATTATAATATAGAACGATAGGGTCCCTTTTTTTAAATGTTTTCTCCTATATTCTTTTTTTTGTCATTTAAGGGTTCCATCCCTCTTTGTACACAAGCAAAGCAGTGAATAGTGAAGAATATGTTCCATATATTCAGTTTTATAGACTGTTTGTTTCAGCAGCTGTGGGGTTTTTTGAGTATAAATTCAAGGGAACAATTTTTCGTCCATTTTCAGAGCACGAATTCAAGGGGTGAATGTTCTTTCATCAGAGCACTAATTTTTTCCATGAACAATAAATGAGAAGGAAGCGCGGACAGCGAATGATGTATGACAACTGACTACACCTTCGAATAGTGAAGAAATTGAGAATCAACGAGTTAAAAATCCGTGTCTATAGTTCTTTTCAAGTTTTTACTTTTTCTTCCATGACCCTAATTTTTCTGAGTCTTTTCAGCAGCCACTCACATGGAGATAAAGAAGCAGAGAAGAGTTTTCAAGAAATATTTAAATACAGACTCACATATTCAGCCAAATGAAAATAAAAGAACAGGAGACTGTAGGAGAAAATATGCACTGTAAACAAGCAAAAGATGAAATGAAGTGGAGAGAGCAGCCTTCTCAGCATCCGAATTCTAGTGGCAGACATCAGAATCTGTATAAGGTTGCAGAGTTAAATGTAGGGATGCATGTTACAATCATTATTGGAGTTCATGTCCCCTGCTACAGGGCATCCACCCCCTTATAAAAAACAAAGAACACGAAAAGGACTAAAAAGTAATGAAAGAAATAAAATGAGTGAAAAACCTTGTGCCACCCTACTTGTACAAATAAAATTTAAAAGAAAGAACGTTTTCTTACCTTTTTTCCACAATCTTCTTTTGGGCACTGCAGAGGGCACTCCTTTTTTTCAGCATCGTGCATATTTTAACAGCAAACAGTGAGAATTTTCCATGGGTGAGATTTTATGTGGCAAATCTGTTGGTCAACTATGATAAATATCAGACATTCTAAACACTTGTTGAAAAACAGTATGATAAAAAATAATTAAACGTTAACATAAAGATCTCCAAAAGTAAACAGGATTAATGAATAAATTAGCCAGAGATAGCTAGCATGTTCTCTGGCATGGATTAGCTAGCATGTTCCCTGGCGTGGGTTTTTTATGTGTCAAGTCTGTTGGCCAACTAAGATAAATATCAGGTATCCTGAACACTTTTTAGTAAAATAGTCTCATAGGAACTGATTAAACGTCAACAAAATGTTAAAAATAAAACTATATAACCACAAAAGAGGAGATAATCTCATGGTCTGAAAAAGCAAACAGGATTAATGAAAAAAATTACCAGAGATATCTAGCATGTCCTCTGGCAGCTGCAAGAAGTCTAGTATAAAGGTGTTTCTTGAAATGGAAGAAATGTTTGTAAGTCTCTTTCCATCTTTCAATTAGAATTTTTCCCTTGTTGAGAATGCGTGCAAAGTGGCCCTCGATTGACAATCACAAAAAATCAAGGGAGTGTTCTCCCAACAGTCAAAAAAACACCTTTTGAAATGGAAGAACTGTTTGGTAAATCTCTTTCCATCTTTCAATTAGAAATTTTCCCTTGTTGAGAATGCGTACAAAGTGGCCCTGGATTGACAAATATCACAAAAAATCAAGGGAGTGTTCTTCCAACAGTCAAAAAACTGAAGTTTTGCAGTCACTCAAATGTGTGAGGTACCAATTCGATATCACTGTTTAACTTTCCGTCATGTTCCTCTCAACTATTTGGTCATCTTACAATATCTCAAAGTGATTTGACATCACCAAAAATCACATACAATGCCCCCCCAGTGTTTGCTGTAGCTTGGGAATAAACTCAACTATACCAAATCTTGTATATTCTATATATCTTGATAAAATTTGTACTAGGTCAAATTTACCAACTCAGTGAATGCTTTAGGGCTTATCACAAAATCACGCAATAATATCATAGTATGATTTCCAACGATATGGACCAAAAAACAGAATATCACCATCTTCCCATTTCTGCTTACCACATCAGTAAGACATGTAATAGCGAATAACTGAATCACACAAACACTAATAAAAAGATATCATAAATGTACAGCTTTATGATGTTTCTTGTAAAAGCTAGACCTGAACATGTATTTCTCATTCTTCCATGGTTTTCCAACTTACTGAAACTGTACAAGAAAAACAGAAGGAACGGAGATAAGTTAAGCCCCTAAAGTCAATTCCGTCCAGTGCCGGTGGTTGAGAAGAAATATCCTTATCGCCCTCACTTGGGTCCAAATCCAGCTTGAGACATGTTTACTATGAATGAGATAGTTGCTGGCAAGGTACCAACAATCTCATTCTTCTTCATGGGTTTAAGGGTGAGCTGAGATATAACATGTTAAAAAAAGTGCCAACAAATATTAAGACAACTTGGAATAATAGATTATAAACCCAAAAATCATAAATTACTGGTTGATAAGGTAGATGATGGTCCAATCAGTTGACCTTATTCTATATGTAGTTAAATATACAAGTCTTTACTGATATTGCAATAATCCACGGGTCCCAGGTGCGGAAACATGTTGCTGAACAACTATAGTCTATAATCCGTACCATTTATGTAGGTACACCAATCAAACCAACTGCAAACATTTAAAATTTATTTGTTTGCATTGCTTAAAGTTGCAACAAATGACAAGAACATTTCCCTAAGAATCACTGGACTGTGCCGTGTCATCCTTGTGTTTTACCATACCAGTATCGACAAGATGAGGCACTTCTGCGGCAAGCCAAGGAGCAAGCCCTAGGCACAATGCATGTGCAATTCCAAAACGGGGACTGCCACAAAAAGGACACCATTCAGAGAGACCACACACATAACAAAACCCTAATTAAACTATTCCTACAATTCATGGAATAGAATACTGTACATACCAATTCTTGGCCCACAAAGGCTTGAAATGAATGGTCAAACAAATCTTCCCCCCCCTGTACATCTGCAGCATTTCAATCATTGTTAGATGGACTGAAAAAAACTGATGCACAAATGACAAACCAGAATTTATTAAATCTCAATGTATTTATTGGGAATATTAATGTAGAACAGAATCCCAACACAGGGATATAGTGATATAGCTTGCAACATCATATAGACAACGACCACAAGTCCAAGATGGTCCATTATGCATGGTACTGAGACCACTGGTGGTATCAAATTTCAATACAACTGAATGAGATACTACACATCAACCCGGGAACTTACAGATAAAAAGAGAATCTTATGACTTTTAAAAAACATTTGTAGCATCAATACTGTAATCAAATGCACTAAACAAATTTAAGAATCAGAAAGACAATTAGAATTAATATTATGATTATGAACAATATAAGAAAATAAATGGTTAAATTGCTGAAGAAATTGCATAAAAATGCAACTTTGGTTCCATAAACCTAAGCACTGGGAAAAAACAAAAAATAGGGTCGAGAAAAATAATATCCATAATTATAAATGAAAGAAAAATTTTAAAATAAACATTAAAGCTCAAAAATTTCCAAAACGCCATTGCCAAATATAAGGGACTTAAAGGATCCAAACTGATACCAATGACTGAAATGTTTCAACAACCAAAGTCTTAAAACGTTTAAGATGAATGTTATTTGGTTTGGTGATAAAGCAGGGTTAGTGTGATTCCATTCAGGGTTCAAATCCACCCAAAGGCATGTTTGTCCCTCATAGGCTGGTGCGCCCATAAAAGCAGGTGGTTTGTGGTCAGGACCAGCCGCAAGTCCCAGGCCAATTTGACCAAGAGAAAGCCCTGCAGCTCAGGCAAAGGATTGCTATCACAAGTCCACTTTCTTTTGTTGACAGGAAACATCTATCACAACCAAAAAATACATATGCAGCCATGCAATCACAAGAGTACGAAGTCGAGACTAACAACAATAAGTAACGAGTGAAATTAATTACAAGCCAAATGAATCAAATAAAACCAGCACATGAAAGCTTACAAATACCCAAATAAAAGTCTGGGAGCAAAATTGAGAATAGAATTTTGTCAAAAGGCTCTAGGTTGGATGGTGAAGAGTGTTTCATAGCCTCACCAAGGTTTAAATCTCTCATAAACACGTTTTACTTCTCGAAGGCTGTCTTCTCGTAGTTATTTCATGCCGTTGGGCCAGGGACAAGTCCCGATCGAAATTGACAGGATGTATACCCTACCTGGGGCATCTTAGCTGGAGGAGTTCTCCAGTATTGCCAGCCAGCTACATTCAATTGCAAAATTCCTTAATGGGGAAGGGCACACGTTCCAAATTTATGGAAGTATCTTATCTCCAAACCAAAAAATTTATATGTTCCTATGAATTTGCGAGAAGATAAATAAATAAGTACCTTGGCAGTTTTCCCATCGAGCTCTGGTAATTCGATTTCAGGAGCAGTGGCCGGGTATGTGACAGGAATATCGAATTGCAGATCGAATTCATATTTGAGGAGATTGTGAATGTACCAGCACTTGCCAGTCCATCGAGTGCCATCTGCGTTGGCTGAGATCCTGAACCAGTCATTGTCGTTGGCTTTGTTCATACCCATGTATTTGATAAGGGACTGGTACTCTTCCTTCAGCCGTTGGGTCCAAGCAGCTCCATCCCTGGGGCCTGCCCTGGTAGATAGCAGAGGTATCTTCTGCACAGTAGATTTCGTGTTCGAATCCCATCCCTCCATTTTCTCAGTCTCTTGTTCCGCAACAGTTGTCTAGACTTTCGGCTGGAAATTTCTCTGCGTCTTCCGAATATTTACCGAGGAATATGAATATTTAAATGCTGCTCAAAAAAATTACAAAGTTGAGTGAGGAACATGAACAGATTTAAGCGCAAAAGCAAGTGGGGTATAACAACTAAAATGGGTTCAATTATTTATCACGAGCTGATTTTAATTGTTTATATTTATTTTGTATATCAAGGTTAATTTAAATGGGTTAAATTATTTATAATTAGTTAATTGCGCCTAGCTCTCTAGCTCTTCCCTACTAAGTTTACTACTAAGTTTAATATGAAAGATGATGTTGTCCTGTCATGTTACATAAACACTTTCTATGTAAATACTTTTTATTAATCAAATTTAAAAAAAAAAAAAAAAAAAAATTGAAAAATAAGAAGTACAAATATGTGTATAATTGAAATTATAATTATATAATTAAAATTTTAACTATATATTTGAGATGGGGTGTGCAAATGGAGGTTACAGATGTCTTGGACACGGTGTTTTCGTAACACTTGTATTACACAATGGTGGAGGTGGCATGACACAGTTAATGTCACAGTAATAGTAATGTGTGTCATTTGGTATGTTAAATTCTGGCTGAGGGTGATGAATGGATGATAGTTAAGGATTTTTGTACAAGGAGGCGAGGTTCTCACCTCGACCTCCAACTATGGTTATCTCTTGTTGTCAATTATTGTTTGGTGGTTGTTTTCAGTTATTCTGCCTTGGGCTCCTCTCTTTGGAGTCTCGGGAGTGTAGTGTTCAATTTGGTTGGAGGTTTTGTATGTTTATATCCCACAAGCTTCTTTTGATCTGGGTAAGGTCTACTTTGTTGGTAATTATTCCTCATTTCAATTTGATTTTCTTTGGGAAGGTATTCTGCCAATTTCCCCGTTATAGCACTTTATGGGTGGCCCATGCTATGTTGTGGTGGTTAATTCGAATTATTTGGGCTAATAGCCATTGGTTTCTTGTTGGGGTGGTGTTGGAGTTTGTAAGTCAAGTGTTTTAGTTTTTTATTCTGCCGCCAATGGTAACTTATCTAGGTTTTTCCCTATTTTTTGAGTCACTACAACAGTCTAAGTATGTGTCTTTGTTTCAGGGTTCAGTCGTTTTGGTGTATAGTCTTGTCGATAACTACTTGGTAATGACCTTGCAGTGTGGGGAGCTTGATAGTTTGTTAGGTATGGGATATTTCAAATGGTTTTATGTTGATGACCTCATTTTTTATCTATTTAGATTTCAGGGCACTCCTCACTGTCTGTCCTCCTCCTTCATTAGCCGAGGCAGCAAATGAGCAATCGACGAGTTGGTGGAAACGTTGGGCATAAAAGGGTGTGCCCTTTCTCTTATGATTCAGTGGTCACAACTTTTAATTATGTTCCTCTTGAGGCACATAAGGAGCTCTTGAAACTGGAAGGTGTTATAATATCCCCAATTTTGATTTTCCACGTTAGAGACAATTTTGGAAAAATGGAAACATTTCTGGCATTAGGACTTAGGGGGAAAATGAAAAATTACGACCTTAGTGGAGAGTGGGGACCACAAAGGGAGAGAGGGCCAACAATTATAAATAGAGCTTGGAGGCCTCCATTTGGTATCTTTGATCATTTGACAATTTAACATTAGTTCTATTGAGTTGCTTATCAAAGACAACCGTGTTGTTCAACATAAGGAATTTTTGAGCAGGAATTCCATCCTCATTTCAGAGAACTTCGAGTGTCTCTAATCCGGATTTATGCAGGAACACAATAAAATACAGAAATAAACATAATTGTAGAGATGTAGCAAAAAATATACTTCATTTCATTAATATCAAATAATTGAAATAAGCTTACAAACATAATAGAAATAAACTAGCTCGGGCGATGGTAGCTTGTCTCTGAGAAGAGATGTGGCAATTACATGCCTCTGAACTGTGTTACAATGAGGCTCAAAGGCCTATTTATTATTGAGAAACAATGGAAAACCATAAACATCCAAAAACCTAACCCTAGGAGATGAAGCGCCAAAACTATCGGCCCCGTTTGGGTAAATTGGTACATCAACTTCCCTCGGTCGTAACTTTGTCATACAACCTCCATTTGACATACACAATACCTTGTTAGAAAGATATATCCAAAGAATCCAACTCTAAAGTGAACAACATTGATTTGAGAACTCTATGTTGGTCTTGGTTTTCCCAAAAAATGTCGTTTAGGGCCTCAAAACAACTCCAGAAGTTTATGACCCGAAAAACTACCAAAAATAGTAAATTGTGCTACAATTAATGTAACTAAAAAACTGAAAGAAACAGTAGTGGGGCCCTAAGTTGAATAGGCAGGTGGCCACCAATATCCACTTGGATCAGTCCTCCCCCCTTAGGAAGAAATGGTCCCCATTTTGTTGAGTTCCTCCATGAGATGAGGAAACTTCTACTAAACTTGGTTCCTGGTGAGCCACTTGCCTTGTTGTAGGAGTTGACCAACTTTGCAAACACGTTACAACTGGATCTTTTGCATGCGAGTGTTCTTGATCTACTTGTCCATGATCCGGTTAGTTGTGGCATGTTCCATGCAGTCGAGGTTTAGCTTTATTGGTGTGTTGTTATACCATGTCTGATGTGTACAATAATGGTGGAAAGTAGGGTCGAAGGTGGTCCACATTGAACACCGCATGCAGACCAAGGAATGGTGGAATACTGAGCTCGAAGACATTGTCCCTGACAACCTTGGTGATGGTGTATGTCCCATATAGTAGCGGGTGAAGCTTGCGGTGGGGTCCAGCGAGGTGCTCCTTCTGCAAATGTAGCCAAACTTTGTCACCCACCTGGAACATGTGTGGCACCCGATGCTAATCATGTTGTTTCTTGTACTTAGCATTGGCTCTGTCCAAGATATCACGGGCCTATTGGCGAATGTGTTGAATGCGCTCAATGAAGTTGTTCGCCTTGTCTACTTCAGACTAGACATGAGCTGAATCTACCTGAGTAGCTGTAAATGGTATGGCCACATCAATGGGACATGGTGGCTCGAATCCCAAGGCCACCTCAAAGGGGTTGTGGCCAGTTGAGTTGTGGAGAGCCCGGTTATAGCTGTGTTGGACATAGTGGAAGCCTTCATCCATGTGCGTGAATGCTTTGATTTGTACATGCGGAGAATGTGTATGATTATCCTGTTAACGACCTCTATTTAGCCATTAGTTTGGGGGTGGAAAGTTGTGGACTTAGTGAGCTTGGTGTCCAGCATCGACCGGAGACTTGACCAAAATGTACTGAGGAACCTGTTGTCCTGATCTAAGATAATGGATTGTGGGATCCCAAAGTGTACCCACACTCGCTCAAAGGAGAGTTTAACAATGGCTTCTGCTGTAATATTTTTCTGGCATTGGGACTTACGGGGAAGATGAAAAATTACGACCTTAGTGGAGAGTGGGGACCACAAGGAGAGAAAATTCGATCCAAGAGGCAATTCACACTAGTGAGAAGAGAGAGAGAAAGGAAGGGGTGAAAATTAGTGAAGGTGGGGACCATAAAGGGAGAGAGGGCCAATAATTATAAATAGAGCTTGGAGACCTCCATTTGGTATTTTTGATCATTTGACAATTTAACATTAGTTCTATTGAGTTGCTTATCAAAGACATCTGTGTTGTTCAACACAAGGAATTTCCGAGCAGGAATTCCATCCTCATTTCAGGTAACTTCGAGGGTCTCTAATCCAGATTTATGCAGGAACACAATAAAATACAGAAATAAACATAAATGTAGAGATGCAGCAAAAAATATACTTCATTTCATTAATATCATATAATTGAAATAAGCTTACAGACAGAATATAAATAAACTAGCTCGGGCGATGGTAGCTTGTCTCCGAGAAGAGATGTGGCAATTACATGCCTCTGAGCTATGTTACAATGAAGCTCAAAGGCCTATTTATTATTGAGAAACAATGGAAAACCATAAACATCCAAAAACCTAACCCTAGGAGATGAAGCGCCAAAACTATCGGCCCCGTTTGGGTAAATTGGTACATCAACTTCCCTCGGTCGTAAATTTTTCATACAACCTCCATTTGGCACACACAATACCTTGTTAGAAAGATATATCCAAAGAATCCAACTCTCAAGTGAACAACATTGATTTGAGAACTTTACGTTGGTCTTGGTTTTCCCAAAAAATGTCGTTTAGGGCCTCAAAACGACTCCAGAAGTTTATGACCCGAAAAACTACCAAAAATAGTAAATTGTACTACTATTAATGTAACTGAAAAACTGAAAGAAACAGTGGTGGGGCCCTAAGTTGAATAGGCAGGTGGCCACCAATATCCACCTGGATCAGTCCTCCCCCCTTACGAAGCAATGGTCCCCATTTTGTTGAGTTCCTCCATGAGATGAGGAAACTTTTGCTGAACTTGGTCCCTGGTGAGCCACTTGCCTTGTTGCAGGAGTTGACCAACTTTGAAAACCCATTACAACTAGATCTTTTGCGTACGAGTGTTCTTTATCTACTTGTCCATGATCTGGTTAGTTGTGGCATGTTCCATGCAGTCGAGGTTTAGCTCTATTGGTGTGTTGTTATACCATGTCTGATGTGTACAATAATGGTGGAAAGTAGGGTCGAAGGTGGTCCACATTGAACACCGGGTGCTGACCAAGGAATGGTGGAATACTAAGCTCGAAGGCATTGTACCTGAAAACCTTGGTGATGGTGTATGTCCCATATAGCAGCGGGTGAAGCTTGCGGTGGGGTCCAGCGAGGTGCTCCTTCTGCAAATGTAGCCAAACTTTGTCACCCACCTGGAACATGTGTGGCACCCGATGCTAATCATGTTGTTTCTTGTACTTAGCATTGGCTCTGTCCAAGATATCATGGGCCTATTAGCGAATGTGTTGAATGCGCTCAATGAAGTTGTTCGCCTTGTCTACTTCAGACTAGACATGAGCTGAATCTACCTGAGTAGCTGTAAATGGTATGGCCACATCAATGGGACATGGTGGTTCGAATCCCAAGGCCACCTCAAAGGGGTTGTGGCCAGTTGAGTTGTGGAGAGCCCGGTTATAGTTGTGTTGGAAATAGTGGAAGCTTTCATCCATGTGCATGAATGCTTTGATTTGTACATGCGGAGAATGTGTACGATTATCCTGTTAACGAACTCTATTTAGCCATTAGTTTGGGGGTGGAAAGTTGTGGACTTAGTGAGCTTGGTGTCTAGCATCGACCAGAGACTTGACCAAAATGTTCTTAGGAACCTGTTGTCCCAATCTAAGATAATGGATTGTGGGATCCCAAAGTGTACCCACACTCGCTCAAAGGAGAGTTTAACAATGGCTTCTGCTGAAATATTTTTCTGGCATTGGGACTCAGGGGGGAAATGAAAAATTACGACCTTAGTGGAGAGTGGGGACCACAAGGAGAGAAAATTCGATCCAAGAGGCAATTCACACTAGTGAGAAGAGAGAGAGAAAGGAAGGGGTGCAAATTAGTGAAGGTGGGGACCACAAAGGGAGAGAGGGCCAATAATTATAAATAGAGCTCGGAGACCTTCATTTGGTATTTTTGATCATTTGACAATTTAACATTAGTTCTATTGAGTTGCTTATCAAAGACAACTGCGTTGTTCAACACAAGGAATTTCCGAGCAGGAATTCCATCCTCATTTCAGGTAACTTCGAGGGTCTTTGATCCGGATTTATGCAGGAACACAATAAAATACAGAAATAAACATAAATGTAGAGATGCAGCAAAAAATATACTTCATTTCATTAATATCATATAATTGAAATAAGCTTACAGACAGAATATAAATAAACTAGCTCGGGCGATGGTAGCTTGTCTCCGAGAAGAGATGTGGCAATTACATGCCTCTGAACTGTGTTACAATGAGGCTCAAAGGCCTATTTATTATTGAGAAACAATGGAAAACCATAAACATCCAAAAACCTAACCCTAGGAGATGAAGTGCCAAAACTATCAGCCCCATTTGGGTAAATTGGTACATCAACTTCCCTCGGTTGTAACTTTGTCATACAACCTCCATTTGACACACACAATACCTTGTTAGAAATATATATCCAAAGAATCCAACTTTCAAGTGAACAACATTGATTTGAGAGCTCCACGTTGGTCCTGGTTTTCCCAAAAAACGTCGTTTAGGGCCTCAAAACGACTCCAGAAGTTTATGACATGAAAAACTGCCAAAAATAGTAAATTGAGCTACAATTAATGTAATTGAAAAACTGAAAGAAACAATGGTGGGGCCCTAAGTGGAATAGGTAGGTGGCCACCAATATCCACCTGGATCAATCCTCCCCCCTTAGGAAGCAATGATCCCCATTATGTCGAGTTCCTCCATGAGATGAGGAAAATTTTGCTGAACTTGGTCCCTGGTGAGCCACTTGCCTTGTTGCAGGAGTTGGCCAACTTTGAAAACCCGATACAACCGGATCTTCTACGTGCGAGTGTTCTTGATCTACTTGTCCATGATCCGATTAGTTGTGGCATGTTCCATGCAGTTGAGGTTTAGCTCTATTGGTGTGAGTTGTTATACCATGTCTGATGTGTACAATAATGGTGGAAAGTAGGGTCGAAGGTGGTCCACATTGAACACCGGGTGCAAACCAAGGAATGGTGGAATACTGAGCTCGAAGGAATTGTCCCTAACAACCTTGGTGATGGTTTATGTCCCATATAGCAGCAGGCGAAGCTTGCAGTGGGGTCCAACGAGGTGCTCCTTCTGCAAATGTAGCCAAACTTTGTCACCGACCTGTAACATATGTGGCACCCGATGTTAATCATGTCATTGCTTGTACTTAGCATTGGCTCTGTCTAAGATATCATGGACCTTTTGGTGAATGTGTTGAATTCTCTCAATGAAGTTGTTCGCCTTGTCGACTTCAGACTAGACATGAGCTAAATCTACCTAAGTAGCTATAAATGGTATGGCCACATCAATGGGACATGGTGGCTCGAATCCTAAGGCCACCTCAAAGGGGTTGTAGCCAGTTGAGTTGTGGAGAGCCTGGTTATAGTTGTGTTGGACATAGGGGTGGCTTTCATCCATGTGCGTGGATGCTTTGATTTGTACATGCAGAGAATGTATACAATTACCCTATTGACGACCTCTATTTAGCCATTATTTTGGGGGTGGAAAGTTGTGGACTTAGTGAGCTTGGTGTCCAGCATTGACTAGAGACTTGACCAAAATGTATTGAGGAACCTGTTGTCTCGATCTAAGATAATGGGCTGCAGGATCCCAAAGTGTACCCACACTCACTCAAAGAAGAGTTTAACAATGTCTTCTGCTGTAATATTTTTCTGGCATTGGGACTTAGGGGCAAAATGAAAAATTATGACCTTATTGGAGAGTGGGGACCACGAGGAGAGAAAATTCTATCCAAGAGGCAATTCACACTAGTGAGAGGAGAGAGAGAAAGTAAGGGGTGCAAATTAGTGAAGGTGGGGACCACAAAGGGAGAGAGGGCCAACAATTATAAATAGAGCTTGGAGGCCTCCATTTGGTATCTTTGATCATTTGAAAATTTAACATTAGTTCTATTGAGTTGCTTATCAAAGACAACTGTGTTGTTCAACACAAGGAATTTCCGAGCAGGAATTCCATCCTCATTTCAGAGAACTTCGAGTGTCTCTGATCCAGATTTATGTAGGAACACAATAAAATACAGAAATAAACATAAATGTAGAGATGCAGCAAAAAGTATACTTCATTTCATTAATATCAAATAATTGAAATAAGCTTATAAACAGAATATAAATAAACAAGCTCGGGCGATGGTAGCTTGTCTCCAAGAAGAGATGTGGCAATTACATGCCTCTGAACTGTGTTACAATGAGGCTCAAAGGCCTATTTATTATTGAGAAACAATGGAAAACCATAAACATCCAAAAACCTAACCCTAGGAGATGAAGCGCCAAAACTATTGGCCCTGTTTGGGTAAATTGGTACATCAACTTCCCTCAGTCGTAACTTTGTCATACAACCTCCATTTGACACACACAATACCTTGTTATAAAGATATATCCAAAGAATCCAACTTTCAAGTGAACAACATTACTCTGAGAACTCCACGTTCGTCTTGGTTTTCCCAAAAAACGTCTTTTAGGGCCTCAAAACGACTCCAGAAGTTTATGACCCGAAAAACTGCCAAAAATAGTAAATTGTGCTACAATTAATGTAACTGAAAAAATGAAAGAAACAATGGTGGGTCCCTAAGTGGAATAGGCAGGTGGCCACCAATATCCATCTGGATCAATCCTTCCCCCTTAGGAAGCAATGGTCCCCATTGTGTTGAGTTCTTCCATGGGATGAGGAAACTTCTGCTGAATTTGGTCCCTGGTGAGCCACTTGACTTGTTGCAAGAGTTGGCTAGCTCTGAAAACCCAATACAACCTGATCTTCTACATGCGAATGTTCTTGATCTACTTGTCCATGATCCAATTATTTGTGGCATGTTCCATGCAATCGAGGTTTAGCTCTATTGCTGTCAGTTGTTATACCATGTCTGATGTGTACAATAATGGTGGAAAGTAGGGTCGAAGGTGGTCCACATTGAACATCAGGTGCAGACCAAGGAATGGTGGTATACTGAGCTCGAAGGCATTGTCCCTGAAAACCTTGGTGATGGTGTATGTCCCATATAGCAGCGGGCGAAGCTTGCAGTGGAGTCCAGTGAGGTGCTCCTTCTGCAAATGTAGCCCAAATTTGTCACCCACCTAGAACATGTGTGGCACCCGATGCTAATCATGTCGTTGCTTTTACTTAGCATTGGATTTGTCCAAGATATCATGGACCTATTGGTGAACATGTTGAATAATCTCAATGAAGTTGTTCGCCTTGTCGACTTCAGACTATACATGAGTCGAATCTACCTGAGTAGCTGTAAATGGTATGGCCACAACAATGGGACGTGGTGGCTCGAATCCCAAGGCCACCTCAAAGGGGTTGTGGCCATTTGAGTTGTGGAGAGCCCGATTATAGCTGTGTTGGACATAGGGGAGGCTTTCATCCCATGTGCACGAATGCTTTGATTTGTACATGAAGAGAATGTGTACGATTATCCTGTTGACGACCTCTCTTTAGCCATTAGTTTGGGGGTGGAAAGTTGTGGACTTAGTGAGCTTGGTGTCCAGCATCAACTAGAGACTTGACCAAAATTTACTGAGGAAATTTTTGTCCTGATCTAATATAATGGACCGTGGGATCCCAAAGTGTACCCACTCTCGCTCAAAGAAGAGTTTAACAATGGCTTCTGCTGTAATGTGAGCACTGGTGTAGAGAAGAGGCGATGTTTCAACTTTGCGAAAGCCTTCTTTTGAGATTTAGACCAAAATAAATTTTCTTTTTCTCCTCCCTTGGTCACTTGACTCAAAGGACAAGTGATATGAGAGAACCCCAACACGAACCTGCGGTAGAAATTGGCAAGACCAAGAAAATTATTGAGCTCTGTTAGTGTGGTTGGGGCTGGCCAATCCTGAATGACCTAGATCTTGGTTGGGTCCACATGCTCCCCCTTCTCATCAATAATGTACCCCAGATATTGAACCTGGGTCATGCCAAAAGTGCATTTCTCCAAATTGGCACACAACTTGTGTTGCCGCAGTGTTTGGAGGACCTGTCAGATGTGGTGGAGGTGCTCTTCCCAACTATGACTGAAGATCAGGATGTCATCCAAATAAAACACCACGAATGAGTTAGTGAATGGCAACAAGATGTCATCCATCAACCTCATGAAGGTTGCAGGAGCATTCGTCAAACCGAAAGGCATGACCAGCCATTCAAAAAGGCCCTTCTTGGCTTTGAAGGCAGTCTTCCACACATCGGAGGGTTCGAATGGTACCTGGTGATACCCGGACTTCAAGTCAATATTGCTGAAATATTTGGCCCCCTTAATTTGGTCCAAAAGGTCATCAATATGTGGGATCTAATATATATTATGGACAATGATCTTGTTCAGCGATCGATAATCAATACAGTCTCCAAGCCACATCCTTCTTCTACACCAACAATATCGAGCTCCCACGTGGTGGTGAACTCGGTCGGATGTGACCTTTTTGCAATAACTCCTGAATCTGCCTCTTGATTTCATCGTTCTCTAGAACATAGCGCCAATAGATTGGTCCATTGGGTACTAGCAAAATTGGGGCCAGATCGATGGGGTGCTTGACTTGACAGTGTAGAGGCACCCCTGCAGGTGAGGTGAAGATGTCCCCATAATCCTCCACGACCTTTTCCATTTGTTGTTGCCGTGCAGAGGAGCCCTGTTTGGAGGTCATGGCCACATACTTATTCTTGCCCTGAGGGTGGATCATAAGGAAAAAAAAATTCATGGTTTGGGAAATGAGCTTATTGCATTGCTTCGCGGTGATCAAAGAGATGGCGGTAGGTGGTGCTACCTCTGGTATCCTATACAACTTATTACCCTAAGTAACAATAACATTGCGAGGTCGAGACTCATACACAACATGTCGCTTCCACAAGTATGGTTAGCCTAATAATACATCAAAAAATTCAAGAGGAGCAACATCACATAATACCTCATCCGTGAAGGGCTTGATGTTGTAGGGAAGGCGACACTACTGGCTGACGCAAAGATCCCGTCCTTGGTGAAGCCACCCGATGGCGTATGGTTGTGGGTGTGCTATGATTGGCAGGCCTAGTTGCTTCACGACCTCTACTTAAATGAGATTCTTTTGGCTCCCACTGTCGAAAATGAATTGCAGTGGGGAACCCTTCACCCACATCTGGGAATGGAAGAGGCATCCCCCCTCCTTTGGACCTTCGAGTTCTTCCTTCTGGATCTTGGTGGTGGCAATGGTGGCACTGGGCTCCGCATCGATAATCTACCTCTGATTGTCATTCCCCTTGTTAGGTTCTGACTCAGAGCTAGAACATGCATCTGATTCACAAGCCTTCATTTCGGCCACAAGTGACTTCTTGGTCTGACACACTTGTGTTGTGAGTGGAGCTCTTATGGAACTCGCACCACTTTCCCGTGTCCTTCTTTGGCTTCGTGGTGTTGTTGTTGAGATTGCAACAAGATGATGAGCTTAGTGAAAAGAGTCGCCTTCACTAAGTGGGCCCGCAGGCTATTTTTGGCGCAAAGTCTATTTTTAGACTATGTCTATTTTTAGACATGTCGATCATATTCTATGAGTTGCAGGATGCTATTTGTGGATGGTTGGTCAAGTTGGAAAAATAGATGGACTTCTGTTTTTAGACATATTGGGCGGAATCTATTTTTAGATTGCCAGTCTAAAAATAGATATGTCGAATATTATTAGCTCTTAATAATATTTGGACTATAAACATTATCTTATTCTCTTGGAGCACTTCAGTTAAGTGCACAGATGTGGCACAGGAGCTGACAGAAGGAATTACGCTATTCCTGAGGGTTAAGTGGAACTATTGCATGGATACTTCAGTTAGAACTCATGTGACAGAGTTTGGTGGAGTTGATTGAGGAGTTAATGGAGTTGTGTTCAGTTTAACTAATCTAAACATAGTTGAGCTAGTTGTATTTAGTCTAATTGATTAATACACTAGTGAAGAGTGGTGTGAATTAATTATTAATTAATTCACTAATTATAAACTCATTAATCAACTAAAGAATACATCAGTTAACTTCAGTGCATGGACAGTTTCAGTGGAGACCAGTGCAAAGATAGGTGAAAGAGCAGGTTAACTATCAATTGTGACTATACTGTTGAATATCAACTACCAATGATTGGAGGAGCCCATGAGGATTGCGCAGTACAAGCCAGGTGGTTCAAGTTATTTAATGAGCCATCCTAAAACATTGATTACGCAATAGAGGCTGGCTATCAGGTGGCAGAGATTGGAGCATGTGTTTTGCTAGATCTAGCTTGATTAGTGTGTAGCAATTGGAGGTTGTGCTGAGAGCTTGTGAGGAGATTTGTACAATGATTGTTACATGATCTCTATGAAATATAATATACATATAGTTGGGGGTTTTCAGCTTTAAGCTTTCCCATGAAATACTGTGTTCATATGTGTGAATGTTTATGGTTTTAATGTGCGCATGCGATTGTTTTTATTTCCGAAATTAATGATCAATGGTAGAAGAGATTTTGTATTGTGCATGAAGATAAAATAGTGTGTGATCAAGAGAATCTCGGTGAATAATATATCAGTTATTCAAATTTTCTACAGTTGTTCTTCGCTTGCGGCTTCAATGGGTTGTCCTGGACCACCCTGCCTTGACCTTGTCCTTTGGTTTGTGGTTTGGGGGTGCCTTTCCATTGTTTACGATTCACAGATCCAAAGTCTCGCTTATTCTGTTTGAATTCCCGCTCAATCTTGGAAGCATACTAGCATGTTGCACCAAACGAGGAGATGTCGAGGAACTCCATTTCCTCCTCGATGTATCTATGCAGAAAACTCTGGTACTTAAGCACCAAATGTTTCTTTAAATCTTTAATACCCAAATTTGTGCGCAAGGTATGGAACGGATTTGTCAGCTCATGCACATCTTGATCTCCATTGGGGGGATTTTGAGGTCTAAAATGGGCCTCCTAAAGAAATTATAAAATAATAGTGGAAATAATAAAACAAGATTAGATTACATCATCAAATTTTAGAGGGAAAAAAGAAAAAAAATACTTTTTTTAACTCATATTTTCAACTTATCTCCCTATGTGTTTACTCATTCCTCATCCAAGGAGTACCCATGTTGCATACTTTCGATGGACTCTGCTACACAAAAAATTAGAAATACATGAAAAACGTGATTGCAATAATGTTTTTTCAAGTATTTCTCATTTTTCGTGTAGCAAGGTCCATTAAAAATATGCAACATGGGTACTCTTTGGATGAGGAATTAAATTGTGCAACCAACGAGTACTCTCACTTGAAATTAGATTAAAACCTTAGAAATATAATTTTAAAATACAAGTTGAAAAAATAGCTTTATTTTTTTATTATTTTTTAATATTTTTACTTTTTTACCCCAAAAATGGTGAATCATACCCCATGGTTGAAATCATCATCTTGCATTCTATTGATTCTTATAAATTTTCTTTTGGCTGTACATTTTTCATAGGAGGCCCATTTTAGACCTCAAAATGACTCTAATGTTTGTTGTTTCTAAGAAATTTTCGGAGAAAATCACATAAAAGAAATTTTTGTCGACGCGTTTCGAACCAACCAGTGTGGTTCATCATCAGGACAAGATGATGAACCACACTGGTTGGTTCGAAACGCGTTGACAAAAATTTCTTTTATGTGATTTTCTCTGAAAAATTCTTAGAAACAATTCATGGATCACAGAAGCAATATTCCTAATATCTAATGTTTGTTGCCGTAGCGTAGTACATTGTATGTACTTGTCCTCGTAGCTCCCAATGGGATAGTATTGTTCCTTGATGGTGTCTCAGAAAGAATTCCAAGTGGGTGCGATTGAGAACAAGGAGTATTCCCCCTCATCCTTTTTCTCACAGTAGGCTTCCCAGCAATCCTTGACATGGGGGGTGGCTTTGAGGAGTGAAAAAGTAATCTTTTCTCGATTGGAAAAGTCATGAACAGAAAAATATCCTTCTAATAGATTCAACCATCTATCTATGGCATTTGCATCTATTTGGGCCTCAAATATGGGAATGTTGAAGTTAACTTGTACCTTAAAAGTAGTGGCACCTCCAAAGTGGTTTTCGAATGAAGATGTGTCCTCAATGGGTGGCCGTCGAAGGATTTGGGTAAAGTTATCCATCATCGCGTTCCTCTGTTTCTTGAGGGCCTCCTCGAGCAAAATTTTGATAGGATCTCCAACTCCCTCATCTTTCTTTTCCTCTGCCATGGGATGTTGTCGGGGTTTGCGAGGCTGATCTTGCAAAGGTTCAACCAAATCGATCTGTAACTCCTTATACCACGATCTCGTTGGGGACATGCAAAGAAAGATCGAGAAAGAGTAGACCGCTTTGATACCACTTATCCTGATTTATGCTGGAACGCAATAAAATACAGAAATAAATTTAGATGCAAAGATGGAACATAAAATATACTTCATTTTATTAATATCAAATAACTTAAATAAGCTTACAGACAGAATGGAAATAAACTAGCTCGGGCGATGGTAGCTTATCTATGAGAAGGGATGTGGGGGACACATGCCTTCGAATTGTGATACAATGAGGCTCGAAGGCCTATTTATTATTGAGAAACAATGGAAAATCTTAAACATCCAAAAACCTAAACATAGGAGATGAAGTGCAAAAACTATGGGCCCCATTTGGATAACTTAGTACATCAACTTCCTAGGGTCGTAACTTTGGCATACAATCTCCATTTGACGTGCACAATACCTAGTTAGAAAGATCTATCCAAGAACTCTGAATTTCAAGTGACCAAAATTGGTTAAAGCCTAAATTTTGATCCCTATTAAACCAAAAAACTTCGTTTAGGGCCTCAAAACGGCTCCAAAAGTTTAGGACCCGAAAAACTGCCAAAAATAGTAAACCGTGCTACAATTAAGGAAGCTGAAAAACTAAAAGAAACAACGGAGGGGCCCCAAGTGGAATAGGCAGGTGGACACTAGTATCCACTTGGATTAGTCCTCCCCCCTTAGGAAGCAATGGTCCCCATTGCGTTGAGTTACTCCGTGAGATGAGGAAACTTCTGCTGAACTTGGTCCTTGGTGAGCCACTTGCCTTGGTGCAAGAGTTTTCCAACTTTGGCAACCCGATACAGCTGGATCTTCAGCATGTGAGTGTTCTTGATATGCTTGTCCATGATTCGATCAGTTGTGGTATGTTCCATGCAATCAGGCTTTAGCTCTATTGGTGTGAGTTGTTCTACCATGTCTAATGTGTTCAGTAATGGTGGAAAGTAGGGCCGAAGGAGGTCCACATTGAACAATGGGTGCAAACCAAGGAATGGTGGAATACTGAGCTTGAAGGAATTTTCCCTGACAACCTTGGTGATGGTGTATGGCCCATATCACATTGGGTGAAGCTTTCAGTGGAGTCCAACGAGGCACTCCTTCTGCAAATGTAGCCAAACTTTGTCACCCACCTGGAACTTTTGTAGCACTAGATGCTGATCACGTCGCTCCTTATACTTAGCATTGTCTATGTCAAATATGTCATGGAATTGTTGATGAATTTTCTGAATGCGGTCAAAGAAGTTGTTCACTTTGTTGGCTTTAGACTAGACATGATCTGAATATGCTTCAGTTGCTGCAAATGGTACGACCGCATCAATGAGACATAGTGGTTGGAATTTCAAGCCCACCAGAAAGGGTCTGTCACCAGTTGAGCCATGGAGATCCTATTTATAGTTGTGTTGGACATAGGGGAGGATTTCATCCCATGTGCATGGATGCTTCGAGTTGTACATGTGTAGAATGTGTACGATCATCTCGTTGACGACCTCTGTTTGGCCATCAGTTTTGGGGTGGAAAGATGTGGACTTAGTGAGCTTGGTGTCCAGCATCGACCAGAGACTTGACCAAAATGTACTGAGGAAATTGTTGTCCCGATATGAGATAATGGACTGTGAGATCTGAAAGTGTACCCACACTCGCTTAAAGAAGAGTTTAGCAATGACTTCTGTTGTGATATTCTTCTTGGAGGCTGCCATAATGGTTATCTTAGAGAATATGTCGATGACCACAAAAACACAACCATTACCATGCTTGGTAGAAGGAAGGCCTGACATGTAATCCATGGAGTTAGACTCCCACGACTGATTAGGGGTAGGAAATAGAGTATATAGGCCTTGCTTCTCGATGGTTGGTTTGGAAATGGCGTTGGTAGTGAAGGATCTAATGTACTTTCCGACATCATGTCGAAGTTTCTGTTGGGTATGTGTTATATTCTTTCCACGACTAGTCACGCACTGGGGGGGAAAAATCCCCCCTGTACGTTGTGACGGGTGCAGCAGGGGGGCCGGTAGCCCCCCCTGTTTGAGGTCCGGGGCAACGACCCAGGAAATTTTTTTTGGACCCTATTTTTCGGTAGGCGAACTCGCCCATGGTTTTGTGCATGGGTTTGCACATGGTTTTTGGGCATGATGGTTTTTTGGCCCCTGGTATTTTGTAGATCTGGTCAAGGGAAATACGATTATGTTCTAATCCAAGGTAATTGATTGGGGTTTATGTATGCTTCGGCATGTATATATTTGTGTTGTAACACTAAATGTAATATAATGAAAAATCAAGCTGGTCGTCCTGATTTGGGATCCAGGGGAAAATCTCTGTGTATATCTGTTTGATGTTTTATGCTCTCACTATTGTTTATTTTCTATTTTAAGATTCGTTTGCAGATAATTTCTGTACAGGGTTAAAACCTACATTTGGTATCAAAGTTGTTTCAGCTTCAAGGGGACGCCTTTGCTGTTGAGGGGTTTTTTGCTCGGGCCTGAGGTAGACCCTATTCAGTGGGAGATCTGCGAGATCGATTCTTGCAGTGAAGGAAGATGGCGAGCGGCGAGAAGATATATATTGAGAAATTTAATGGTCAGAGTTTTGAGTTGTGGAAGCTCAAGATGGAGGATCTGCTGGTGGATAAGGATCAGTGGATCACGGTAGATCAGGGTATTAAACCAATGGCAATGTCAGATGAAGACTGGAAGAAGCTGGATCAAAAGGCAAAGAGCACAATACGGTTGTGTGTCTCAGATTCAGTATTGTTGAATGTATTTGGGGAAGCTATGGCGAAGACCTTGTGGGACAAGCTAGGGAATTTGTACCAATCTCAGTCTCTGGTGAATAAATTGTTCCTGCGAAAAAAGCTGTATAACCTGAGGATAAAGGATGGAGACTCGGTAACAGAGCATTTGAATGCCTTCAATACCATGGTAAGCCAGTTATCATCTGTTGATATTAAAATCTCAGATGAAGATAAGTGCGTCAGTTTGTTGTGTTCTCTACCAGATTCGTGGGACAGTCTAGTTATTGCAATAGGTAGCAATACAACTACCTTGAATTTTGATGACATTGTCTCAGCCTTGTTGTCGGAGAAATGAGACGGAGAAATATGGAGGGTCGGAATGGAGATGTCTTGTCTATACGAGAAGATCCGGAAACAGAAACAAGAATAACGTTTCGAGTGGAAGATCTAAATCTCCTGGAAAGTTTGTAAAGGTGTGCTGGAAATGTGGAAAGGAAGGGCACTACAAAAAGGACTGCAGATCTAAAGCTCCTGAGAAAGGAAAGGGATCTGATGATGCTCCTTCTGCAGAGGAAAAAACCACCTCAGATGAAGGTGGGGATGTGTATTTGTCTTCTTCTTCAAATACACATGTAGATCATGAGTCATGGTTGATTGACTCGGGTGCATCCTTTCACTTCACTCCCCATAGGGAGTGGTTAATCTACGAGTATGATAAATATGATGGCGGTGATGTATTCTTAGGTGATTATAGGAAGGCCATAATTATCAGACATGGAAAATTCAACCTGAAGCTGCAAGGTGGAAGGATTAGAACACTTCCTGGTGTTCTGCACATTCCTGCATTGGCCAGAAATATGATTTCTGTAAGAAAGATGGATGATTCAGGTGTAAAAACAATGTTCGAGAAAGATACCTATAAGATGGTTCGGGGAGCACTGGTATTAATGCGGGGAGTTCGGATTGGAACTCTGTACAAGCTTCAGGGCATCACTGTTATTAATGGGTGCAACAGTTTTGTGGTTCCTGAAAGTGGAGCGGAAAGCCTAGTGGTCTCTAGAGAAAAGACCATGCTATGGCATCAAAGGCTCGGATATATTGGAGAGAAGGGCCTTCGGATACTACACGGAAATGATATGGTAGAAGGTATGTCTAATAGCTCTCTGGATTTCGATTTCTGTGAACATTGTGTATATGGGAAGCAGAATCAGGTGAGTTTTCCTTCTGGTGCTAAGAGGGCAAACAAGATATTAGAGCTTGTGCACAATGATGTGTTTGGACCCGTGTCAATTCCATTACTGGGTAAGTGTGTGTACTATGTCTCATTCATAGATGACTTCTCAAGGAATACATGGATATATTTCTTAAGGAGTAAATCTGAAGTCTTTGACAGATTTAAAGAATTTAAGGCTTTGGTGGAAAACCAGACAGAGAAGAAGATAAAGGTGTTGAGGATAAATAATGGTGGGGAGTTCTACAAGAAGGAATTTGAAGAGTTCTGTAAGAAGTGTGGTATAGCACGGCAGAAGACTACTCCATACACACCTCAACAAAACGGAGTTGTAGAAAGAATGAACAAAACGCTGATGGAAAAGGAAAGAAGCATGCTTAGTGGTACCGGGATAGGACAAGAATTCTGGGTAGAGGCAGTGGAGACTGCATGTTACTTGGTTAACAAATCACCTTCATCAGTGTTGGAGGATAAGAATCCACATGAGGTATGGACTGGTAAGAAACCCTCTCTTTCACATCTGAGGGTATTTGGATGTGATGCATATTTACATGTTCCAAAGGAGAAAAGGACCAAGTTGGATAATAAATTTGAAAGGTGCATCTTTATTGGGTATAAGGATGGTTTAAAGGGTTACAAGCTTTGGAGCCTGGAAATAAGGAAGGTTGTGTACAACCGATATGTGGTGTTTAGAGAGGTGAAATATGTTGTTAAACATGAAGTCCTACCAAAGGAACCTGAGAAGATAGAGTTTGAGTTAAAGGAGGATGAATTAGACTCTACAATAGAAGAAGACTCTGAAGAGGAAGAGCCACAAACTCCAGTTGTGAGAAGATTAGTTCGGGAAATAAGACAACCAGAAAGGTATAGTCCATCTACTTTCTGTTCAAATTTTTCTTTAACTATAATCGATGATGATCCCAGAACTGTCAGGGAGGTAGTAGATTCAAAGGATGGAAAACTCTGGAAGGAGGCCATGGTTGATGAAATGGCATCCTTGCACAAAAATGAAGCATGGGATCTAGTGGAGTTGTCGTCTGGAAGGAAGCCCATTGGGAGAAAATGGGTGTTTAAGAAGAAGATGAATGTAGAAGGCAAGGTGGAGAAATACAAAGCTCGGTTGGTAGAAAAAGGTTATTCCTAGGTGCTGGGAATTGATTTTGGTGATATTTTTTCTCTTGTTGCCAAAGTTACTTCTATTAGATTACTTTTATCCGTTGCTGCTGCATTTGGTTTTGAGGTAGAATAGATGGATGTGAAGACAACATTCCTTTACGGGGATATGGAAGAGGAGATCTACATGAAACAACCTGAAGGCTTTATGGTGAAGGGGAAGAAATAATTGGTATACAGGTTAAAGAATTCTCTGTATGGGTTAAAGCAGTCACCAAGGATGTGGTATCAGAAATTTGATACCTATATACGGGGACTTGGCTTCACCAGAAGCAAGGAGGATCACTGTGTTTATTTTAAATTAATTGGTAGCTGTGTTATTTATTTGGTATTGTATGTGGATGATATGTTATTGATTGGAAATGACAAAGAAATTATCCAAGATTTGAAGAACCAACTGTTCTCTAAATTCGACATGAAGGATCTTGGTGCTGAAAACTATATTTTGGGCATGGAAATTAAGAGAGATCGGGCAAAGAGGAAGCTCTGGTTAAACCAGAGGAAGTATGTCGAGACTATATTGTGGAGTGTAAATATGCAGGATAGTAAAACGGTGAATGTTCTGATTCCTGTAGGTGTAAAGTTGTCTGCTGAACAATGGCCCAAGACAGAAGAAGAAGAGTAGGATATGTCTCGTGTTCCATATGCAAGTGTAGTGGGTAGCCTGATTTATGCAATGGTTTGTACTAGACTAGACATTGCACATGCAGTGGGAGTATTGAGCAAGTTTATGTCAAACCCAGGGAAGGAGCATTGGACAATAGTGAAGCGGGTTTTCAGATATTTGCGTGGCACTAGTGATTATGGCTTGTGCTACTAGGGAAGACCAGGATTAGAAAGAGTGTTGGAAATTCATGGTTTTGTTGATGCAGACTAGGCTGGAGATCTGGACCAAAGAAGATCTACAAGTGGGTATGTGTTTAGCCTTTTTGGAGGTGCATTCAGTTGGATAAGTAAAAGACAATCTATAGTGGCTCTTTCAACTACAGATGCAGAATACATGGCAGCCACTCATGCAAGCAAGGAAGCAGTTTGGTTGCAGAGATTGTGTTCAAGTATGGGGTTGGTGCAGCAAGCTATAAGGATAGATTGTGATAGCCAAAGTGCAATTTTCTTGGATAAGAACCCTACTTATCATTCAAAGACAAAGCACATTAATGTTCAATATCACGTTGTGAGAGATATCGTTGAGGCTAAAAGGGTGTTGCTGGTAAAGGTGGACACTTTGAAGAATGTTGCAGATGCATTGATGAAATCTGTGAGCACTCAGAAGCTCTCTTGGTGTAGAGAAAAAATGGGTGTTGCAGAGCTGGGATAATGACTAAGCTCTCCTATGGCCCCCTATGGAAAGAAAACAACAAGTGGGAGAATGTTGGGTATGTGTTATATTCTTTCCACGACTAGTCATGCGCGGGGGGGGGGGGTCACAGAGGGGGGCGAAAACTCCCCCTGTACGTTGCGCCGAGCGCAGCAGGGGGGGTGTAGCCCCCCTTGTTCGGGGTCTGGGGCAATGCCCTGGGAAAAAAAATTTGGACCCTATTTTTTGGTGGGCGGACCCACCCATGGTTTTGTGCATGGGTTTGCACATGGTTTTGGGGCATGATGGTTTTTTGGCCCCTGGTATTTTGTATATCCAGTCAAGGGAACTACGGTTATGTTCTAATCCAGGGTTAATGGATTGGGGTTTATGTATGCTTCAACATGTATATATATGTGTTGTAACACTAAAAGGAATATAATGAAAAATCAAGCTGGTCGTGAACTCAGCTGGATGTGACCTTTTTGATGTAGCTCCTTAATCTACCTATTCATTTCATCGTTCTCCAAAACAGAGCGCCGATAGATTGGTCCAATGGGTAGCGATGCACCTGGGGTCATATCGATGGAGTGCTTGACCTGAAAGTGTAGAGGAACCCCTATAGGTGAGGTGAAGATGTCCTCGTAATCCTCCACGACCTTGTCCATCTGTTTTTGTCATGCAAAGGAGCCCTGTTTGGAGGTCGTAGCCACAATCTTCTTCTTCCCCTGAGGGTGGATCACAAGGAAAAAAAATTTCCTGGTTTGGGAAATGAGCTTACTGAATTGCTTCACGGTGATGAAAGAGATGGAGGTAGGTGGTGCTACCTCCGGTATCTTGTACAAATTATTAACCAAAGTAACAATAAAAACATGAGGCCGAGATTCATACACAACTTTTCGCTTCCACAAGTATGGTTGGCCTAATAATACATCACAAATTTCAAGAGGAGAAACATCACATAATACCTCATCTGTGAAGTGCTTGATGTTGTAGGGAAGGCGAAATTGCTGGCTGACACGAAGATCTCGTCCTTGGTGAAGCCAATTGATGGTGTAAGTTATGGGTCTGCTATGCTCGACAGGTGCAACCACTTCATGACCTCTACTGAAATGAGGTTCTTTTGGCTCTCGCTGTCTACAATGAACTGCAGCGGGGAACCCTTCACCCACATCTGGGAATGGAACAGGTGCTACCCCTCCTCTAGATCTTCAGGTTCTTCCTTCTGGATCATCGTGGTGGCAACGGTAGCACTGGGATCTGCATCGATAATATGGTTCCCATTGTAATTCCCCTTGTCGTATTCTGACTCAGAGTCGGAACATGCATATGATTTGGAAGCCTTCATTTCAGCCACCAGTGAGTACTTGGCCCGACACTCACTTATGTCCTAAGTGGCACTCTTATGGAACTCGCACCACTTTCCTGTGTCCTTCTTTGGCTTCGTGGTGTTGTTCTTCGCTTGCGGCATCGACGGGTTGTCCTCAGCCGCCACACCTTGGCCTTATCCTTTGTTCTGCAGTTTGGGGGTGCCTTTCCCTTGCTTCTGATTCACAGATCCAAAGTCTCGCTTCTTTTGTTTGAGTTCTGGTCAATCTTGGCAGCATACTGGTATGCTGAACCAAGTGAGGAGATGTCGAGGAACTCCATTTCCTCCTCGATGTATCTATGCAGAAAATTGCAGTACTTAAATACCAAATGTTTCTCCCAATATTGATACTCAACTTTGTGTGCAGGGTATGGAACAAATTCTTCAGCTCATGCACATCTTGTACTTGTCCTCGTACCTCCCCACAGAGGATTCCCCTCGGTCGTTTTGTTCACAGTAGGTTTCCCACTAGTCATTGACATGGGGGGCGGATTTGAGGAGTGAAAAAGTAATATTTTCCCAATTGGAAAAGTCATGAACCAAAAAATATCCTTCTAATAGATTTAACCATCTATCTATAACGTATGCATCTATTTGGCCCTAAAATATGGGAATGCCGAAGTTAACTTGTACCTTAAAATAATTGGCGCCTCCAGCGTGGCTGCCATATGAATATGCATCGTCGGTGGGTAACCGTCGAAGGATCTGAGCAAATTTATCCATCATTGCGTTCCTTTGTTTCTTGAGAGCCTCCTCGAGCAATATCTTGATAGGATATCCTATTCCCTCATATTTATTTTCCTCCGCCATGGGAGGCTGTTTGGGTTTGTGAGGCTGATCTTGCAAAGGTTCTGTTAGTTCCAGTCTTCGCAGCCTGTCACCAGCGATCAAATTGGACTCTTACCATGCCTGGTTTTCATAGATGTTTTTCACATAAGCTCCAGTGCAAATCATATCCTAAACATGTTCATCAGAAGAAGCTCTGAAATATCTTTCCAATGGTATATCGCACTCCCAAAACCGACTTTTGGATCAGAAGATATGACCAAATGAATGATTGACTCTTGGTTACACCTATTGCATGCTTCCTTATAATTTTACATTCTGAAAACTTCTTACCTTTTTCATGGTTTATAGCTGCAAATCCAGTGAACATTAGAAAACTATCAAGAGTCTTCAACAAATTTTTTCTAAAGCCTTTTGACAAGTCACATTGTACCATCATACGCTCACAAGAAATCTCGAATGATGAAATGGTTGAGCAAGCTTTTTAAAGGTTCAAGTCACAAAGTGTCAGATCGACACTAGCCAGGTGCATATGGAGAAATTTTTAGATTAGGTAATGCATCTGTGTCTGTTGTGGTTTTGAAAAAAGTGTTGCATGATCAAGCATACCTTTTATTTTATAAACAGATATAAGGTTTTGGCATTATCCGATGCTTCCCACTTGCAAAACCATTTCATTTAATTATTTCCATCTGTTATTTAACACAGCCCCTTGACAACCCCTTGAGTTTACTAGCTTTGAGGATAATGAAAATGGTTTGAGGAGTCAACTTGAACAACAAAAGAATGTTGTTGAAAAACTTGTCTCAAACACACGGTTATTTAAGAGCAAAATACAAGAAGCCAGGTGAAAGAAAGACACATATGAAGGAGCAAAGAAATGCTGGCTATCAAGGGCTGGACTTGACTACTCTAAGGGTTTATAGATTTGATCCATGTTATACAGCTAACAAGCTAGTGAAGAAGATGGTAAAGGCTATATTTGTGGTTGGGCTTCTGGTTACAATGATGAATGTGAGTGTTGAAGGTGCCATAACATGGAACCAGGTGGTGAGTGCCATGACTCCATGTGCTACATACCTCCTGGGAAATGCAGCAACCCTTGCTGTAGTTTGTTGCATTTCCATTCATGGGTTGAATTCACAAGTGAAAGCAACCCCTGATAGGCAGGTTGTTTGTAGTTTCCTCAAGAACCAAGCAAACTCATATGGGGTCCAGTTGGGGAAGGCTGCCAATCTCCTGGGTCTTTGCAAGGTCACCGACCTCAACGTGCCTATCAGCCCTAGTGTTGACTACTCCAAGGTTCATTGATGAAGTTTGATGGCGATCAAATGTGGGCTGCTGGTGTTTATCTTAGTGATTTAATGTAGAGTATAGGTGTTAACGTAGTATGATATCAACGATAATCATGAGGAGCATGGACTATTTATATCTATTGAAGTCGCTCATGTGAATGTATGTTTTATTTTTTTAAGGTAGTGATAAAACTTGGGTCTGGCATGCAATTGATTTCTCAGATGGGAAACTGAAGGATCAACTCTTCTGCATTCGTATTAGTTCTATAGAGAGTGCCAAAAATTCAGTCAAGATCAAAATTATTAATGGAGATCATAGTGGCGATTTAATGAAGGGATTGCAAAGGCCGCAAAGCATCCACTGTCATCCACACCATTTGGATCTGGTCCAAGAACATGTGTGGGCCAGAAAATTTGCACAGTTGGAAGCACAAGTATTTAAGACAATGCTTCATTTCATATATTGTGATACCCTTCTTTTTTCGCTGACCTGATTGGATCAACATCACCAGTTGCTTTGACCATAATGGCCTAGCATTTTCTTGCTACATCAGATTGGTATGGCTTGTATAGACTGAGGTTACTATCAGAAGCAAAGTTATGTGACGAAATTAACATAGACACAGTTGAAACTACTTTAGCACTTGCAGAGCAGCATCAGTGTTTCCAGATTAAGTCAGTTTGTCTCAAAGTCATTGCATGTCCTGGGCGATTGAAAGTTGTCATGCAATCTGAGGGGTTTTACTACTTGAACGAAAGTTGCTCTTCTGTTCTATCTTAACTTTTGGAAAGCTTTGCGAGAGTTGAGAAAAATTCAGGCATCGTTAGACACCGATATGAAGATGGGAGTGATTCCAATGGGAGACGGGTTAGGTAGAGAACATTGTTTTCTAATCCATAGATGAAGCTGACTCAACAAATATGAGATAGAGTGCCTTTGTGGAGATGTGGCCTTGATTATCGCCATGGGATTGGTCATGGAATTGGATCCTACCTCAATGTCCATGAAGGTTCTCATTTGATCATCTTTATGCCTCAAAGCTCATGATGTCAGTCTTAAGGCTACGATGACAGTAATGGATGAGCTTAGGTCCCTCGCGCTTCAGCTAGTGTAGTTGTATTTGGCATGGGATTCTTTGCTGGGAAAGGAGTTCTTGGAGCGGGCCAACATCAGGGTTTCGTTGAATAACTGACAGTTGAGCAAATTATATCCTTTTAGGCTACCTCACTCAAAAATTACGCTCCCCTGCAACCCTGCATAGGAGAGATGTGATCTATGGAGCATTTTTTTCTATTGGAGCTATATTCTTGTCTTTGGAGAAGTTATTTTGGATCTGTTATCCATGTCAGCCCCCATTAAAAGTTTTGTCCATCAGCCCCTCCTGAACCTTTCAAATTTCCTGTCGCGGCTTAAGAAATTCATTTTTGTTTATCGTGCCTTTCCCGCCCTCTGAAACGCATTAGTAAGCACCATAGACGCGTATTCGAAATCATAGGAGGCCTAGTCCCTTTCAGCCCTAGCCCCTCATATCTTATTGTCTATATGACTAAAGCTCGTGACTGAGCGTTAAGTCCCAAGAGCACCTAACTTATATATCTATCGTGCCCGCTCTGGACCGTTGGATCGAAGCACAAATCAATGGCCCAAAATCTCCCTTTGCTTTGGTGGTCCCCGCGCCCGCGCCCACTCAGAAACCAGAGTGGTTTTCATCGCACCACCTTTCAAAGGCAAGCGATTTTCTCCAAATCGGAGCGATTCCATTGGGCGCTCGCCACGTGTCTTGGTGTACGACGGTAATACCACTCCCCATCACGGGTTATCCTTTAGTCAAATTCGTGCAACGATATTAACGCTGGTCGTCCGATCTGAAGAGCTCAATCCAACGACGGTCGCTCGATGTAATTGCACGAGTGTTAATGTAGGTCTACAGTGTTCTGGGTCCACCATTCCATCGCTGTACAATGCATTCCTAACCGTTGATATCGCTCTGAAATCGTGTGGCCCAGATCATATGCGTGATTTACTAATTGACCGAGTCTCCCACCACGTTATCATCCCACGCGTCTATCGTGTTTTTCCTCCGCCATCCACATATTTCATTCATACATCATATTTCAACGTTTTACATGGAAAGCTATCACCAGCCCGTCTTCCATCGTTTCTCTGCATCTCTCCGCCACCCCGCATCGTTTCATAATTCCGCCAAGTCTGCACCGCCATTTCCATCAACCCCACCACGTTCACCATCCACGAGTCTGGTTTTCTCTAACGAGTTTGTGGTTTTGCAGGTTTGCCACGGCAGAGAATTATCATGATTCACTGCCTCCATTACAGAAGCCGAGAACGCATAACAGGACCATGTTTCAGGATGCAAAATTTATGAAAAAAGATCCGGGAGCTGCTATGATATGACCACCATTAAAGAAAGCAAGGATTTAAATCTATTAAACCCTCCAAGGTCATTCAAATGCACAGGTTGAGCAGATGAAGAATTAATGGCGCAGATAGAGAATATCAGTGAAGAGCAGGGGATTAAAGAAATGCATTTAAGGACTTTGGGGCTTTTACATAACCTTTTGGAGGCAAAGTATTGGATCGAAGACCCTGCAGATCACTAGAAAGATATTTTCACAGAAAACAATGCCCTCAAGGTTTATTTCAACCGGATTTTCTTCAGGAAAGGATAGAATGTTCATGTGAATTTCTCTCTATACCGTGTTCCTGAAGAGATTTTCTACCCAGTGCATTTATTTCTGCCGGCAGCAGAGTACACACATCTCAACTTGGTCATTCAGCAGTGTGGGCACGAAGGTTTTCCGCCATTTTGTTTAAATTAAGCCAATTAAATGAACATCACCTACCTCATTTTCTAGAGTTTTCTGTTTCTTCTATAAAAAGGAGGAAGAAAGACATTGTAAAGGTTCTAGATTTTTATCATATAATTGTGCAGTGAAAGGCATTTTTGTATACATTTTGTATAAGCTCTTGTATGAAGGCTCAGAGCCCGTAGGGTCTCAGTGAGGAGGAGTTATATCTGTCTTAGAGGATTCTGGTCTTTGGTATTCCACAGTATGTAACTTTCTCTAATGTGTTTAATATAAAATTCCATTTCATCCATCTTCTTGTGTCGTGTTACTGGAATGCGAGTGGCTCACTGGTTTGGTAAGGATTCATCCTAGCTGATGCCCATACTTAAATCAGTCAAGCGCTTTAAATATGGCTTAGACATGACATACTGTTCCATGTTCATTTCATCCATATTATTGCTATATTAGTTGCTTTGGGAGGGTGCTTTTAAAACGCCATTGTCATGTATGGATTCTTAGATTGGTAAGCCCATGCATGGTTCTGTTGTGTATCTGGGTATCAGTCCAAAGTTAATTAATATCTTCTTATATTTCTTTCACCGCATACACTTTCTGATATTTAATTTTTGTGGCATATTATTTGAATCGAACCTCTTTACAGTAAATTGTCTCTTAACTGTCTGATGCTTTTGTGTTGGAGCTTTGCATCTTGTCCCTGCAACATTACTTTCCTTGTGGCAGTTTCTGTAAGTTCTGGTCCCATTAAAATTAATTTCCTTGTTCTACAAGAGATAGCAGGAGAGCCTTTGGATTGACACCCAAGTTATATTATACGCTCCTTGCTATGATAAGATGTCCTAGGCACTGGTCTATGGAAACTCTAGGCTGTCTCTAGGAGTGACAATTTCTGTCGACAACATCTTTCTGGCGCCGTTGTCGGGGACGAATTTAAGAATATCCGTTTCCCTAGGTCTCGAAAAATCATATTCACTCTGTAATCAGGTGAGCACAAAGAGTTGAAGAGTTGCATATCTCTCACCTTGGCGACTCCACTGTTGTTTATTTGATAAATCTATTTGTAGTCCTGGCTCCTCGTAAGCCATAGCTGAGGTCAGATAAGTCTAAGCCAAAGACACCTTCAGTGTCTGACCCTGAGAAGATCATACATAGAAGAAGTTGGAAAGAGAGGGGATCAGTCCGTGCTGAAAACCCCAAATTTTCTGTAGAAGATTATCCATCCTCTTCTTCTCAAGAAATCCAAGTAGAAAATCCCGACCCCACTGTTGGAGATACAGAATATTTTTCAGATAGCCCACTTAGAGGAGGTGTTAGAATTGAAGATAGTTTTCACCCTACCCCTGAGGCCGAAGAAGTCAAGGAAGTCACCGAGGTAGCTGCTGTTAACCATGAGCTATTCCCATCCACACCTTAGGCTGCTGTTCAATATATTCCTATTGTTATTCATACTCCACTTCCACCTCCACCTCTTCCTCCATTTGTACATCAAATTGCTGCACAACCTCCTCCTCCAATGGCTAATGTCCCAGCCTTTTTGTTGAATAAATATGCCCCCCTGGCATTAACCCAAGTGTTGAATGATATGCCACAGGATTATTTGAAGATCTTGCCCAGATTCACTGGGGAAAATGAAATTGATGCTCAGAAACATCTTGAGACTTTCTGCTCTTTTGCAGAAAACTTCAATGTAGAACACTTGGACGTAGTCTTAAGACTATTTGTGCAATCTCTGGATGGTGAAGCCAGAAAATGGTTCAAGACATTGGGAAACCGTTCCATAGCCACCTGGGACAATATGGAAAATACTTTTCTCAGAAAATGGGGAGAAAAGAAAGATCATGGTCAGTGTCTTACTGAGTTCAATACAATCAAGAAGAAACATAATGAAGGGGTGTCAGAATTTATCAAAAGATTTAATAAGTTATATCTAAACCTCCCTGCAGATATGAAGCCTCATCAGAATGCCGCCAAAGTTGTTTTCATAGTAGCCTTTGACTCAGATTTTGGTTTCTCTCTCAGGGAAAGGAAACCTGCCACTCTAGATGATGCTCAGTCAGATGCTCTTGAGCTGGAAGAAAATTTTGCCTCCACTGGGAAATTAAAAGGGAAAGCTGAGCAGGATACCAGAAGAAGGGGAAAAGAGGAGGTATCTACTTCAAATCAGGATAGAGACCCTGACAAGATGGAGGAAATAAGCAAGATGATTAATAAGATGGTTAAGCTTGAATTGGAGGCCAAGAATGCAACCCCTAATAAATTTCAGAATACTCCAAACAGAGGTTACAATCCTCATTATAGAAGACCACCATTGCAAATATTGCCAAGGGAAGCAAAGGAGAAACAGGACCAAGTACCGCACCCATTGTACCCGGAAGGCCCAGTAGATGACTCCACTGAAGATGCTGCCTATGAACTGCAAGATGAAAATCTCGCTTTCTCCAACAATGATGAAGTTGAATGCCCATTGCATGAAGAAGGAGAAGTGCTCAGAGACACAGAAGATGCAGAAATTGATCACTATTGCAAACAGTTTAATGATTTCATGCAAGCACATTTTAACAGAAGATATGATCTCAGATCTTCCAGGAAGAGGACTCGAACTCAAGATCAAGAAGAAGAGCCTCCCCAGAAGGAAGCACCTGCTCAAATGGAACCACCAACGCAGAAAGTCACAAACAAAGGTAAGAGTCCTCTGAACAAACCTTTGCAGTCTAATGACCAAATTCCTTCTTCTTCGAAAATAGTCACTCCTCCTAATGCTGAGTCTGTGTCAAAAGAAGTTAGACCTTCAGCTGAAACTAAAGAGTCAAAAGAAGTTGCAATAGAAAAGTCCCCTCCTGCTTTAAATTTACAAAAAGAACTTGAGAAAGTTAAAATCCCAGTCCCCTTGAATGAGCTGTTGAAACAACCTGCATATCAGTCTCAAGTTACTTCTTTATTGTTCCCTCCTGAAGCACCAATAATTCCAGATAGTCTTAACCTCCAATAAGAAAGACCCATGGTAGTCTTTGGCCCACATGTCGAGGATATAGACCCCTCTACTCCTCCTTTCTATGTGTCTCTAGTGATTCATGACCTGCTATTGCACAATTGTATGTTAGATTCTGGGGCTTCCCATAATCTTATGCCTCTGTCTGTCATGGAGCAACTAGGATTACAAATCACACGTCCATATAAGGACCTCTATTCATTTGATTCCAAAAGAGTTAAATGTCTAGGGATGATTAAAGATTTAGTGGTCAATCTGGCCCAAATTCCAGCAAAAAGTGTGGTAATGGACATTGTGGTGGCTGACATCCCAGCCCGCTTTGGCATGCTGCTGTCAAGATCTTGGGGAAAAAAAATTGGTGGGTCACTTAAACTGGACTTAAAATATGCCACTATTCCATTTTTTGGTGGCCAGGATAGGAGGTTATACCGAGAAACCAGATTTGTCAAGATGGTGACTAAGGCTGATGGCTCTGTCAATTCCCCAGTCTACAGTAAGGAAGGAGATTTTTCATGCTTAATGCTGGAGGAAGATCAAGAATATGCCCATGAGCCATCCTTCTGTCAAAACAAGACTGAGCAACCTTTAGAAGACCATGAAGCAGGAATATGGACTCTACATTTTGATGGAGCAAATTCAAGAGAAGGTAATGGGGCTGGAGTACTACTAATCTCTCCTACAGGAAAATGGGTGCCACTGTCTTTTAAATTGGAATATGAAGCTAATAATAATGTAGCTGAATATGAAGCACTGCTGCTGGGTTGCAGACAGCCAGGAGCATGTGCATACAGTGTTTAAAGGTACTGGGAGACTCTGAGCTGGTGGTCAGACACGTCAGAAATCAATGTCAAACCAAGAATCCTCGGTTGAGAGCTTATAGAAACGAAGTATGGGAAATGGTGGAGAAATTCTTCTTAGCATTTAACATCCAGTTCATGCCTCGGGAGCAGAATAGAATGGAAGATTCTCTTGCTGTAGCTGCTAGTACATTTCGTCCTCCTCAGAATCCTCTCTTGAGGTATGAAGTCGAGGTACGTTATAGACCATCAATCCCAGATAATATTAAGCATTGGAAAGTATTTGAAGATGAGGAACAAATGAAGAGATTCCTAGAAACAGTGGGGGAATTCTCTAGCATGGAGATTGATGATTGTGAAGAAGATGAGGCTGAAGATATTTCAGAAAATAAGTGGGAAGCGAAAATGGCAGGAAGCAAAGTGTTGCAGCTGAAAGGAAATGTCATCCCTAGAGGGTTGGTGCCTCTAGAAAGATTATTTGATAAAAATGATGTCCCTTTCCAGCCTAGTAAAGTGATAGAGGAAGATCAGGTGGAAGATCTGAATCTGGGTACTGAGGTTGAGCCCAAAATTGTAAAATTATCCAAGAAGGTCCCAGAGGAATATAAAGAAAAATACCTGAAATTATTTCAATCTTATAAAGATGTATTTGCATGGTCCTATCAGGACCTGAAAACTTTTGATATCAATATAATGCAGCATAAAATTCCTCTGAGGGAAGATGCAAAACCTTATAGGTAGAAGCTCAGACAGATAAATCCTCTGCTGCTTCCCTCCATTGAAAAAGAAATCAAGAAGTTGCTAAAGGCCAAGATAATCGTGCCATTAAGGTACTCAGAATGGGTTGCAAATTTGGTCCCTGTCAGAAAGAAAAATGGAGAAATAAGGCTATGTGTGGATTTCAGGAATTTAAACAGAGCATCTTTAAAAGACAATTATCCACTGCCCAAGATGGACCACATCTTGCAGAAAGTAGTGGGAGCCTCTAGAATGTCAATGACGGATGGTTTTTCTGGTTATAATCAGGTAGCTGTACTTCCAGAAGATCAAAAGAAGACTGCTTTCACCACACCATGGGGAACATTCATGTGTGCCAGGATGCCTTTTGGACTGATTAATGCAGGGGCCACTTTTCAGAGGGCCATGGACATTGAGTTTGTTGGGGAGCAGAATAAATTTTTGGTGGTTTACCTTGATGATATTACAGTGTTTTCAAAAAATGATGCTGAACACATTGAGCATTTACGAAGAACTTTTGAAAAATGCAGAAGGTATGGCCTTTCTCTTAATCCACAAAAATCTTTGTTTGCATTAGAGGAAGGCAAACTTTTGGGACATATTGTAACTAAATATGGGGTAAGGATAGATCCCAAAAGGGTAGAAGTCATAAATGGTATTCCCCTTCCTAGGAATAAGAAAGAAGTGCAGGTATTTTTAGGCCGAATAAAGTTCCTGAGAAGATTTATTCCTAACTATGCTGAGATAGTTAGGCATATAAAAAATATGCTAAAGAAGAATAATGAGGTGAAATGGTCTCAGGAATCCAGAGAGGCATTCACCAGGATAAAACAGGCATTTTCTGAAGCTCCTGTGCTAGCTGGACCGGATTATGCAAAGCCATTTATGATCTTTTCCTTTGCATCACCACATACAGTAGCGGGAGTGTTATTACAGAAGAATGAAGAAGGATATGAGCAGCCTATTGCCTTCTTCAGTCAGGTGCTCCATGATGCAGAACTGAAATATAATATATTGGAGAAACAGGCCTATGCCCTGGTGAAATCCCTCAAGGCTTTCCGTATGTATATTTTGCAGTCTCACATCACTGCATTTGTGCCTACTGCAGCTGTTAAAGATATCCTTGTTCAGGGAGACAGTGAAGGAAAAAAAGGGAGATGGATTGCTAAAATACAGGAGTATGATCTAGATATCCTTCCTACCAAGTTGATCAAAGGACAGGGGCTTGCAAAAATTCTATATGAGTCAAACTATCAGGCGCTGGGAGTGAATTTGACCATGATAGCAGGTGGGGAGTCAGAGAATGAAAAAGAACATCAAGGACTGGAGGTAGCCACTCAGAAAGCACATATAAAATTTCTCACCAGTCCTTGGTACAAAGAAATAGTAGAATATCTTTTGACACTCATCTGTCCTCCAAGTTGTGATAAAGCCAAATACAGGGTGTTAGCACTCAAATCTACCTCAGGCTGAAATGAAGTAAAACTCAAGGCTACATCAAACCACGCTCAGCCTCGTAGCTAGCCCTACGAGGACAGGAGAGGGCTCTCTCCGTCAATCTCGAGAAAATGAGCAATAGGATGCGAGATGACTTACAATAAGAACCGATTTTAGGCTAGTAAAGAGATAGGTATGTTTGATTTTTTGGTTTTTGGGTTTTCGCTGGAGAAATGGGAAAACAGATTTTGGGTCCGGGGATAAGGTCAGACCTTTGCAGATTTCGAGTTGGGGCGAGGTAGGTGAATGTCTTGATGCTTTTGATTGAATATATGGACAGATTAGACCGACGAGGAGCTGAAGAGGGCAAAGAAGAACTTGGATCCTCTCCAAACAGCTGAAAACATATAGAACTAACTGAATTCAAAGGCCAAGCACTGTAAACAATGGATTCAACCTTATTCACTCATTCAATTTAGTTCAGAAGCATAATGAAGGGATGGCATACATTAAACATGAAGAAACTTACAATAAACAAAGAAGAAACACCATCAAGAACAGAACACCACAAGGATCCCAACAAGTGCCGCAAAACCCCTGATCTTTCCTTAGCCAAAATATGAAAAGTATGTACAATGATATCAAAAGTATCCCAAGAGTCCAACCTGTAGAATGCCTCAGAAATTACAATATATAGATCACTCTAACACCTTTTCCCACCTCTAGGGGTCGAATTCCCTCTTCAGGGATCAGTTTCAACCAATTCTATTCATGGAACTACAATCTAGGCAGCTAACAACTTGCCTCTAAAAGAGTGGAAACTGATCCATTACATGATTTTTTACCCTTTTGAGAGTGAATCTTCTAGAATAGGTAAAAACAAACCAAAGTTACATGCCAAACATAAATTTACATCATAATAACTCAAAAATTTCATCCCCAAGCAAAACTGGTCCATACTAGGCGAAAATCTGAGCTAGCAGCTGAAAATTCAGGAAAAAATTTAAGTGGGTCGCTCTTGAGCCGAGTGGGTCGCACGTTTTCCAGCCTGAATTTGAGGTACTTTCCGGCATCCAAATTGAGCTCATGATAGCTCGTTGGAAAGCCCTGGATGTTGACTATCCAACCCAAGTGGAATTTCTGAATTTGGAGTTCATTTGACTCTCCAAAACCTCATTCTCCCAGAGGTACTCCCTGCTGGTGCAAAAGGTGGCAGCAAGGTGGTTTTCATGGTGTTTTTGAGCTTTTTGACCATCCAGATTTTGATGAAATGCTAAGTTGACTTCTGAGGATGCATAAATAACCATGAAAAATCCAAAAATGTAAAAATTTCCTCCAGCAAGTGTCCCAAAAAAAATTGAGCGCATGAGTGCGCGACCCGCTTAACTGCAAAACCTGTTTTTTGACCCAAAAATGTGAAGATGACAAAATTTTCTCCGAATTTGCCCAAATTCGGAGCGGAGGTCCTCCATCATGTGTCCTGCCCAGTCAATGAAGCCTCGGCCAAAATCCGAAGTGGATTAGGCCTTTTCCGCCGTCTAAGTGCTTTGCGCAACCTCCTTTTCATGATCTTCATTCTCGCTTTGCAGACATGCATGCGAGCCCAATAATGGCCTTTCATGTGACGAAGCATGTCTTTGTCTCGATTGGCATTCACCAACAATTTCTCCAGATGGATGTTCACATGTGTGAGTACAGTATCTCTGTCAGCTGGTGTCATGTCACCGGGTCTCTTTCGATTCCACTGTCGGTCCTCACGGATTCGACGCAACTCATAGTATGTGAGCTCATCCTCAAGCTGTTTGTTGCGCTGCTCCACATAGTTAATCACCCATTACCTCCGTAATCGATCTCTAATTTCTTGTCATTCCTGCCTTCGCTTCCCCGGATGACTTCGCCGAGCCGGGAGAACTCGATCACACACAACTTCTCATGTGGAGATAATACTCCTTTCTCGCCGATAAAGCTCAGCACCCCTTCCACCTCCACGGAGATACTCGCCGTGTCGCTGCAAATAAGGCCCTCAGGGCCTCGCTTCATGTCCGGAACCAAAGGAGTGTCGATATGCTCATCCTCAGCATGTCCGGCTGGTGTGAAGGCTCTCCTGCATCATGAACTGTATCGGGAAGCAGCTGTGGCACTCTGAAAAAGTCTCTAGAAATGAAATCCTCCCAAGTGACGCCCTGCTCTGCCAACTGATATGAAACTATGATCTTGATCAAAGCGTAATGGTATATACTCCTGTACTGCTGCACTGGGCTCGTCTTTTTCTGCAAAAACATCACCATCCTCTCTATGTTGCGATATATGAAATAAGGAATATTCATCATACGTACCCTTGTGAAGTGCATCAACAAACGAATATGGTACGCGAAAAGACGAGCATACCCGCCCTCACAACTAAAATACTGAATGATGAGCTTCATCAGCGGTGCATACTCATCTCTCAAGAATCTGAATGGAAAAACTCTGCTCAAGTAACCCATATATCCAGTTTTAATGTATGGCTCATAGTGGAATTTCTCTAAATGCTGACGTTTGTTCCATTCCTCGCCCATGTTTGGTATGCCAGTGGCTTGAGCAATAGTCAAAGGTGACAAAATGAAATCAACCCCGGCAAGATTTACCCGGCCATCCCGTAAATGTAGAACAAACAGACGGGCTAATTCACGATGAAGCCGGGTTTGTGCAATCATCTCACAAAATCTGAAACATGACAAATATCGAAAACAATCCATTGCTAATGGACATGCCTGCAACCGAGCCAAAGAAGTAGGCTCCTCTCTGCGATGATTACCACTTCTGTTATCTCTATGAGACCCCCGCGGCACATTACCTTCAGTCACAGAATCACTGCCTGACCCGGGCTCATACTCTGACTCTGTCTCTAACATGGCTCTGAACAAGTTATTGGCTCTATGTATACTGATATACAAGCAGTGAAAACAAAGTTATGATGTGTGTTTTAACACCCAACAAATATCCCCCACCGTCACAGCACCATAAGGAAACAAACAATGATAATACCTCTGTTTTAGGTGGATTGAAAAAGAAGCACAGTCTCTGTTTTAACTGCAAGTGAAACTTGACCAAAGGAAGCATGCAACCTTTAGAACATTGAGCAAATCTTATCAAAGGGAGCAATGCATCATATAACTGTGTTTGTCAATGGGCAATAACAACATAGTTATAAGTGTCAATGGGCAGTGAAAACAGAGTTATGAGAACGTTTTTATCATTGGGCAGTGAGACACAACATGACCATAATCACCATGGAACACAAGCCTTGACAATGGCAAAGTAACAACGATGACCACGATGGTATAATGGGTATGAAAACAGTGGAGTTTGGACACATATGCCAAGGTGGATATATATCAATGATACAAGGTGGGAGAAAAACTCATAAAACCATCCATATACATTTTAAAACCCTGAAGAACAAATCAGCCATGTATGTAGGGTTTTACTCTTCCATTCAAACATGGCCTCTTTCCCAACATCAAAAACATCACAACATTGTTAAAAATCTACTGAGCAATGATAAAAACTTGTTTGCAAGTTGTTGGAGTTGACTTGAATCAAAATTGGGCACAAAACACAATTTTCTGGGCTTTTTTGTTTAAGTGGGTCGCACCCCCCAAGTGGGTCGCACCCGTGCAAATTTACACTGGCTGAAATGCTCAAGTGGGTCGCTCCCTTCAAGTGGGTCGCTCTTCCCTCTTGCCACATAGTGCATTTTGCAGGAAGCTTTTGGAAGCCTTCCCGGTGTCCAAATCGGGCGTGTGATAGCTTGTTGGAAAGATATTGGAGTCTACTTTCCAAAAAAAGTGGAATTATGAAATTTTGATTCCATTTACTCTATCAAAAATCAAATCTCCCAACAATTGTCAAAATGATCAGAATGAGGCTGCCTCAAGGCAGAGCGCTGTTGCAGCCAATGTTTGAAGGTCTTCCTCAACTCCAAATTGAGCTCATGATAGCTAATTGGAAAGTTATTTCTGTCTAGGTATCCTTTAAATCATCAAGCAAGTCATTTTTCCAAACATGCTAGGAGAAAACTTGATTTTCCCAAGGTCACTTCAGAGGTGCATTCAATTCTCCTGAGGCAACGGTATTTTTGATATTTCTCTAAAACCATGATATCTGTGTAAAAAGTGAAAGAGGTTTTTCTTCCTTGGCATGTTGTGGACAAAACCCTCTCTCAGTTTTCCAAAATTCATCTTTTATTGCTCTGAAACATCTTTTTAGGGAAACTTACCCCGATGTGTGAAACAAGGAATTTTGTCGAAATGAAGCGAAATGAAGGGGATAGGGGGCCTATAAATTTTTGGGGAAATTTTGGGAAGTAGGGAGGGATGTTAGGAAGCAGGGGAAAGTGGAATCACAGAGATTGAGTGAGGGGAAGGGATCCAAAAGGGCAAAACACAGGCCTAGCCTAGAAAATTGCCAAGTTGTGGCACGAAACTAGGGTTTGTGCAAAAATGAGGAATTTGGGGGATCTCAGTGATGGGAAGTGTTTAATAAGGTACATTAATGATAGGGGAAGGTGTATGAACATCAGGATACAAGTTTTTTCGATGATTTGACCATCCAAGAGAAATTACCTCCAAAACCCTAGGAGAGGGAAATGGACCTTACCTAGGCACAACTGAAGCATGAACAAGGTGTAAAATGACCCATTGGAACTTGAAATGATGATGACAACCCTCTGAATGATGGTACACTCAGCTGAATGGTGACATGGACTGACATTTGGACAACTTTGAAAAGAGTGAAAACAAACCCTAGACCTAATGCCTAGTGAGCAAATTTTGCTTGAAGACTCATTGAAATGACAAAATTTGACCTTGACACCTTAAAATAACTTTGTAAGAGCATGTTTGATCACTGAAGGAAGGCTACAAAGGCTGACACTAACAC